>CM076581.1:558446106-559046106 GCA_034641835.2 Pinus albicaulis | reverse complement strand
GAAATTTATTTGTGCATACAAGAAATTTCAAATCTTATGAACACTGCATCAAGGCAATTTAAACTTGGGAGAATGCCATTATTTCGATAAATACCATTTTATAGAAACGGAAAACATGCATTTGTACCATCCTACTATAAAATCGTACTAATAACAAATTATTGAGACGGGCGGGTATCTACTACAATCATACGCCCTTAGAGATCACTAGTAAATTTCGAATTAGTATGGGCTGTAACATTAGTGAAGTTATGGTTACGCCATTATAAGATAAAGATCCAAAACATTTGGTGAAAATATATATATACTCACAGAAGTTAAATAATCCAGAATTAAATGTAAATAAAACAAGGCTTGTCAACGATGAGAAATACTTGTAGAGCGGCATTATATTGTGTGCTATCCATTCAATTAATTATGTTATATGATGCGTGATGACAGAACCGTCAACCATTCCTGTAAATTTCTCAATGCGATAGCAGTAAAATATACCCGAGCATAGTTAATTATTAACTTCAGGTCCTTTCTAACTAAGTGCTGTGGTTGCGAGATTTCATATAAATCAGAAGAATAAATGTACTATGGTGCTCAGCATGAAAGTAGACAAGCATCGTATAATAGTCACATACTTGTAGGACTGTAGATTTCAATCTAGATAGAAAGAATCAAAACGAAAATTATACAACTACACAATGCGCAAATATGGGAATGAAGTCACTGAAACCCTAGCTATTATAGCCAGAATTCCAAACGAACGCAAAAATGGGTGTAGGAAACCTGTAGGGCAAGCGAATCATAATCATGGAGCAGAAATGAAGCTTTAATCCTGGAACGAGACGCAAACCCTGAACTCTTGTTCGGGAGGGGATGTAGAGCGTCCTCACACCTGGCACGAAAATAAATCACGTGATAGTTAAGTATGGCAATAGAAGAATCGATGTAAATAGGAAAAGTGCGTACAGACAAACGATAGGCGAGACTGGTACTATAACCTTAGGAACAGTCGACGCACTGAAACAAAAAGATAGGTGGGGTTAACCATGACAGTGTAAGCGCTGCACGAAAGCCGAGTCTGGTTGGTGTTAAATCGACACCAGTAACCTACTGCACCTTATCACGAACGTAGGAACTTTGTAGCCTCGGAGTAAATTTCGTAACCACCAAACAGAAAAATAAAACAAATATAAAAGGAAAGGGGTTAGACACACATATAACCAGAGCGCTACGTGCAGGTTCACAGGCAAATTAGGAAAACGCACCGAAGTGCTACTGTAATAACATCTACCTCTTTCGCATGAAACAAAAAGGGAAAATCCATGACGAGTAATACGTTCACACTCAAAGTCGAAAATGAGAATAGACGCAGAACAAATGGACCGGGCGAAGATCACCGAGAAGACAGAAACGACGAAGAAACCTGGGGATATGATTTATTACCAATATGATAGGCGATGGAGTGCAGGCTCTATTCCTTCCTCCTTCTGGCGATAGAGTTCCCATAATCTAGAGAAAGGCCAATAAGGTGGAAACGTAGAGCAACAGTCGTGTTGAATAGAGCGATCCGGAAAGAAAATTTCGACTTAAAAGAAACACTGAAACCCTAATACACAAACTGACATCTGAACCTCCGGACTATCGATGGGGAAGGGTATGAAACGTGGGAACCAGGAAAATTAATGGGGAGTACGCATGAAAATCCCGAAAGGGATAGACTGAATCGGTCAACAAAATATCTTTGTACCCACCTTGTACTATTCACTTCGTGTGACCATAGATTAAACACCAAGTAGGCGCAGTACAATTGCAAGCTGGACCTCTACTGGCGAGAGTAGCCCTTATGCTATTTAAGCCCCACGAAAACAGCTACGTGGCCATCGAAAGTATGAGAGTAGGTGAAAAACTAGGATGTGAGCCGTAGGGAGATTAGTACGCCATCATAAGAATTCAAAAATTCACTTATAGAAGACGTGACGGGGATAATTGAAGTAATAACGATTTCTCACCCAATAACTTAGCCCCTTACACAGCACTGACATATTGTGTTTAGCGTGTGAACAATTTTATGAGAAGTACGCCTAAGGGTGAGTAATACAATTTCGTTCCATAGCTATTATAAAAGGATAAACATAATAAAAATGATCCAATGGGCTATGCAATATAATTTTATATATGCATATATGTAATTATATACATATTATGGGCGATGCAATTAAAGTAGATATATATATATATATATAGAATTATATATATAATATGGGCTATGCCATTGAGTCAGATGTTTATAGATAGATTTATATATAAATACCTTTGTATCATTACCTCAATAGCCTAGTTAATTTCATACCACCTATAATGACATTGTAGCTCTTGGAATCAAAACTATTAATTTATGTTATGCGAAATGGCATAAAAATGAGTCTAGAAATCACAGCATTTTGAGACTAGAAAGATAAAACAGTAAGGGACAATAATCGAAAAAAAAAAAAAGAGAAAAAGAGAGACATTACACTGAAACACACAGATAGCTGCTGAAACTGCCTGTAGAATGCATTGTTGCTCCAAAACACAACGACTCTGTTTTTCCTCTGTTTTCCCTGCTCTGTCTTCTTCTCTGTCTTTTTCTATTTCTCAAACTCTCTAACATAAAAAGAACTGTTGTTCATTACATTTATATGTTAAAAACATATTTGACTTTAAAGCATTAAAAAATACAAAATATCTTCTAATCTTATCTGCGTATTGAATGCAGATAAGCGGTGATGCCTTTTGGAACAAATCAAGTCGGCTGTAGCAGGGGCAATAACTTCTGTAAATTAAATGCACAGTGATGTGCAAAATATCAAGCACGACTTTCAGGCATCCACCTTGCTGAAATATCTACAGCAATCGGATTTTTTGTCCAGCTGTTTTATGTTGCAGTTGGAATTAAATTCCAACACTCCCCCTTAATTTCAACTGGTGGGTTTTTCTGCATACCTAGGCATTCTCTGAAATTATCAAAGCTTTTCTTTCCCAATGATTTTTTCAAGATGTCAGCCAGGTGATCCTCTGTTCTGCAGTGCTGCAAAAAAATCTCACCATTGTTAACCAATTCACATATGAAGTGAAACTTGGTATTTATGTGCTTTGTCCTTTTATGAAAAACTGAGTTTTTAGACAATGCTATTGCCGAGCTATTGTCACAGTAAATGGTTATGCCCTTTTTTTGTTCATGACACAAATCTCTGAGAACTCTTCTCAGCCACACTGCTTGGCATGTTGCTGCTGTTGCTGCCACATACTCTGCCTCTGCTGTTGACAATGACACAATTGGTTGCTTCTTGGAAGCCCATGAGATGGCTCCCGATCCCATACGAAACACATATCCCGATGTGTTTTTCCTATCATCAACACTTCTAGCCCAATCACTGTCAGTGTAACCTGTCAACATGAAACTTTCAGAAGAGGAGTATAAAATACCAAACCCCTTCGTTCCATTCACATACCTTAGAATCCTCTTGGTTGCCTGCCAATGAGTCTCTTTCGGTATTTCCATAAATCTAGAGATTAAACTCAATGCGTGCATAATGTCCAGCCTAGTTGCAGTCAAGTAAATGAGGCTGCCAACTATGCTCTTATACAAATTTGGATCAAAATCTTTTCTGGTGTCTTCTTTGCTTAATTTCAACCCCATTACAGTTGGAGTCACAGCTGCCTTGCTATTCTGCATGTTAAATCTCTTCAACACTGCTTCTACATATTTAACTTGGGAAATGAAAACACCATTTTCACTTTGGTCTACTTCAATTCCAAGAAAATATCTTAAGAAGCCCAAGTCAGTCATTTCAAATTCACTTTTCATGACTGCTTTAAAATCAGCCATGAGAGAAGCATCATTGCAAGTAAAGATTAAATCATCTACATATAAAACAACAATAAGAATCTTACCGTCATTCTCCTTTATGTAGAGTTTGGGTTCACCATCACACTTCTCAAACCCATTCTCAATCAGATAAGCATCTATTCTGATGTACTGTGCTCTTGGAGCTTGCTTCAGCCCATAAAGAGCCTTCTTCAGTTTGCAGAATTTATGCTCTTGGCCTTCAACTTCGTAGCCTGGAGGTTGTTCAATATAAACCTCTTCTTTTAACACTCCATTCAGGAATGCAGATTTAACATCCATCTGATAAATCTTCCATTTGTGTTGTGCTGCAATAGACAACACTGTTCTGACTGTTTCCATCCTTGCTACTGGTGCAAAGGTTTCATCATAGTCTTTGCCTTGTTGCTGTTTGTAGCCTTCCACAACAAGTCTTTCTTTATGCCTATCAATCTTTCCTTCAGCATTGCTTTTGGTCTTATAGACCCACTTAACTCTAATGGCATCTTTGCCTTCACGGAGGTCCACTAACTCCCATGTTTTACTCTTCTCAATTGCACCAATTTCTTCATTCATTGCTTCAATCCATTTATCTTCATTTACAACATCTTCAAAATGAATTGGGTCATCAACATGACAATATAAAACGAATAATGAATTCAGACCGGTATTGTTACTTACCTCTCCTTGTTCATAAATCTCATTCAGATTTCTGAATCTTGGTCTTCTTGGTGTGCTTGGAGTTCCATCCGAACTTGAGGGTGTCTCTGATCCCTGTGGTGTGCTTGGAGAAGAACTTCCTTGACTTCTCAAGGCTGTTCGAATTCCAGCTTGTGGTGTGGTTTGTTGCACTTGCTGTGGTGGAGGAGGACCCACCAAGGAAGGATTATTTGTTGTTGTCCCTTCCTCTTCTTCTTCATGAGACACAATTGTCTTCACATTCACTGTCTTCTCTAAGCTTCCATCCCAAGCTTCATCTTCAATGAACTGCACATCTCTGCTTACTATCAATTTCTTGGTCGATGGATTATAGAGTTTGTATGCTTTTGACTCATCACAATAGACAATAAAGACACACTTCTCCCCCTTACTGTCAATCTCCTTCCTTAGCTGATCCGGTACATGTGCATATGCTACACAGCCGAGTACTCTCATGTGAGTAACAGTTTGCTTTTGTCCACTCCATGCTTCTTCTGGGATTTTGTTCATGGCAACTTTGGTTGGGCATCTATTCAAGATGTAAACTGTGCAAGTGACAGCTTCTTCCCAATACTCATGCGGCAAGTGTTTTTCCTTCAGCATACTCATGACCATGTCCAGAATGGTCCTATTCTTCCTTTCTGCAACACCGTTTTGCTGAGGTGTATACCTCGCGGTAAACTGCTTTTGTATGCCATTCTCTCTGCAAAAATGCAGAAAGTCTTTGGAGATGTACTCTCCACCTCTATCTGTTCTGAGCACTTTGATATAATGCCCACACTGCATCTCAACAAGAGTTTTGAAGTGGCGAAATTTCTCAAACACTTCACTCTTTTGTTTCAACACATACACCCATGTCTTTCTGGTGTAATCATCAATGAAAGTTAAAGCATATTTATTTCCAGAAAATAATGGTATTTGCATCGGTCCACACAAATCAGAGTGAAAAATTTCCGAGGGTGATTTTTCCCTTATACTCTTTCCTGCTGGAAGGATTTCTTTGTGTTATTTGCCTAAGATGCAACCTTCACAAAGGCTGTCCGGTTTCTCAATCAATGGCAATCTCTTTACCATTCCCTTTCTGTGCAACAGATTCAAGCCTCCGAAATTGAGATGTCCAAATCTCAAGTGCCACAACCAATTCTCATCTTTCACTTGTTCTTGAAAGACTTCTTGTGTTACAGCTGGAATAGTTGTTCCTTCCTTCAAATCTGCCCTGAGTTTGAGAGGAAACATTCTATTTCTAGTCATCTACACATGTGCAATGATCTTCTTAATTGGAGGTATGTCTCTGATTGTACACATATCATCTTTGAAGAACACATTGTAACCTTTGTCAATGAGCTATCCAATGCTCAAAAGATTACATTTCAAACCATGTACATAGTATACTTCTGGCACAATCATCTGTTCTCCATTTCTTGCTCGGATACTAACTCTGCCCTTACCCTTGATAGATATCTTACTATCAGTTCCTGTTGTTACCTTAGATTTCACATTTTCATCTAGATTGGCAAACATTGCAATATTTCCAGTCATGTGATTACTACAACCCGAGTCTAAGAACCAAAAATCTTCTTGTTTGTCTTGTGCAATGTTACATGTTAACAGCACAATATTTGGATTCTTATCTTCTTCATTTGCAAAATTAGCATTTTTCCTACTATTCATGTCATTTTGTTTTTTTCTACATTCATTGGCATAGTGCCCATATTTTTTACAATAATGACATTGGACTTGGGATTTGTCATACCTTTGTCCATGAGCTTGCTATTTGCTTGAACCTTCATCTTGATTCTGATTTCAGCTCCTTCCGCTTGTGCTTGCAGGATTATTTCTGCCTTTGTTTTGACTTCTTCCATGATCTCTGTTATTTGCTCTGCCTCGACCTTTTCCTTGGCCAAAAGACATCTGAGTCTTGAATGCTTTCTCAAAAGAGGAATCTGTTGTTCTACTCAGTCTGTGTTCAGGAGACATAAGAGAAGCACTCAGTTCATCTACTATGAACTATGAGAGATCCTTTGTTTCTTCTATTGCTACCACAACAGCTTCAAACCTTGAGCGTAAACTTCTCAAGATCTTCTCTACAATCCTTATTTCTTCAAGAATTTCACCATGAGATCTTATCTGGGTTATCAACCCAATAACCTGAGTGAAAAATGAATCTACTGTATCAGATTCCTTCATGCTGAGTGTTTCAAAGTCTCTCCTCAACATCTGCAACTTTGCAGTCTTCACCTTCTCCATGCCTTGATAGCCAGTTTTGAGAATATCCCATGCCTCCTTGGATTTTGTTGGTGCTGTAATCCGTGGGAAAATACTTTCATGTACTGATTGGAAGAGAAAAAAGAGGGCTTTGGCATCCTTCTTCCTATCACTCTTCAATAGGTCTCTTTCTGCTACTGTCAAGGCAGCGAACGCTACTGCATCTGCAGGTTCAACATAGCCAGTTTCAACCAGCTCCCATATTCCTTGAGAAGCAAACAATGCTTTCATTTTTATGGACCAATAACTGTGATTTTTCCCATTAAACTATGGCAGTTGGGAATTTGTCAAACCAGTTCCAGCAATTTCCATCTTAACTATAAAAATTAAGAAAAGATATTGACCATATAATAAAACAAGCAAGAACTTTCTCTGCTGGAGAAATCTGCTCAGTTAAGCTTCTTACAGCTCCTGCAGTGGAAAAAAAACAAACTCTGTTTTTGTCTCACTGAGTGCCTAGACCAGCTCTAATACCATGATGGAAATTTCTAATAATTTTGAACAAAACAGAGGAAGCAAATTTCTTCAACTCAACACAAAGAAATGAGAGAAATATGGATAAAGAAGATATGGAGAAAAGCTCTGTTTTTATTAACCATAAAAATGACAATAAAAATTACAAACTTCTTCAGAACTACAGTTCTGGAATAATCAAAAACTCCATACTCTGTTTTTACAAACTCTGTTTTTACACAGATTCGTGTTTCAGCAATACACAGACAGTTGTTGAAACTCCACACAGTCTGTTGCTGAAACACATAGATAGTTCCTGAAACTGCCTGTAGAATGCATTGTTGCTCCAAAACACAGCGACTCTGTTTTTCCTCTGTTTTTCCTGCTCTGTCTTCTTCTCTGTCTTTTTCTATTTCTCAAACTCTCTAACATAAAAAGAACTGTTGTTCATTACATTTATAGGTTAAAAACATATTTGACTTTAAAGCATTAAAAAATACAAAATATCTTCTAATCTTATCTGCGTATTGAATGCAGATAAGCGGTGATGCCTTTTGGAACAAATCAAGTCGGCTGTAGTAGGGGCAATAACTTCTGTAAATTAAATGCACAGTGATGTGCAAAATATCAAGCACGAATTTCAGGCATCCACCTTGCTGAAATATCTACAGCAATCGGATTTTCTGCCCAGCTGTTTTATGTTACAGTTGGAATTAAATTCCAACAAGTGTTGGAGAAATGCCTACCAGAGCGCACAGGAAAAGACTCTAGATGCCATCTATTTCTTCATCTCATGACTCCGTTGTTAGATTTTTATACCAAAAATGTGGAGCTGTACCAGATGTAGTATCTTTGTGGAAGGAATTAGACATATCTCAACCATGGAAACACGTTTATGGTCTAATGAAGCCGTTGTTCGAGTTCTTTCCAGGTAACCATAAGCATAGTAACGAGCGATCCGTGACACAAATGACCAAGAAAAATGATCTTGGAGGCTTAGGGTTTGCACGACAAACAAAAATCGTTAGATTGACTTGATCAATATTAGTCGCCCACCGAAAATCAAGGTCGGCAGTGACCTCATTCCCATGTTATCAACGCGTGATAAGGGTTGCATGGCGAAACATGATTTTTTATAACGTGGCCAGACGTACTGGCTTCCCCATACATCGTCGTCTGCATAATGGCATAGTTAGAACACACCGTGGAGGAAGTAATTAGAATGAAACTTTAGAGAGATAGGAAATTAATTGAATTACCAACGACCATGGTTCACGGAGGTAAATAAGGTTAGTTGGGTAGGTATGCACAAAAAAATAATTACATTGTGTTATGAAAAAAAAAAACATAAATATTTCACCAATATATAAAACGCATATGATGTCAACAAGTCTACCGAGAACTTTTATAATTTAAGAAATGCGGAAAGTTATGCATATCATCTAAGCGAGACAGGTAAAGGAACAAGGTGTATATGTAATTTATAATTGTATGGAAGAGTACGCTTAATCGAAATTAAATATTATACTTAATCTAAAGTGTCTATTATACTTTCTTAATCTATAGACGCATGGAAGAGAATTCTTAATCTAAATTGAATATTATACTCTATTCCATTGATTATCATCATAGTAATTGAATAACACAATGTGAAAATACAAATCATTTAAAAAAAACTTCTACAACTGAAGTATATGACAAGTGGTATCAAAGCCTTACGTCCAACCCTTGGATCTAATGGACATGGTTATAAAACTAAGAATGGTTTTGTGTTAGTACAACTATTATAATATAGTTTATTCATGACACCTGCTTTACAATGAAGTTAGTGAATACTTTTTGGATGCAACCTTCCATGAAGCTCCTACATTACTACGCTTATATTGGTGCAGGAACAACAATGAGGATGTAATTATTCTGATAATCTGATTATATAAACAGCCCACTGAATGGTAAAGTCAACCCAACAAAAACCGAGTACATGCAAACCTCTAAAGAGATTTGATAGTGAGATATTAATGGGTAACATAATAAGGTTCTTCATTTATTGAAGCATATTGGGTCATGGTTTGAGTTCCATATATGGAATTGTCAACACACGAAATTTGGATGCTACATCCTAGCAAACTAAGACAACTATAAATCTTGAGTAATTAAGAAAGACCGTCTACGGAAGTTTTTATGGGAAATGGTTGAAAGAAGAAAAATAACTCAGTTTCTTAAATTACTGTAGAGAAACACATACGAAGGTTCAAATAGTAGTCAAGAAAAAATGATCTTAAATAGTTTTGAGACCACGTTTTAACAATAAATAATACCATTTTCGGGTGGGAAAACCTGATAGATATGCTATAATATTTTTTTTTAAGATACTAGCAAGTGTTGTGTAAGGGAATGTGATATTTTGGGCATTTAAGCCAGTCTCAAAGAGAGTAGAGTGTTGAATAAGAAACTGAGAAAGAAAGTAAAAAAAATTATTGTAAAGTTGATCTAACTAAATTTTAATAAAAGAGTTATGCCAAATATAAAAAGGGAAAAATGGATGTATTTTTAAACTACCACTCCACAATATTTTGTGATATTTACTAATGTCTAATAATACACCATGAAATACTTGAAAACCAAACAAAAAATTTTTTTATCAACAATATGGAATAGAAGAATTAAAATTTCTAGTAATAAATGTGACCAACATAAACTCCTTGAACCTACAAATACCTTATTTCAACTTGTAGTGAAACATCTAGATAATCATTTTATTCAGCAAATAAATGAGTATTACAAGTTAATTTTGTTTGCTCTAGATTTTCTAACATAAACAATACTTGATATCGTAGTCTAGAAATAAGATCCATACTCAATACATAAACTCATAAACCATAAGATAAAAGATAAAATGACATGCCCCACTAAGTGAATACGTCCATTCCTATATGAACTCAAACAACTATTATAGTTCTCACTCACATTAGTTGTATCACAATTTTTTTTGTTATTATAAACTACATGAGGTGTAGTATCCAAGGAATTAATTTATTCAATAGTGAATCAATATTTGAACCCCAAATTACAAGTTATAAAGCTTTATATTCTACTATTGACTACCAAATTATGAATGTGTGCTCTAATACTTGTATTATAATACACATGAAATTGGAGACTTGAGTATATAAGTGTGTGATACATTTCATTGTTATGATACACATATGACTACAATAATTTACAACCCGTGGGTATTTAGTAGTTGCATTTGAAGTGATTATTAACATATTCCATATAAAATTATGAATGTGTGCTCTAATACTTGTATTAGAATACACATGAAAATGAAGACTTGAGTATATAAGTGTGTGATACATTTCATTGTTATGACATACATATGAGTACAATAATTTACAACCCGTGGGTATTTAGTAGTTGCACTTGAAGTGATCATTAACATATTCCATATCTTCATATAGCTTATTTCACACAGTATTAAAGTTCAATCTATGAGAAATTGGAAGAGCAGAGATGCAAGAATAACACACAAAACAATAATTGTATTATTGTACTTTTTAATAAATAAATATTACATACATATATATAGTTGGACTTAGATCCAACCAATTCCAATCTTAGAGAGAGAAGTTGAGAGAATCTCTCAACTTCCTCAAAAACCCAAAACCAAACTAAGTAAGCATAATCCTAACAAATCCTAATACCCTCCCTTAATGCTTACTTTAGAAAATATATAATACTTAATCACAATTACAAAAGAATTACAACACTTTGAAATTTTGTCCCTTTGTCTTATCTGGTCTTCATTAGCAGCTCTACCCACTTTGCAGTCTTTTGGATTTCACTCTTTCTTTCTTCACATCTTCAAGCTTACCTTCCAGCCCATTTAAAGTACACCTGCTTCTGACCAACAATGTTGAATTTGTAAGATTAAAAATTATTGACACCCCCGAAGAAGATTCTTGACACTGAAATACCCTATTGAAATATTTCCATCTATGAAATAACCCTGAAGAATAAATTTCAACAGTCGTATAGGAAAATATTCTATGTACAGATATGATCAGCGATCAATCCTTCAAAGTGACCTTTACACACAAGGATCTCATTGTATAACCTATAACTGATGCTCTTGAAGCCCGAAGCACAACAAGATCCATTAGCATATAACAGATTCTCACAATCAGATTAGCGATACATTCTCTCGGCACCGAAGAACGTCGAGAACCGCTATTTTAAATTGTGTAAATCTATTGAATAATTGGTTCTTATTTACAACTTAAAACAATATAAAAATTAAAAAATTTGACATAAAACTCTGATGGATGCAACCAAGAAAGCGACCAACCCATGGGATAATGAACTCGCTGCAATGTGGATATGCAAACTATGAATCGGCAAAAGATGGTTATATTCCATGATCGTTGAATTGGTTCATGGATTTGCCACATCTCCACAACCATCAAACACTGCTTCTGCTTCTCTCGCATGCTTCTTGGTACACTTTATATGAAGCCTCGCTTTAAATTGTGAGAAATCGATTGACGAGATGTCTCTGAATCGAAACTATGCCAAGAAGAGGAAGGCCTCTGATGGCGGTGTCGGTCCCCATTGTGAAAACGTCGTATTTCCTCCTAAACTGAAGCCCGTCATCATTGCTTGCCCTCGTAGGGTAGAAATTTTTAATGAGAGACTCTTGGAATTCAAGTTTGATGTGGCAGCAGACATCGAACGTACAAGAAGGAGGTTGCACGTTTGAAATGGAAAATCAATCGATACAGGTCTGCATAATCTCTTCCAGGGGTCTCAAGTGGAACAATTCCCTGTACAAGCTGAGAACCTGATGCGTGGCATATATAAACCACGGGCACAAATACTGTAGCAAAATCGACAAGATCGGAGACACGCACCCCACCTGGAACATGAAATTTTCTTTTCATTGTCGATGCCCTTGAGCTCGAACAAGACAAAGAATTAGCTTCTCTGCACGTAGCAGTCCATAGCCAGGAGCCGCTTTTTCACAATAAGAAGGTCGTATGTAGTGCCACCATTCCACTCAAAGAATTCGTGGCCAAATCCTATGAGAAACAATGAGCACACAACACTCTCACAAACAAAATAATTCAACATTCCTAATATACGTATGTACAGAGAACCTCTCCCAAACTATTTCATCTTTCTGGGCACTCCCGTGGGGGATTAAGCCCAGCTAGGATCTGATACCATATGAGAAATTGGAAGAGAAAAGATGCACAGGAATAACACAGAAAACAGTAATTGTATTATTGTACTTTTTAATAAATAAGTATTACATATATATATATATATATATATATATATATATATATATATATATATATATAGATATATTTGGACTCAGATCCAACTAATTCCAACCTTAGAGAGAGAAGTTGAGAGAATCTCTCAACTTCCTCAACAAACCCAAACCAAACTAAGTAAGCATAATCCTAAAAAATCCTAATACAATCTTGTCACCCTAAAGAGCGATGAGAATATAACTCCACGTCTAATAAATTGAATGTGAACTAGATAAATCTCCCTATGCGAGTCCCAAAACAGTTTCATTGTCTATTTAACAAAAGTTAATTTCAGTTTGTGTTGTAAAATATAGTAAGAACACCTTTAAGTAATTGTGAAAAAATGTTAAGTATTAGGGTAGTTTATGGAGAGGGGAAATTTTGTTGGATTTTTTTTACAGAAACTAGCCATATAAATCAAGGTTTGAGATTCTAATATTCGTGAGAAAGGATTATGGAAAGTTTTGTTTCAAGATGTATATGTGGAATATCATATACATAATTCATAATCAGGGAATTTTGTTGACTAAAAGGGACCTTAGAGTGATGTGGACAAACACATACGTGAGAGATTTACTATAAACGGGTTATATAGGTAGAACAAGATTATATATTAGAAAAAATTGTAATATTAGTGCCCCAAGAAACTAAAAGAATATGAAGTTACTAAAAGAAAGTGTTGAAACAACGAAGAATTTTTAGCTTTATACAGGAATGAATAAAAGGACCAATGCTTAAATTAATAAAAAGCATAGACTGAGCATCACTTTTATAGATCCATTACAAATTGGGTGATTGTTGCCAAAGACAACTACGAAATGGTGGACTGAAATGATGTCACTCAATTAACTAGGAAGGTCGATAGGAAATCGAACCAAACCAAATTTCTAAATTTCTAAATGGTGCAACCAAACCATGAAACGAAATACTTAAACTCAATTTTTGCTACTAATGTAAATATATACACATAATAACGAAGATGTTTGCAATAGATGAAAAACAATTTACTAACATATTGGGTGTTGGTGCATACATAAATGCGAAAGTAAAAGGCTTCATGGTTACAAACAAGAAAAATAACTTTCATAGTTAACCAAGAAACTCATACGTATCAATATTCTCCTTAAGTATCTATGTTGGTGACATCCTTATACTTTCATGAGTGTATGGAAGGATATGGAAATACGTAACAAAATGATTATCAATGGACTCGACTAGGCCCATTTTGGAAAACAAAACTATAGTAGCATGTAATCTTACAGTGAAATACACATGGCAAATTTGTATTGGATACAAAGGTATCAAACTAAAAACATAAAATGAAATTATGCAAATAGTTTGGTACTTCCTATTTCTTTTATGTAAGAAATATGAAATAGTTAACATAAGTAGAAACGTACTAGAAAACGAGCCATTTCCTTTATGCTACTAAAATCACAAGGAAAATCAAAATGGGGAATTATGGTTAATTTGCGGGTGAAATTGAACTCGCAGCTTATAGAAATTACCCAGTTATAATAAATTATATCATCTTTGTATTTTAATATGTACATGGTATCTCATACACAGTTTATTGGAACAAATTTTATAGGTAGCAATCGAAGGAGACTTCTGGCAAAACTCCTTTGTATCCTAAAATATGAAAAAGTCTAATTAGGGTAGAAGTAAGGTGGAAACATATTAATTCTAAAGTGGCTACCTATTAATTGGAAAATTCCATAGGTGGAACTTGAAGGATACTTTTTGGAAGAACCTCTATGCATCCTAGATCGGAAAGTGACTTGGGTTCGCAACAAAGTGATCTTTCGGGTTAAACTGCAATGGAAGAATTTATTCCTAAAGAGGATACATATGAGTGAATAGATGAAATGCAGAAAGGTTATCCAACACTTTTTCAAAAGGAGGTATCCATAAAATGAACACCAAGGATCGTGTGAATAAAAGCGGGGAAGAATTTATAAACATGGATATTGTGGTTTATGATTTGAATTTATAAAATACACAAAATGTAATAGCCCTCCAAAATTGTAATATTTATTTGGTTTAATATTTAATTATGTTGTAAATTATGGAAAAAAAAACCATCAAATACATGGAAACATTATGTAGACAAATATTTATATAAATAAAAATATGAATTCAAAGTACTAAGGAATAAGGCACTCGAAGAAGAGATTTTTGCCAAAAATAATTCTTTCAAGATAATTTTTCTAGAGAAAATTAAGTAATGGATGGGAGAGAAATATCCATTAAATTTTTTAGCTAGAGAAATATACTAACTTTGCATAAGCATAAAGCATCACAACTGATAAAGGTGTTCTTTTAAGGAAAAGCCTAGGAAACTGGTTGCGGATGACCACAAAAGTGGGACATCACTAATGTAACATCGAACATTGAAGAAATCTATGGAATAGCTGGGAAGGAATAAAGAGAGGGGTGGATTCTTTGGAAATTATTCTCATCAGGAACTAGAGTTACAGTTTCTGGTTGGTTGGCTAGCGTTCTCACTTAATACTATTTTCTATTGTAAATTCTGACTATAAAATCGGTGCATAATTATTCATGAGAATAATTATCAAGTTATTTTTTATGCATTCAGATTTTCTAATTAACTATGATGCATATTGTTATTTAAATTATTCAAATGCATATATTTTGGCAGTTATTGTTGAGGCGTGTGGATATTCGTAATTATCCTTTTGATGTATACGGATTTTGTAACCAACCCTATTTAGTTCCTAGATATGTGTACCTATTTTAATGTCAACAAATATATGTAGAGTGTTATCCAGGAAAAAAATATATTTTATAATAAAAGGAATTGCATGCATGGGAATGACGAATGTTCAATGCATATATATTGTAAATTAAGGAATTGTGTGCATGCAAATTTTCAAATTTTGATTGGGAGTGTTAAACTTCTATGTATGTACAAAAACATAATTGAGTGTCTTGGTTCGACATGTGAACTATGAAATTGCATAAAATAACAAGTATATTTAGCTCTGCATCGAATACTTATACCTACTTGATACATGCACGTGCAATTATAAATTCTATTACTTAGGCATTTACTTCTATAGAGTTAGTGGAATACAAAATTTGTTTTACAGTTAGCAAGTAAGGAAGTTATCATTATAAAATAGTTATCAAGCGATGTACGTTAGATTTAGGAAGCTGTTAAATTTATTCCTTTTAATTTTCAGGAACCTGTGTTCATGGAAGAAACGAGAGTATTGCATAGTTCACAGTATGAATTCCTTTTTTAAAGGTTGAATATATAGAATTATATAAATCTATACATTATCGCCACATAACTAGTTATTCTAATTCAAGAAAGGTGATTATATTGGGTGTAATTTTTCTAGCAGTAATTCTAATGCTTATAATGGGAAATAAGTTTAAATATTAAGTTAAAATACAGAGTGAAATATGAAAAAAATTCAGAATTACCGCTCCTTTTTCGTCAGTGGAGAATGGGCCTATATATGAAAAGAGGAAAATACTAAACATATACTTCTAGAGAATATAATTGTTATTGGAGACTGGGGTTAATATCATCAGTGTAAAAAATTGAACAACAGCCAAATTTTGAATTACATATATTCTAACCTCATAACATTTCCATTACCACCTAAAGAGTTAATATTTTTTGACATATGGTAACAGAGATATTCTATGTGTATATTCACATGTCAAAGTTGAACCGATGAATCGAATAAAAGTAACATATGAACCTTGTATAAGGAAATTAGACTGAGTTATTCTTCTATCAATTAGATACAGAGCTTTCTTGGTAACCACACTTCAAAGATACGAACATATCAGAAATAGGGAAGAATGGAGAGTTCAATTCTAGGGAATATATTAATGACTAGTATGCTGAATAATTACATTAGAATATATATTGCCTGTAATATTAAATGTGCAATCAGGAACAATAAATTTAAGACGACAATATTACTTTGAGATATTAGAGAAGGTAGTCAAAATGTCTAAGAACCTTGAGAACATCAAATAGATATAATAATTTGTATACTATATAAAAATTTATATACATGGAACATAACCACAATAACATAATCATTGAAGAACTCAAATGCAAGAACTGTGATTCTTTTGGAATGACACAATTGAAGAAATTACATGTATATAGATATATTTGTGAATCTCCAAAGGGTGGATAACATTAAATTCAAGCTCTATAAATTTTCAAGGTTAAAAGAAAAAGAAAAACATACCTAGAAAAGGAAAAAATTTTAACAGTCTCTACGAATAAATTTCAAATGGAAAAAATTAATTAACTGGACAAAAAAAAATAGATACCACTAGAATTTAACCCAGATTATATCAATTTCCTTCTCGATAAGGTTTGGCTATACTATGAAATAAAATAACCTAGGAACAATGTTAAAAGTATGTAGTAAATGACATGAATCCAACCTCGAAAATAACAATAAAGTGGTGGGTAACTAGAATAAGAAATATATTAGAAAGTTACACGGCCAAGATAACCAGAGAGATATTGAATCTATTAAAGCATAGAAAGGTAATTTCTAATTTAATCCCCAACGTGGTGGGAGGGAATTAGGGGTTAAAAAGATTCAATATCTAGGAAATTATTTCACATGTCGTAGCACCAAAACTAGCACATACCTCGAAAGAAGGGAAATTTAAAATCATACATATATACGTAAATCTCACTTCTACAAGGTCAAATTACAACCAATAAAATATCAAAGTGGTTAAATAAACACCCTTATATTATATGGAGGGTTGGTTAGAGAAATATGAAGTACACTCCGTAGTGATTAATCCAGAGAAAGATCTCTTCCCGAAAATTGTCAAGTGGAAATACCTGTGCTAGGTGAAAGGAAAGAAGGGATAAGAAACAACTGTGAGTTGATAATTTCAAATGCAGAGGAAAAAATAAATAAATAGAAATATTAATATACTAAAAGCCATAAATGACCTTCTTTCTCATATTTGTTAAGAAATGTAGTCAAGGAGGGTTTGTGTTTGTTAAATAATGTGAAATAGACATCAAATATAATAATGTTCCTTATGGTGTGAGAAACAACTAGTTGTCACCATGGAAACCCTAGTAGGAGCGTGAGAACCATGAAAAACACTAACAAATGTTTGCGAATGAGGTTCTATCTGGAGATTAGACCAACCAATTATGCCATCAACCTTGACATTCATCAACGAAGTTAGATACGCAATAAGAGAAGCCTTCAAAGATAAATTTTAGAAGGAATTATTTTAAACCCGCCAAAAAATAAGAATGAGATAGAAATTCACCTAAAGAAATGCTAGTATTCGTAAGTGATAAGGGGTTTAGAGTCATCCACTTTTCATGGCGGGTGAGAAAACATTGAGGGCCAAATTCTAGCATAGCCAAGGAAAATATTGTGGTGTTGTCATTAGACAACCATATTGTAATATTTACCATTGAATAGACATAATGAGTTTGTGCTCGAGATTTACCATTGAATAGACATAATGAGTTTGTGTTGGATAAATGCCTACATGAGTGCAAAGGAAAATACTCCAAGCACCATATATTTCTTCATTTCATGACTCAATCGTTAGATTTTGATATCAAAAATGCAAAGTAGTGCGAGATGTAATATCTCTTTGGAAGTAATTTTACTTATCTCCACCACGGCAACATTGTTATGGTCTAGGTAAGTTTTTCTTCGAGTAATTTCTAGGTAACCATAGGCAGAGTAACAAGAGACTCGTCACACATATGACAAGGGAAAATGATGTTAGAGGTTTAGGGTTTGCAAGGAAAATGACAATCATTATATTTCCTCGATCAATCTAAGTCGTCCACCGAAAATGAAGGTGGTAGTAACCTCAACCCCATGTGATCGGCATGTTATAAGCGTTGCATGGTGAAAGAGGACATTTTGTGTAGTGGCCAAGAGTACTTCCTTCCCCGTACATCATCGTGTGTATAATGGAATAGGTGGAATGCACCATGGAGGAAGTAATTAGAATAAAACTTTAGTGTGATAGGTAATCAATTAAATGACCAACCACCATGGTTCACAATGGTAAATAACTTAAGTTCGTGGTTAAAATAGCAGGTAGGTATGCACAAAAAAAAAAATACATTTTTTTGTGAAAAAAACACATTAATATTTCACCAATACATAAAATTCATATGATGTCCACGGGTCTACCCAAACCTTTTATAATGTAAGAAATGCAGAAATTTATGCATATTACCTATGTGAGAGAATTAAAGGAATAACGTGTATATATAATTTATATATGCATAGAAGATTCTTATACTCATATATAAGTTGTATTAATGCATGATGTGCGGTAAATTATTTTGTTGTTTTAATTATAATATGCATATGGATTTTTATGTAAATTATTTTGGGAAAAAGTGCTATAAGGTAATTTTACGTGTCATATAGTTATGGATAGTTGTGAAATTCCAAGAGACGTTGGGTTGATGGAAAATTCCTTCCTAGAGGGTTTGATGGCACTTTCTTGCCTTGATTTCCTCTCTCTAGAGATAATATGATCTATGTAAGGGGAAATATTTGTTCAAGATTGTGAGAGGGCGGGAATATTGAGGAAACTCTCTTGATTTAGAGCCTGCTCGATGAGGCAAAAAATTCCTTATAGATGGGATGTTGTCGAAGTAATAGGTATGATGTTTCCAAGAGGAATCTTGCATTGGACCCTTTGTAGTCACTGGAATTCATGAATTGGTTGGCCAGTGGAATTCCAAAATGGATCTGCTATGGTCTATGTCAGAGAACTATTTGAATATGAAAATGGCTCACTATGGTTTTGGAAACCAATTCACATTGGTTGTGAGGCCCATTATTTTTCCATTATGGTTTTCATAGCAAAAAAAATTAACTAATTAGTTGTGTGGTGTTAAAAATTAATTTTCTACAAAAATGTGTAACTATTGTATGTACACCTTAATAGGAAAGAAGCCTCGTGCTTCATAAGGAATTACTTGAAATGTAGTTCCTTTATTGTATTACCAATTGTGTGATTGTCTTAGCAGGGTCTAAGACAATATGCACTTGTTGTAGTTATTTATCATTATATTGATTAGAGATATAGGTTGTAATACCCCTGTATGTTCATGTAATTATTTTTTTTATCTAGACTAGACTATTTTTATTAATGACTAGAAATTAATAAATAAAGAAATATGATGATGTAATAAATTGATTTGATAATAAAATAAATTGAAATATTTACTTCAAAAGGAACACTTGTGTTAATGAGATCATTATCTAGATCTTGAATCCAATGACGATGGATAGGATTGGACAAAATTCCTTCAATTAATCCTAAAAATACCTTAGTGGTCATTTAGTAAGATTTAATATCATTGTAAGAGAAAAATATATTAAATCTCTTAGTAAGAAAAAAAGGTTGAGTAATGGGTAAATAAAGTGTTGCAGGAGAAAAATGTTGTCTTTAACAAAAGAGGAAGATATTTTTTCGTAAAAGATAAAGAAAAAATCCCACGCTAAGGAGTGGGAAAACAGTAGAAAGAGGTATGGCACTAAGGACATTATGTTAGGGAAGCATGGATAAAATACATTGACCAAGAATCACAAGAGGTTTTTTATTATTGGGAAAAAAGGAGGATGTCAACTTGACGGAGAACCATAGGTGGTGGTTCCTGGTTGGGTGGATATTTTTTATTTCTAAGATGATATGGTTATTATGGTAAGACCTCTGGTTGTTGTGAAGTTATATGTTAAATGTTACTAATGAATTCCATTTGTTGTAAATATAAATTTTCTTTGTTATAACTATGATGTATGTAGAATATTAATCTTAACTTTTTATGCATGCACGTCATACGGAATTTGGGTTTGATTCATAAGAGTATAGCTACAAATTTTATGGGTTATACTGGTATCTGATTATGGAAAACTAATCTAGGACTATTTGTTATAGGAATTATTTACGAGCTGAGATATTCATACAAGTGGTAAAATAGGAATTGATAAAACTAAGGATTCTGCATTGAGATTACATAAAGTGGTATTAAGAGTTGAAATATATTACTCATGAATGTAGTAAGGATTGTGTATAAGAAGTTACTTGTTTACGATCCTACAGAATTTCATACTATATAGTTAAATTTTTATTTACAATTGCCACGTAATTACAGATGAATGATGTTTTACATATACATGAATTATTGTGACGAATAAGTTTTAAATACTAAGATTTATTTTTAAATTTATTATTGTGGGAGGCCATAGGAGGGATATTATCTCTACGGTTAAAATGACATAAAGGGCAGTGTGATGTGATATACCCATGGTAGAAATAAAAGAAAACTCGGTAAGGGTTAAAGTGTCCACTATCTCTAACGAGGAGTGATAAGCATGGAAGATGAAAACATTATGTGATAACCTTACAGTTTAAATTAAGGTACCCCACTTCGATTTTAGGTAGTAAAAAAAATAGTTGGAGATGAAGGGTATGATTCTATAGCAGTTTAGATCATAAATTGGAAAACTGAAAACAATGTATTGTATTCATGACTATATATATATATATATATATATATATATATATATTAGTACAGTAATGGACAAGACATAATCCATGAGGAATAAACTGTGGAAAACTTAACGGTTGGTGGTCACACATTAAATTAAAAACTACATACAGAAGCTAATGGTAGATAAGATAGTATGTGTTATAAAATATGATATTTAATTAAATTTTCTAACCTGTACTATTTTTTTCGTGAATACAGGTTGAAACCAAAAACTTGCTAAAATCTGTGGAACTAAAATGCACATTTTCTACCATGATCGATGGAAACGCTATAAAACAACATCATAAAATAAATGCTCATTGAGAATGGTAAAATGTAAAATTAAAACAACACAGAAATTCATCGTTATTCTAGAAGTCAAAAATTAAATGCAAATGATTGACCGGTTAATAAAATTGTAACTAAAATAACATGCGACCATGTATTACAAACACACAAATTCTTAAGAATATAATTCATATTTGCAAACAAAAAGGGTTGCAATTAAAAGCAACAATTCGTAACATAAGGAAGCGATAGAAAAAAATATCGTGGATTCTTAATTAATACAAATTTAGATGTGGGTTTCAACCCCTTACATAAACTATTAACAGGTCCCCTCCATAGAGCAGTTACATCTGCGAAATAGACCAGTATGTAATACCCCTCATTTAAAAATTTTATGTTTACGTAAATAATACCAAGGTCTAGGTGGACCTATGGAACAATTATGTTGTTGGTAGAAATATTTTAAATTAATAATTACTTATGAAAGTTATGGAAATTTTTTAAAGGCACTGTAATTGAGATCGGGAAATTCTCATCCATGAGGATAAGATAGAATTTCAAACTTTCCCAAAATTATCCAAAAAAAATATTGGAGAAAAATAAAAATATTAAGTCATATGGGAGAACAATATCTAAGAAAAATCCCCAGTAAAGAGGAAAGTTAATTAGAAGAGGTAACAAAAACTACGCTGAGGAAAAGCGAGTTTTAAAGTAAAATTTTGTGGAAAAAACAAAATTAAATCCCAAGCTATGGGAAACAACAAGCCATAATAATGGGATGTCCTTGTGGAAACTTGATGGGGAAAGTGGACTTAAAAGTGCCATCACTAGCGTGACAAGATGTTGTCAACACTGGGGAATATTTATCTCTGATCGTGGGAGAGCTCTAAGGAGAATCTTATGGTTGGGAGGAAAATTTTTCTTTACAAATTGGTATGCCATGTGTTGAGATTTTATACTTAACTTCTTATGTTGTTAGTAAATGCTAGATCATAATGTTGTCTAAATTAATAGAAAAAATTCTACCTTGAAAATATGGATTAATGTGATGTTAATAGTCTACACCTCATTACTTTTACATACAATATCAATACTGAAAGCTAAGGTCTTGATATAGACTAGTGGCATGTACATGGTTAATAAGATATACAGTAACGGTAATGTGTATTGTACAGTGTCAACACTATAACTAAATACAATGTAGGTATTGTCTTTCGTACACAAACTAAGTTACTGTAAGCAGATACAATTATAGTATGTGAAATCATAAACCCAAGGGGTTAGGATATAATAATAATTACTCTGTACTTATTCATATATGTATCAAAGTAAGTTAAATAAGATAACATGTATCTAAAGACAGAAGGAGAGAGGGAAAGAAGAAATAGAAAATACATTTAGGTATAAAGTATTGATAAATGAAACAAATACTAGCAAATTAACCAAGTAAGCCAATATTAAAAAGAAGAGAATTCTGGAGAATTACATATGGCATATGAAATTACTCAAAAATGAAGAATTCATCATAACATCTGAAAGTCAGATAAAATTATTCTATATGCATCATTACTATGGTGACCCAAAATTTTAATTATAAAATAGATAGAGTTTATAAGTATGATAATCCTTGAACATCCTTGAGGATCTCACTGTCATATGTATATGACTACGTGAAAAATAAGAAACATTAAATACATTTAAAATTATTGTCGATGGCCAAGCATGTCGTTGACAAATAAATTCTAGTAACACCTATCTAAGCTATGTCTCAGAAGGAGCGCCATGGTGAAACAAAATGCTACTGACCCGAGAAGGAATATAGATGGTAATCATGGGTAGTGAAGAAAACAGTAGTGTCACGCAACCCAATGAAAAACTAAGAGAGTATACCTAAAAAAGAATAGGAATGTGAGAGTTAGAGAAAATAAAATATATTAATGAATAAAAAGTATTACAGTGTATAAGATAGGAATATGGCTTACCTGAGTATGTTGTCACATCCTTGATTTTTCACCTTTGCATACCAACCACAAAATGATATAGGAAAGGTGGTCTTTCAGCATGTAAACAAGAAAATAATAAAGAAGGAAATAAACAATAACTTGATGTATTTAAAGTAACCTGAATGTGATAGGATTTCCTCTCCTTCGATAAATTTCTAGATCTGAGCCAAGAGTAAACTTGGGTGGCCAAAACCCATATTAAATTCAGATTATAAAACGAAAAACAATACAGAGGGTAAGAATTATAATACAAAATTAAATACATAGTAGTAATTAAAAAGAGGAATAGATTGAGAATCAAAGGGGTTGTGCCAAACCTCAATGAGAAATCAAGTCCGCGCTAAGAGAATGCGTGGACACCTTAAGGGGAAAAACACCCACAAAGGTTACACATTTTTCCTAAGTAGTGGGGAGGGAAAGAATACTGCAGAAATTCTTACGCAACTCACATGCACACTAGAAGGAGGAAAAAACCCCATTTTTCTACATACCTTTATGAATAATTATAAAATAAATACTTAGAAGTAAATGAAGTTATGGGTAAGGTGTTAACCCATAATTGTATGAATATTATAGAAGAGAACTATAATCCTATTAACTATAAGTAGATGAAATAAAATATATGAGTGATATATACATATTTATAACTCATAAAATTATATGACTAAAAGCTACTACTATCTATGGAATGAAATTGCAAAATGAAAACCCCAAAATTAAATGGAAAACATAGGATAATCCTTACACTATCCTACGATTACTATTCAAATTAAATTAAATCAGCACCTACAGGATGAGGAGGCTACCCGACATCATACTACCATAATAAGACATAAAAATTAACACCGTATGGGTAGGACGGGTAAATTCAACATATATTATAAGTTAAAATAAATTATAATGAAATATGTTCTGGAATTATGCAAATTAGAAATAGAGTTAGAGGAATTTTAAGCTCTTTGTCAAATGCACATAATTCATATGAGTAAGGGAGAGAATTTTGAAACACTCTAATGAAGAGTTATCATTATATGTATGTTGCATACACAAATCAATAGCACCGTCACAAAGCCCATAATTATTAAACATAGAAATCAAAGTTCCTTGAGGAATTCAAACAATGGAATAAACAACCAAGCTAATCAACAAAGGACTGAACATGATAGAGTCATGCTGACCCAACGTATGTTAATTCCATAATTAAACCCAAAACTTAAATAATAATGATGGGTTTTATATGGAATGGCCAGCTTATAGATATAACAAGGAATTCGATCCTAGTCATGGCATAGTGGCTGTGAATACTGAAATAATTTAGAATTCCAAACAAGAATTGCAACAAAAAGACCTTAATTCAATCTCACCATGATACAAGACATAAATTTGGGTTACGCATGATACAATACATAAATCTAGGTTACGCATGATACAAGAGATAAATATAAAAGGGCTCAGAGGATTTAAATACTTCTACAAAAAAAACAGAGACTAATTATAGAAGGGGAGTAGAAATCGAACACACCCCTTTCAAATTTGGATGTGAATGCAAAAGCTAGAAAAATCTTGGTATAATAGGCATACAAAAACCACAACTAAAACATTGGATTAGACAAATTTATAAACTCAAAAATTAAAGGTGAGACAGAGGGAAATGGTTGAAGCCAGAAGGAAAAACAAAGAGGAAGTACGTCTTATGTGATGAATAGGGATGTCGGGCAACTATTTTCTATTCAAATGAGTGCCATCGAAAAAGCTGTGAGAAATAGGTATTTACCCAAACGTCTTCACACTACATGAACAGGGATCCTCCCTGTGAATGAAATACAACCCATAATAAAATGGGTATACTAAAATAGATGGAAAAAAATAATGAAAACAAAGGTAAGGCTTCTATAAACTTTAGCTGATAGAATGATGAATGCCTAGTCAAAAACTGGTGAACCCTGTTATTGCACCAAGAATGTTACAACTCCCAGAGGTTTCCCTACTTTAATTTATCAACCGGGGGCTCATACAAACTTGTAGGTGGCAGCGCTATATACACAGTAGATGCATTCTACTCGTGTCATCCTCTTCTAAGCTTTACGGAAGGGGCCTACTTCTAGAATTTCTATATGAAGTCTGTGACACATATGAATTAGGCCTAGGGCTAAAAATGATTCAAAGACATGGAACTATTAGAAAGTATAGAACTATAATACGGCAAACAAGTACATGTAAATATTTTGGAATGACATAAATCTATTCATTAAACTATGATAATGAATGAAAGAAACCTAGGCATCTTGCATGAAGTAAATTGTTGAATTGAAATGGCATAAAGGAAGCTAACCTAATCACAATTTCTCGGGCCAAATGGTTAAACACACTCTACTTACTATATTATCTTATCTATCATGCTTGTAATCATGCAACTATGCATGACCTAGCTATGTTTGAAAATGTGTTGTTTTCCAGCTAGGAGAGGAAAGTGCTAAGGTGGCTCATGGAAGGATTGAACACATAGGGGCAAGGTTGAAGCTGTGTGATTGGATTTTGAAGGTTTAGAGGATGTGGATGGTGGTTTCTTGGCTTAATTAGGGGCCCACTGGTGCTATTTCAAGTGTTGCTATAGGTTTCTTATAGTGCTATAGGAAAGTCCTGAATTGCTACAGGAAATGGGCCATGTACAATCCGAGGCCAAAAATAGGTGGAAACATGGTAGGTAAGGTGGAGTGAATGTGGATTAGGATGAGTGGAAGCTGGCCCACAACTTGGAAAATATCAGAACCTCTTGGGAGGCCTGTCTTACACCCCCAGGGTTTTCTCATGTTGTCGGGATGAAAAATCTGAAAACAGGGTTGATGGTGATTTTGATGGACAAAGCGCTGATGAAGGGTGAGAGATGAAGTTGAAGGTGATAGTTAAGTTATCCTTGGATGTGATACATGTATCAGAAATAAAAATACATATTCATGCAATATAAATGGACAAATTCATGATAAATACAATGGAAAAGATTACTTGAATTTTTAAATAAAATATACTCTAATCTAAAAACAGAGATCTAACATAGCATTCTAAACCTATCCATGGAATCAAAACAAATAATATTATCCATTGCAAGAAATCATAATATAAGAAGCATTTTTGGTCTGTTGGGAAGGTATACCCTCCTCAAGCTCTATTGATAGAGATGAGAGGGGGAGGCTTGACTCACAAAGTTTTGAAGTTATAACCTATTCTAACAACATGTAAGACAACTTCATCTACAATAAAATAAAAATGGAAGAAAACTATAGGAATTTACAGGGTAATTTCCATAGATCAAAACCCAAAGTTCACCGCTCATAAATAGATCACAAACCAGTACACCAATATTATGACGTGGTTAAAATCCTCAAAGAGGGAAACAGTCCATGGCTTGAGCCAACGCGGCCACTTTAGGAAATTTATTAATATAAAAGGAAAATTTACATATGATTCTCTCATAAATAGTTTCTGGAAAAGTGACCCTCCATGCTCTTTAAATAGATATCATGGACCAATCGGGTGTTAAGCCATGGATCAAGTGTTGTTAATACCGAGGAGAGAATGAGCCATCAGATCACTACAAATCATGACCATCGGATTATAAGTTACAAATGTACATAGTAAAGAAACACACATTACCTAACTCTACACTAGACTAAGTTATTCTTAACTATTCCCTATGTGTCGGAATATCCTAACGTCCCCCCTTAAGAAAAACTTGGGATAGGATTGAAGTATTTGCAAAGGTGACACAAAAGGATCCTCTTTCCTATGTATCGAAATATCCTAACATCCCCCCTTAGAACAAATTGGGATATGATTGAAGGATTTACAAAGGTGACACAATAATAGAATGAAGGAGGCATTAGAGACTATCCCCCCCTTAATGATAAATTTCCTGAACTCCAAGCATGGATCGAAGTTTGGTAAACTTCACTTCTGTGAGAGCCTTTGTAAAGATATTTGCTACTTGATCATTGGTTGGACAATACTGCACTTCATGAACACTATCATGAATGAGATTTCTGATGAAGTGTATGTGGAGCTCGATGTGTTTCATACGCTGATGTTGAATTGGACCTTTACATAGCTGAATGGCACTCTGATTATCACACCAAAGTGTAGTTGGATGTTGCTGATGAAGACCAAATTCAAAGAGGATCTGATGAAGCCACATGGCTTCCATGCTGGCTTCAACCGCACCATGATACTCTTCTTCTGTTGAAGAAAGAGAGATGGTAATTGTTTTCTTACAAGACCATGTAATAGGTCCTGAACCAAGAGTGAATACATATCCTGCAGTAGACTTTCGATCATCAGGGTAACCAACCCAATAAGAATCAGTGAAACCAATCAACAATGGAGAAGCTCCTACACTGTAATGAATCCCAAACTGAATTTTACCTTGAATATATCGAATTATTCCTTTAGCTACTTTCCAGTGACTTTCATTAGGTTGCTTCATAAATAGAGCGACAAGACCAACGGCAAAGGAATGATCAAGACTGGTATGGGTTAGATACATAATTTTACCAACAAGTTGAAGGTATAAGGTAACATCAACTTTAGGGGTAGTAAAAGTGACTGAAAGCTTGACTCCAGATTGAAAGGGACAAGGGCCTGGCTTACAATCTTCCATGTGAAAGTGGCATAGAATATCACAGGCATACTTGGACTGAGAAAGGGTAATACCTTCTTTGGATTGCAAGACTTGAAGACCAAGGAAATAATGCAAGTGTCCTAAGTCTATCATTTCAAACTTATTTTTGAGGCTAGACTTCACATGTTTTATATGGTTTGGATCACTATCAGTAAGGATAAGATCATCAACATAAAGAACAAGGATGGTGAAGGACTTACGCACTTTCTTGGTGTAGATAGTGTTGTCAAAATGACACCTAAAAAAGCCATTAAGTAATAGAAATCTATCCATTTTGGCATACCAAGCCTGTGGAGCTTGTTTGAGACCATAGAGAGACTTCCTAAGGCAACAAACAAGGCTGGACTCATTTTGGATAAAGCTATGGGGTTGTTCCATGTAGATTTCTTCATGAAAATCTCCATGTAAGAAGGAAGATTTAACATCCATCTGATGGACTTCCCATTTAAAGGAGGCATCAAGGGAAATAACAAGGTGGATAGAATTCATTTTGGAAATAGGGGAGAAGGTTTCAGTATAGTCAATTCCTTCAACTTGTGAAAATCCTTTAGTGACAAGATGAGCTTTATGTCTATCCACTTTTCCATCTCGTCGATTTTTTTTTTTTTAAACCCATCTGCATCTAACAATTTTTCTTACTTTTGGAAGAGGAACAAGATCCAAAGTATCGTTTGCCAATAAGAAATGATATTCTTCATTCATAGCTTCATCGCAATTTGGATGAATGAAATCTTCTTCAAAGTTTTTTGGATCAGGATTTTATAGAACTTGAGCCAATAAGGAAGAGGCTCTTTCGAATTGAGAATGTGTACGTTGTCGATCTACAGGGTCACCTGCAAGATAAAATACTCCATCCCGAGTAGAGCAGACCCATCTTGGAAGCTACGAAGTACAAGTAATAACTTCAATAGGTGGAGGAGTATTTTCATCCTCGTTTTCATCATCTAAACTAGAAGGAATGCTATTAAAAATAGAAGAGAGAGAGAGGGAGAGAGGTGGAACATAGGCCAATTCAGGCTCATAGGCCAAAGGTTGCACACGTACTGAGCTAGGCTCGCAGGCCGATATATTTTCATCAAATTTTACACTTCTTCTAATGATTATATTTTTGCATTTTGGTTGAAGAAGTCTATATACTTTGAAATAGTCATAATATCCAACAAAAATGCATTTTTTACTCTTAGGTTCTAGGGCTTTATGTTTCCCATCTAGAATATGGGCCCAAGCATCACTTCCAAAAACATGAAAGTGACTTACATCTAGTTTGATTGAGCTCCAATCTTCTTCTGGAATTATATTCTTTAAAACCTTAGCAGGAGTGCGATTTACTATGTAATTTTCAAAGTTAATTGCTTCTACCCAAAAATTGAGACTAAGTCTTTAGGTTGAAGCATACAATTAACCATTTCGTTTAAGGTTCCATTCTTCCTTTCAGCCACACCATTTTTTTGTCAAGTAAATGGAATAGTATGTTGCAATTGAATTCCATGCTCAGTGCATAAGTTGATAAATTTTTTGTTACCATATTCTCCCCCATTGTCTGATCTTAACTTGAGAATTTGATGTCCAGATTTTTTCTCAAAAAAGGCCTTAAAGGCGAAGAACATGTTAAAAAATTCACAAGTGAGTTTTAAGAAGTATACCAAAGTGCGTTTGGAAAAATCATCAATGAAAGTTAAGAAGTACATGTAACCATAGAAGGAGAAAATAGGAAGTGGACCACATAAATCACTTTGCACAAGCTGCAAAGGGGTTGAAGTGCGGCAAGAGGCATGTTTGTCAAAAATATCCCGATGATGTTTTCCATGTACACATCTAGAGCAAACACCATATCAGCAAGATACCATAGGAAGACCTGTCACCATATTTTATTTACATATATTTTGAAGAGAACGATAGTTTAAGTGAGGAAATCGCTCATGCCAAAGTTTGCTCACTTCATCATTATGAGCAACAAAAATGGAGGGAAGACATGATGACCCAAAGTTGTCAAACTTATACAATCTTGTGGAATCATCACCAATGCCAGTAGATAAAATATGTCTAGGATCTTTGAGGTCCTTGATTACAACATCATGAGGTCAGAATTCAACTATTTTCCCTTCACCTAAATGAGTTATCTGATAAGAAGAGAGAAGGTTGCATTACAATGTAGGAACATGTTAGATGATCCAAAATAAATTTTATCATAGGTTATAGTGTTTGAATAAAATAATTATTAATTTAATATATTAAATTAATAATTATTATTCTACAATATTTAATAAATCTTTGAGATATTTAGAAATAGAAATTTGTTATTAAAAATTAGGACTCTATAAAAGAGTCGTTTCCTAGGCTCTAAGTTAGGAGTAAAGTTAGTAGATTGGTTAGAAGCTCATTTATTGTAAATGGACACTTGTTTATTTTCCAAGTGACCCATAACTAGATTAAGTTAGAACATAGAGCTTATAAATAGGTTAGTTTCCTATTTTCACTGTAATGTGTAATGAGAGAATGTGAGAGTGTGAGTTTACGTGTGTAAACTCCTATAATTTGCTATGTAATCTTTTTGCTTGATCGAAAAAGTTGTGTGTCTGAGGACACTTTTGCATTTTTATGTGGTATCAGAGCTACGGTAAAGTTGCAGCGCATATGTGGAGGAGGATTCCAGCTCTACCAGGTCGTGGAAAACTCAACTTCGTTGAATCAATCAACAAAACATCGATATGATTTTGTCAGGTTTTTTTAACAGAAATTTGATTATTTTATTTTAGATTTGTGAATTCTAAAATCATTTTTTAAAAGCCACTGCAAAATCTATGTGAATTTTTCTATTTCAAATTGTTTGAGTAAAAAAAAAAAGGGAAAGCGTTGTATAATTCTACATTTATAAGAAAAATCTCCAGAAGAAAGAGGAAAGCGCTGTTGATATAGCGCATCAGCGCTGAAGGAAAGAGTCGATTCTGCCATCAATTTACATGTGGCATTGATCATGCATTTACATGTGTTACTTATGTAATCTACGCTTCTGCACTACCTACATTTACATGTGTTAGATGTGATCTGCGCTTCTGAAACCAGCGTTATGTAAATGTGATACTTCTATAACTAGCATTATGTAAATGTGTTACATGTGATACTTATCTAATCTGTGATTCTGAAACTAGCATTCCAAGCGTATGAACCAGTGTATAATTGAACCCAGAAGTCGTGTTTAATTGTGAAGCATTACAATTGGTGTTCGATGGAACTATTTGCTGATGTCGTTCTGGCTTTTCAAATGTGATATGGTACGTGATGTTCTTATAAGATAGAGAAAACAATAAATTTGTTCTCAACCGATTGAACTGCATTTCACTACATGCATTGTCTGGTTGAAGGTAGCGTTGAAAACTGAGGCGTATTTTTTTGAAGCAGTGTTAATATTTGCTCATACTGAAAGCAGCGTTGGAAATCCCCTATTTTTTTGAAGCAGCATTAATATTTGTTCATACTGAAGGCAGTGTTGGAAATCCCCTATTTTTTTTGAAGCAGCCTTAATATTTGTTCATACTGAAAGCAGTGTTGATAGCATTTGTTTGCAGCAAAAAAAACAGTGTTTAATTGGAAGCGTCGTTCAATTGAAGCCAGCGTTCAATTGAAGCCAACGTTTAATTTGAAGCAACATTTAAAAAAACCAGCGTATGTAGAGCCAATTGTTCTTGAACATTTGAACAACTAAATTATGTGCTACTTCTAAAATTATGTGCTCCTTCTGAAATTTGACACCAGTCGAATTGGAGAGATAAGAATTTTTTGTTCTTTTTGTAACTTTAGAGAGATAAGGCATAAGAAGTCCTTTATTGGAGAGATAAGGAATAGTGATAAGGTGCATTAAAATGTTTTTTTGGGGAGTGAGAAAGTGTTTTTTTTGTAATGTTTTTTTTCGAGTAATAACGGTATTGTAATTTTTTGGAGTAATAAGGAGATTTTTTCCTTGTAATTTTTTTCTGTGGTGATATTGTAACTCAAAGTAATTTTACTTTGGGGGGGGTAATTTTTTACCAGATTGTGCAAGAGCACTATTGTAAAAGTCAAATTTTGAAAGTTGCCTTCTAAATATTTGAGAAATTGACTAGAGCCAAGTGCAAATCTCAGTCAATTTTCTCCTGTTTCGACGACTATTCAAGGGTCAAGGCCTAGCCCCGATAGTTCATTTTTTTGGCGTCGTTTGTTGCTGTTGTGCATCTTGATATTTTTTTGGAGCTTTATTCGTGGTGGGAAGTTTAAGAACTACAATTTCTAAGTTGACTAATTTATTTTCTGATTCCAGCAAACTTGAAGGCTCAAAATCTTACAAAACATGGCAACGCCTCATCGAAAGCACTCTTGTTTATAATGAACTATGGCATGATATTTGTGATGGAGATGTAAAGCCAAATAAACCTATATATGCAGCTGCACTAGCAAAATGGGAAGTTAAAAATGCCAAAGCATTAGCTCTCATTAAATCCTCTGTGAATGATGAAATGTATGTCCATATCGAAAATGCTAAAGATGCTTGGTCTGCTTTGAGAAATTTTAAAGAGTTGTTTGATACTCAGCCTCAATCAACAAGATTTTACCTACAATTAAAATTGTTGCATCAAAAATTGACTGAAGAAGGAGATATTCTTGAATACATTTCCAGACTTAAGAATATTAAGCAGGAAATTGTTAATGTTGGTTTTCAAGTAGTAGATGATAGTTTTATGGTCACAATTTTAATTTACGGGCTTCCTTCTTCCTCTACACATTTTTTGGAAACTCTACAGCTAACTAGAAAGTTAGAAAAGCTAAAGTTTGATGAGCTCTGCGAAATGTTGACTCAACATGATAAAACTTTTGGGAAGAAAAAGAAAGTTGGTGAAGATGTTTTTCTCACAAAAGCCAGTACTAGCAACTCCTCATCTGACAATTCCAAAAACAAAGGCAAAGGTAATTTTAATCAAAATCAAGTAGTGCAAGGTCATGGTCACAGTCAACAAAGAGGAAACAACTCCAACAGAGGCTCCAATTCAGGAAGAAACAATTCTCAAGGTAGAGGTAACAATCAAAACAGAGGCACAGGACAGAATCCAGGGAGAGGACAATCTCAGAATAGAGGACAAAGCAGAGGCAGAGGATAGTCTCAAGGAAGAGGCACCAATTTGAGTCAAATTGTTTGTAGGTGATGTAACAGAGTTGGTCACTATGCTTCAGATTGTCGCACATCTATCAATAAAATTTCTAAGTTTCAACAGCCTTTAGCACAATTTGCAAATAATCAAGATCAAGATGATAATGACTCATAATATGTCTTCACTTCTTCACCGGCAATCCAAATTTTCTCTTATATTAAGAGTGATTATGAAGATGCTTGGATTTTGGATTCAAGAGCAACTCAGCACATGACCTGTAGATGAGATTTACTTTGGAATTTTCAAGAGTGCCATCTTAATTCCATCTTTCTAGCAGATGATACAAAACATACGCCTTATGTAAAAGGTGCAGTCAAAGTTTTTCTCCCTGACATTGGAGAAAAATTGATTTCCAATGTGTGGTATGTACCCACCTTTAAGAAAAATTTGTTGTCTTTGGTCATGATTCGACAAGAAGGAAATCAAATAATTATGGAAGATGGCTTGGTTAATATTAATTCAGTCAAACAGAACTTCCAAACAGTGATGACAAGATATGAAGACAGAAAGCTATTAAAGATGAAAGGAACAATTATTCCAAGGCATTTTGATTTTGTAGGGGCAGTTACTACAGAAATTGCACCTATAAGATTATGGCATGTAAGATATGGACATTTTAATTTTGACAGTATTTCTCAATTGTAGAAACAAGGGATGGTTAAAGGACTTCCAACTTTCAACAAGGAAAATGTAAAATGTGAAGCTTGTGTTTATGGCAAACAAAGTTGAGAAAGTTTTCCAACAAATAAATGGCATGCAAACAGGCTGCTACAACTAGTTCACAATGATGTGTGTGGTCCAATACAAACCTCATTAGGTGGTTGCAAATATTTCTTGCTATTTATTGATGATTTTAGCCGAATGACTTGGATTCATTTCTTGAAAAACAAGTCAGAAGCCTTTGAGAATTTTAAAATTTTTCGACAACTTGTTGAAAATGAGGTCAAAGAAAATATAGGTACTCTTAAGACAGATAATGGGGGGTAATTCAACTCAAATGAATTCAAAACTTATTGCAGTGAAAATGGCATCAGAAGGCATCTTAAAAATGTTTACGCTTCACAACAAAATGGAGTCGTAGAAAGGATGAATCGCACATTGTTAGGCATGGCGAGATCCATGTTAACTTTCAAAGGGTTAAGTCCAACATATTGGGAAGAAGCAATCCATACAACTGTTTATCTAAGAAACAGATCTCCAACTAATTCTTTAGAAGGAATCACCCCTTATGAAGCTTGGTTTGGTTTCAAGCCTAAAGTTAAACATCTTCGAGTTTTTGGATCCATATGTTATGCCTTAGTTCCCAAAGAAAAGTGAACTAAGCTTGATTCAAGAAGTTTGAAATGCACCATGATTGGCTATTCAGATGAAAAGAAAGGGTATCGTCTTCTTACCAATGGAAAATTTATTATGAGTAGGGATGTCATTTTTGATGAAACAGAGAGTAATAGTGCTGAAGAAATCGAAAGTCTTCTTCACAAGTTAGAAACTAAGGGCAGTAAAAGGAAAGAAAATATGCAAATTCAACCAAATTCACAAAATTGGTATGAACTTGATTTTCCTTCCTCTGAAGATGAGTCATCCAGTCCATATACTTCAACAAAATCATCTCGGTCTTCCAACAGTTCATCAGCGTCCCCAAGCAGCAACAGTTCTTCTGACAGTGATTCTCCAGATTCACCACCTGAACGATGAACATCAGTTTACATTAATCCCCTTTACAATGATGGGGACTTATCAGCACCTCAAACAAGTGAGCAACAACTTCCAAAATGGGCAGTTCAACTATTGAAAGATTTAAGCTCTAATGAAGAAAACAAAAGAGGAACAAGGGCACCAAAACGAAATGAAGGAAATTTTGCTTTGATAGCAAATGATTTTACTAAACCTTCTTCTTTTCAAGAGGCAGTAAAACATAAAGCATGGCAACAAGCAATGGTTGACGAATATCAGGCAGTTCAAGACAACAACACTTGGAAACTGGTTGATTGTCCTTAGCATGTTAAACCTATTTGATGCAAATGGGTTTATCGAATTAAGTACAAGAAAAATTTTGATATTGACAAGTATAAAGCACGCCTTGTTGCTAAAGGTTTTGCGCAGCAGGAAGGGATCGATTATGAGGAAACCTTTGCTCCCACAGCCAAATGGAACACCATCCGCCTCACACTTGCCTTAGCAGCTCAGAAAGGGTGGAAATTTCATCAAATGGATGTCAGAAGCGTTTTTCTCAACGGGGACTTAGAGGAAGATGTATATATGACACAACCACCAGGGTTTGAAGTTGAAGGGAAAGAACATAAATTCTACAAATTAATCAAGGATTTATATGGATTAAAACAAGCTCCCCGCGCTTGGTATGCCAAAATGGATGAATACCTTTGCAAAGTTGGTTTTCATCGCAGTGAATCTGATGATGCTTTGTATGTGCACCAATATGGAAAATATCTAGTCATTCTCATTATGTATGTCGATTATTTGATCATCACAGGCAACAATGATGATCACATTGAAGAGGTGAAAAAGGAATTACATGCAGGTTTTAAGATGACAGATTTGGGACTACTTCACTACTATCTTGGAGTTGAATTATTCCAACGTCCACATCAGATCTTCATTTCCCAAAGTAAATATGCAGCAGAAATTCTTCAGCGATTTGGAATGCAGGATTGTAAGCATGTGCTTACCCCTATGGAACAAAACTTAAAACTTTCAAAATTTGAAGGGGTGAAAAGGTGGACAGCACGACTTACAGACAGTTGATTGGCAGCTTTATTTATTTGACAACTACTCGTCCTAATATATCTTATGCAGTCAGTATTCTTTCATGTTTTATGAAAGAACCACTAGAAAGCCACTGGAATGCAGCCAAAAGATTTCTTCGATATATCCAAGGAACAAAAGATTTTGGTCTTCTTTACAAAAAGACTAAAAATTTTGTACTTGGTGGATTTTCAGATGCCGAATTTCCTAGCAGTATTGATGATAGGGCATCAACCTCAGGTTATTTAATGAACATGGGGTCAACTGCAGTTTCCTGGATTTGCAAGAAGCAAACTAGAGTGGCCACTTCTTTAGTAGAAGCAGAGTACATTTCAGCATGGGAAGAACCATGTGAGATTGTTTGGTTACGTCGAGTTTTACAGGACTTGGGGATTCCTACAACAGAAGCTACTTCATTATTCATCGACAATCAATTAGCAATAAAGCTTGCCAAGAATCCAGTTTTTCATTCAAAGATAAAGCATTGGGACACCAAGTATCATCATATTATATCTCTCATTGCAAAGGATGTCATCAAGCCAATGTTTTGCCCTTCAGAAGATCATACCTCCGACATTTTCACAAAACCTCTTGGTAGAATAAAGTTTACTAACTTCAGGGATGAATTTGGTATCTTTTGTAATGTATCTTTGGATCATAGGGGGGAATGTTAGATGATCCAAAATAAATTTTATCATAGGTTATAGTGTTTGAATAAAATAATTATTAATTTACGATATTAAATTAATAATTAGTATTCTAGAATATTTAATAAATCTTTGAGATATTTAGAAATAGAAATTTGTTATTAGAAATTAGGACTCTAGAAAAGAGTCGTTTCCTAGGCTCTAAGTTAGGAGTAAAGTTAGTATATTGGTTAGAAGCTCATTTTTTGTAAATGGACACTTGTTTATTTTCCAAGTCACCCATAACTAGATTAAGTTAGAAGATAGAGCTTATAAATAGGTTAGTTTCCTATTTTCATTGTAATGTGTAATGAGAAAATGTGAGAGTGTGAGTTTACGTGTGTAAGCTCTTGTAATTTTCTATGTAATATTTTTGCTTGATCAATAAAGTTGTGTGTCTGAGGACACTTCTGCATTTTCAAAACACATAGTACATCATTAAACTGACCATTATCTATATGAATGGTTCCACATCCTACAACACTAAGAGATCTATTATCACAAACATAAATATGTTTGGTGTTACAATCATTTCGAGAAGAAAACATGGCTTTATTTTTGGCCATATGGTAAGAAGATCTAGAATCAATGAGCCACTCATGATAATGAGAAGAAGAAGATACATTTAATCCATAAACAAATCTTGATGCTTGAAAACCACAAGCAGAAAGTGCCATTCTTAAAGATGAAGGTGAAGAGTGCTCCAAATTGATGTTGTGCTTATTCATTGATGCTTCTAAGGCTTCCATCTTCTTAAAACATCTGGATTCTATATGGCCATCATGATTACAAAAATTGCAATGTCTATATGTCTTCTTCCCTTTGTTTTTATTTTCCTCATCATTTTGGTGAGTTGTTTTTTTAGTTTGCAGCTAAAATTGCTTAGGGCCCTTGTTTGGTTTCGGACCATACTTTTTAGGATACTTCTTCTTGGGATTCTTTTGATATGATTGTTGTTGGGATGTTAAGGATTTCTTAGAAGTGTTTCCAGAAGTGATAAGACCAAGGTGTAAGATTTTTTCTTGTTCTCTTATCAAAGGATCACAAAAGGTATCAAAAGAGGGGTTCTTGTACGTGGTTCCTGAAGAAATGATGGCTTCTCTAGTGGAATGGAAGGTGGAAACAAATACAGAGTATGCAGGGCCAAGATTATCAGGAATTCAATAGATGATGCTACCATCTTCCTTTTTTACCTTACAACCTTATAAAAGAATTCTAAGGGTCTTAAATTTGGACAAAAAATCTTCAATAGAGGAGAAATTATTAGGGTCCAAATTAAGCAACTCATTTTCAAGCTGGTAGGCCCTGATTTGATTTTGAATGCCAAAGACAGTATTTAGCTTTTCCAGGGCTTCATGAGGGGTGCCAATGTCAAGAATATGAAATCGAAGATCTTGAGCAATGGAAATTCCTATCAACCCTTGTGCCTGATCTTGTTTATTTTCCCATTTAGTGAATTTATCATCATCAGAAGGTTTAACATCTTGTCCTATAGATATTCTATAAAGCCCTTTAATTCTAAGTATATCTACCATCTGAGGTAGCCATTGGAAATAATTTTTGTTGTTAAGAATAATCGGGCATGCACATTCCATTTTTTTTAAATGGAAGCTCAAAAAAGCTGAAACTAACTATTGCAATGGAGAGATCACAAAAAATTAGGTTGATTAAAAAAAACTGGCTCAAAAACTGGCTTCTGGATGAAGAATTTATGCCTTTTTAAAAAACTGAGTTGTAGATGTCGAATAGTTAGGGGAACGGTTTTGAAATTTGATGTTGAAGTTCAACTTGAAAAAAAATCCCGCCCCTTTAACAATTTTTTGTTTACAAAAGAAGCTTGAGAAAGAGACTTGAACCTAAGTCCTCTATTGTCATAAACTGACTTCTCACCAAGTGAGATAGTAAAAGGATTCTGTAATTGTTTGAAAGGAGGGGTTTTTTTTTTCTTTTTTTCTTTTTTCTTTTTTTTATTATTTTTAAATCTTCAAAGTGCGTGTTTTTTCTTGCACAAAAAAAGAAAAACTCAAGAAAAAAGAACGAAATACAAGCCTTATGGCATAATTTTAGATTTTCGGTTACCCTTACCAGCGACTATATATTTTTTCACTATTTCTGATTTCCCGAGATCGCACAAAGTTGCGGGGAAAGAGCTTACGTAGCAAAAAAAATCCCTTCTTACTATTTCTTATTTGCCAAGATTTCACACAGCGCAGAGAAAAGAGCATACACAGAGAAGAGGGTATAGATCCGGAAAATAAATAACACCTAAAAAATGAAATAAACGTAGGTAACTAAAATAAGTAGAACTATTAACAAATATAATTGCAAAACATATACTTTATACCTCGAGATCTAAACTGGCATAACTTGGGCAACCAGAAACCTTTTTGCATGAAATGAAAGGTGTTCTTCACTATAATAGATGCTCTAGACACAAAAGAGTAGTTATCGAGGCCTAAAAATGTTCAGAACTAGTATATATACAAAATGACACTCACATGAAGTCAAAACGGCTTCGGATTTGGATCAACAATGGATGCGGCGCTCAAAATAACTTTGATACCCTGTAGGAATTTACAGGGTAAATTCCGTAGATGAAAAACCGATGGTCACCGTTCACAAACCGATCACAAATCAGTACACCAGTATTATGATGTGGTTAAAACCCTCGAAGAGGGAAACAGTCCACGGCCTGAGCCAACACTGCCACTTCAGGAAATTTATTAATATATAAAGAAAAGTTACATCTGTTTTTCTCATAAACGGTTACCAGGAAAATGACCCTCCATTCTCTTTAAATAGAGATCATGGACCAATCAGGTGTTAAGGCACTGATCAATTGTCGTTAATACCAAGGAGAGAGTGAACCATCATATCACTACAAATCATGACCGTCGGATTATAAGTTACAAATGCACATAGTAAAGAAACACACTTTACCTAACTCTACACTAGACTAAGTTATTCTTAACTATTTCCTATGTGTCGGAATATCCTAACAAAATCTAACAACCATAAATGAAAATAAAAACAAACAAACTAAATATTCATAAGAAAAACTAGCTAAATGACATGAAAGTAAAGAATGATCACACAAGCGAGGCCGAGGCACATGGATTAGACCCTAACCCATAAGCCTAGCTCTGTGAAACAATATCAGTAAATAAAATTATGAATACTCATTTCATTTGAAAATATAGTCTCATTACATCAACATAAAAGTCTTGAAAACTGATTACAAGAGAAAAGAGCCTAATGGCTTTCTCCAATGTTCGAATCCTAATGAAATCTTTCTCAACATTATTTAACCTAAAGGGTAGCTACCAAAAACTCCCTAGAAAATAGGTGATGAGTCTAGTTGGCTGCAAGTTAAGAATGTATTTAGTGCACTTGATCTTCATTTTTCTTGGATGCCTTTGATTTCCAGTTGTTGGAGACATCTCAAGGGTCCCTTGGCTTCCTTTAGGAGTTACAGAGGGTGGAAAACCCCATATAATCTCTACTTGCTTTCTACTCTGAGTCTTAATGAAAAAATCTCCACAGAAATGCAGAATCTTCATGATTTTCCTGCATTTAACTCATGTTAGGTACTCTAAGTACATTAAACCTCAATCACCACCTACACTAGCATCATAAGACCATAATATAATTAAAATGCAATAAAAATATACTTAATAAGGAAAAAAATGTGACCATTAACCCGTCCAAATGTACCTAATGATGGAGCTCATCATCACCCCCCTACTAAATGGTTGCTCATCGTCTTAGCTTCTATATTTCCTTTAAGGCTTTGATGAACCCTCTGGCTTCCCAAGGAAGAAATGTGAGAGCCCCTTCAGGAGGGAAAAACCCATCAATATTTTATGCTTCCTCCCATTCTATGTTCTTCTTATCTTCATCCTTTCCATCACTCATCCCCAACAACAAGGGTGGACTGGGCTCCAAGCCAAGCCACTGAATTGTTCTGGCTTGCATGGCCCTCTTGTATAATGGTTCTCTCTCCAAGGCACCCCTCAATATTTATAGTGTGTTTTACTCCATGTTTCTAAGGTTGTGAGGGATTTTGTTCCATATTATTTGGATAGCCATTATGCACTCATATCCCAATAACATAGAAACATCATCAAACTGGGCCATTGCTACAACTTGTGTATAGAGGTATATTTCATCAATTTTAGGATCCTTTTCAATCCTAATATGGTTATTGATGAATCCTCTAGGGTTGAACAATTCTTTCCTAATGTGCAAGGGTTCTTTGTTTTCTCTTATCATAACCCTTATCATCTCACGTGCTCTTATCTCCTAATTAACCATCCATGATGCCAAAGCCATTAATTTCATACTCCCCATCCTAGGATTGGGGTCTAAATATTTAAATATGTTAACACAACGTTATGCATGTAAAACTCTGTCATTTTCGCCTTGTAAGTCATGCTTGATTTTTTGGAGAAATTAATGCACTATATATAGTTTCTAAAAGGTAAGGATCCATGGGAGGCTAAAGTTATAATTGAAAGAGGATCGAGTTCTCCTTGAGGTAAAATTCATATGAATATGAAGGATATCCTTATTGAATGGACTCCATTCAAAAACCTACGATGGTGGCCATTTTTTTACCCTTTAAAAAAGGTTGATCTTGTAGTGCTACATTCTCTTCCTATGCCTTCTAAAGGTGATCCTTCAAAACTGACTCTCTGAGCCTCACATTAGATAAATCCTTCCACAAATCAGCTAATTTTCCTTCCATGACTCCTCTATCATACACTCCATTATATGTGGCAAGATTTATCCAATGATGAGTGTGTTGCCTCTCTTCCTCAAACTGATAAAACAAAGGAATTATGAACTTTTGAGGAATTAATCCACCTCCCTTAATTTATGTGTAGTAAGAGCTCATATTGGGTTGAGGGCTAGAGTTTCGAACTATTGGAACAATTTTTTGGATTGATTTTGGTGAGGTGGCCTCTTCTTTATCATCTTTTCGCCCCTATTTTTCCTCATGTTTTTCCTCTTGTGTCTTTCCCTTAGCTTCCTTGACCTCTTTCCCCTCTATGGTTGTCTTTTCCTCTTCAACAAACACCTTTTTCTCAAAATATGTGCTTGCTACGGATTCTTGTAGTAAAGAAAAATTTTCTTTTAGAAAACTATGTTTTTCTTGTTGAACACCCCCTTTTCCTTTTTTTCACTCCTTTTCACTCCTTGGAGGGTTTTTGGACGTTGCATGAGGTGTATTGGATGCCAATCCAAGTAGATGTCTTCTCATATATGTTACAGGGGTAAATATAGGTTAAGTGACTTCTTGCACCCTTCCTTCCTCTAATCTGATTTCTTCCTCCTTCTTTGGTGATTCTTCAATGGTGATAGGGATCTTGGTGGGAGTTTTTATTTTTCCCTGTCTCACCCTCTAACTCTTCCTAGTTATGAAATACACAGGTGTCTGCCTCTTTCTTTTTGTTTTGAAAAGTGTGCTAAAATTATTTAGGGTGGCAGCTACCTCTTGATCTGTCATGTCATGTGACATGCCTATGTCTTGAGGGGAGGTTTCATTGCCTAAGATAGGCTCCACATATTCTTTTTCCTCAGTATTTTATTCATCCTTTCCCTCAACTTTTTCTTTCTCTCTTTCTGATGTCTCTATGTTTTCTCTCTCAATTTCCATCTCTTATTTTTCTTCTTTGTTTTCTACGTCTTTTTCTTCTTCTTCTACCTCCTCTTCTACCTCTTCTTCTTCTTCTTCTTCTATTTCTCTAAGTCTAGAAGAAAATGTTTTCCCTGTTTGGGTAGCTATAAATTCTTCCCTATCCATGTCTATGAAAGAAGACTAGGATACATGTAGGTTCAACCTTTCAAAAACACCATTTAAAATTAGTTTTAATAGGTCATGATCGGCTAAGTGCTGATATTTCCTTTGCCTCACTTTATGGATCATATCAATGATGGATTTTAGGAGGAAGTGAGGGACACTTAATCTATGTTCAAGTGGGAGCTCCCTTTGAAACTTAAGTTCATTTAACAATATGAAATGATACCCATATACTACACTCAATTTGCCTACACAAGAAATAAACTTCATGATGTGAAAGGAAAATTCATCCTAAGGGTATGGAAGGATTTCTCTCCAAACTCCTTTTTTATCTTCAATGTACTCCTCTATTGGTAGAAGGAAATTATGTTTAGATGTAGTGCTAGGCATTATTTCCTTATCCCATTTGACTCCTAAGGGCAAGGTGGTAGCTCTACTTATGAGTTCAGGAGATAGCGTGATGGCCCTTAATTATAGTGGTGGCTCTGTCTTATGAATGTGACTGTAGAGCCACTGCAAATTCTTTAGATATCTCATCATCATAACCTTTCAATAGCTCAAATAACCCTTGCCTTTGGTGATTTTGGAAGATTTCGATAACCTGAGGGTGTTTCCTAATTTTATTAATGTCATTAGGCTCCCTTATGTTGAATCACCCTCCCATTTTAATGTTGTGAGAGGAAGGTGCTGAGATTTTTTAGAGGTATGTCTTGGAGATGGAGGTCCTCAAACAAAATGAAAGAAAATTATTTTATCCTTTAACTACCAAGTTTACTTTTTTTGAGTGTCAATTGTCTAGGTAAATTTTGGTGTTGAAGGATTAAAATACACTTACCTTGGTCCTCTTATATTTTTCTTTGAGAGATGGAGGCTTTGGTAGGCCAATTCACCCACAAGTGACTCTATGTTTCCCTATAAGCCCTTGTTGGTCTGCTTCTAATGTTTCCTGTAGGAAAACTATGTTTTCTATAGCACAATGCTACATACAAGCCCAAAAATCAGTGTTGCTCTTTTGATGGCTCCTACTACTCTCTTGCTCTTTCTTCTCTTTCAAATGCTAAACTAAATGGTGGAGATGAGACAAATATTACCTTTATTGGATTTTTAACTAAATTTGGACCGTTGTGGAGACTCGTATTTAAGATGGCTTTCATCTTTGAGACCATTGGCCACAACTTAAGTTAATCATTTTTGACCTCATGACGACGTCCATTTGTACCCATCCACACTTACTTGACTCTATTTAACTACCTAGGTGGTTTTCACTTTCACTTTTCCTCCAGTTTCACTTTAGGAAGGTGGCCAAGTTAACTAGCCACCTTTTTTCCTTTTAAATTTTTAAAACCCCACATTGAACTATTTTGGCCTTTATGCATGCACAATGAGAGGTGAGAGGTCGTACTAGATACTATCTATTGTTGGTGAGGCTATAAAGGAGCTGGTGCAAGGATTTGGAGCTAATGGTGGTAGTTTTTTATTTTTTGTGTCTTCATTTCTTTATTTGTTTTCTGAGTGAGTTGCTTCTCTTTTCTCAGTGAGCTCCTTACCCTTTTCTTGTTTTTATTCTTTTCTAGGTACTACATGGAGGGCTTTAGATTCCATTTTTGTTGTATTTGTCCTTCTAGATTCTATTTGTGGTCTCTTGGATTCATCTACATCAACTTCCCTTCATCTTTCATCCTTGTTGTGCCACTCACAAATTTTCTACAAGAAACTTTTTGATACTTGTAACATTGTTTTTCTTCCCTCTTCTTGCTTTATTTCTCTCAAAGATGGAGGGATATGGTTTATGGAAGCAATGGAGGAAGTCATGGAATGAATGAAGTGGAGGATAGGTAAGTGAAACAGTTCCTATGTCAAGTTTCCAATAATTTAGCTGCCAAAAGTGAAACATAGGGTTTAGATAGGGAAACCTTTCGCAAGGGGTGAAATAGGGGTCTAGGAATCATAGGTATAGGTAAAAAAATGAATAATCATACCCTTTATAAAGTTTAGAAACACTTAGGAAACCATTTTTCTTCACAAATTGGTTTCCTGTAGCATTTACAAGATTTTTCTAGTAGTGCTGCAGGAATCTTGTAGCTCCTTGATTTTCTTGTAGCAATTATTGTTTAGGAAAAAATGAAATTGTCGCCTATCTGATGGTTGAAATGGATGAATGGATTTATGCTTTTTTGGCTTATGGAGTGTGCAAGTAAAGAAGAAGAAATAATGAAGGGAAATCGCTCCTATGGATCCCAAAAGCTGTCTTTAATTATTAACCTGCAGAATAGAAAAACACAAAAATGCATACATATTTCTTCTTTTTCCTTTTCTTTCTTTTATTTTTCTCTTTTCTCTCTCTCTATTTATTTTCTTGAAGGAAAGTGGCCTCCATAGAGTTTTTCAACCCAGAAACATGAATTGGGTTCCTCACAGATGTTTTCACCGAAGGATATATTATTCTCTAACTTTTCTTTTTCATTCTACTTTATTGTTCTAGCACTGCCTCATGGAGGTTTTCCAACCTTGGAGTTGGCCTAGGGCACTTGAGAGAGGTTTCCACCAATGCCTCTTAAGTTTTTTTATTTTTTATTTTTTATTTCTCGAGGAGGCACTAGAAACTATGGAGTTTCCCATGACATACACCTCCCTCTTAATGGAATTCATAAATTCTACCCTATACAGGGGCTTCTTATAAACCATGAGCTTGCAACCATTGACAAGTAGGGTAAACCCTTCCTCATCTATGGTTATGATCTGAACTGCACCATTATCATAACATTTTTCCACTTTATAGTGTCCCAGCCATCTTGTCATCAGTTTTCCTTTAAAGGCCTTAAACCTTCAGTCATACAACAACGTCCAATATCCTTCTTGAAAGGTATTTTCCTTAACATTCTTATCATGCCAGGCCTTCCTTTGGAGTTTAATTACCCCTGTGTGAATAATTGTTTGCATCCTGAGCTCATCCAATCCATTTAATTGTAGCATCATTTCTTTTTGTGCATTTGATATATCCAAGTCTAACTCTGCTGCCATCCTTAAGGTGTTGAATTCAAATTCAACTAAAAGAAAGGCTTTCTTTCCATCGACAAGTTCGGAAGGGATGAATCTTGTTGTTGTTTTTGAAGTAGTGTTGTAGGCCCAAGTAGCTTATACTAATACTTCCACCCAATATTTCTTGTTGCTTCTCACAACCCTGGTGAAGATACTCTCCAAGGCTCTGTGATTCACTTCCACTTGGCCATTCACATGAGGGTGGTAGGAAATAAAGGTCTTATGCTTTATCTTGTGTCTCCTCAGAATATTCTCAATGATATGAGAAGTGAATTGTGCCCCCTAATTATTGAATACATCTATGGGGTACAAAAATTTGTAAAACACATTCTCCCTCGGAATTTATGCTACTTTTTCCTCACTTTCTACCTCCACAACATTTTTTTTTAGCCCACATTGTCAGGTAGTCAATGCAGACTATGATATTCATTTTCTGTCCAGATGGTGGATGAATTGGTCCAATGAAGAAATGCCCCATTTTTCAAGTGACTCAATAGCTTCCAGAGGGTACAAAGGAATCTCATCCCTTTGTGTACGTTTCCCCATAATTTTTCACCGGTCGCACCTTCTAGTGTATCTTCTGGAATCCTAGTGAAGGGTAGGCGAATAGTATCATGCTTGCAAAATTTTAGAGGAAGTTCTTTTTGCAACAAAGTGGTCTCTACATGGGATATCATGACATGTAGATAGGATATCAAAAGCTTCTTCCTCCCTCAAACATCTTATGAGAATTTAGTCAGGGCCTAGCTTGAAAATAATTCCACTGATCCATGTGAAAGGGTAGATTTTTCGGATGATATTGCTTTTCTTCTGGAATGAGTGATTAGAAGGGAGATTCATAGAAACCAAGTAGTTAGTTATGTCAAAAAACTGTGGTGATAGTGTTGATATAGCAAAGAGATTTTCATCTAGAGGCTCGTCATCCACTATTACTTGTTCATCTCTAGATAGATCTAACCTGCATAAAAAATCTGAAACAACATTCTCCTTTCTAGGTTTATCAACAATGGTTAGGTAAAAATGTTGTATAAGTAACAACCATATATTTATACAGCATTAACATATGGTTTTTTCATTCAATATTTGATGGTTTCATTGTCAGTGTGTACAAAGGTCTGATACATAGTGATATAATGTCTTAACTTTTTTAAAGCATAGACAATGGCTAAAATATCCTTCTCTATGATAGCATAATTGAGTTCGGCCTTAGACAATTTCTTACTAATGAAATATATTGCATAAGGTAATTTGTCTCCTAGGAGCCCTAATTCTTCCCCCACGGCGTTTTCAGATTCATCTGTGTGGATGTGGAAATGCAAAGTCCAATTTAGACATCAGAGAATGGGGCGGGTAGTTAAATTTCCCTTAATGAGCTCAAAAGCCTCTTGACAAAGACTGGACCAAGTAAACTCGGAATATTCGGCCAATAAACCAAACAGTGACGAAGCCATATTACTAAAATATTTGATGAAACTTCTATAATAGCCATCTAACCCTAATAATCTCCTAAAATCTCTTTGATTTTGAGGAGAAGGTACCCTTTTCATAATAGTGATTTTTCTCGGGTTGACTGGTATTATAGCTTGGAAGATTGAGTTTCCTAATACAAATCCTGATCTTTTTAGGAATTCACACTTTTATGGGTTCAGGAAGAGATTCATCTAAATGAGCCTTCTCAATACTTTTCCCAAATTGGAGAGATCTTCTTGGAATTCATCCCCATAGGGTGTGAAATCATCCATAAATATTTGGACAGAGTCATAAACTACCTCAGATAATATGCTCAAGACAACCCTTTGGAAGGTAGTTGGGGCATTAAACATCCCAAAGGGTAGTAATTTGTAAGAAAAGGTACCCCAAGGGCAGGTGCAAGTAGTCTTATCCTGTTCTTTAGGGATGATTTGGATTTGGTTATACCCACTGAACCCATCTCAGAATGAAAATAAATTCTTTCCTACAAGGCTATCTAGGAATTGGTTAATAAATGGAAAAGGGAAATGGTCGTTCATGGTGGCTTTTCTAAGCTCCTGATAATCAACAGAAATTCAGCATTTTCCATTCTTATTCGGGTCTAGGACAAGAGGAGATACCCACTCAGTGTCTAATTTAGGATAAATAAAACTTGCATCACATAGTTTCTGCAGCTCTTCCTTGACTATGTCCTCTAGAGTTGGGTTCATATTTATTTAGGATTGTATGATAGGATTTTATCCTTATTTGATGTAAATACGATGTATTCACACTAAAGGATGCATCCCTTTCATCTCCTTGTAATCCCAAGAAAATGCATCTAGGTTTTGTTTTAAAGGTTTTCATAGATGCTTTTCTTCTTCATCTAAGAGGTTTGAGTTGATTTTCAGAGATCTGGATGGCCAAAAATCAACAACCTTGGTGGTTTCAGAGGTTTAATCAACTGAGTGTACTTCCATCCAAGGTTTTCATCCAGATTCTTTGACTATTTTTTGAACTCAATTATTAGTGGGGGACTATTTTTGGATGGCATTGTCGATGAGTTAATCTTCATCAAGTTGCGCCGCTCTAGGAATAACATCTATGGTAAAAATGGGTTTAGTGTTATATACCTCATATTTTTCATCCTCCTACCATATAGGTAGATCCTAATCAATGGAAGGGTGGGCTGGAGGATATAATACCAGTTGTTTAGATAAGGGCCAATTTTTAATAGTCATGTTTCTGTCCCAAAAGCTAATATAAGCATCTGCAGTGAATAACCAAGGTATCCCTAAGATGAGAGGATATCCATTGGACTTGGTTTTTCATTTTAGAACTAGGAAATCTGTAGGATACTCCCAATATTCAATTGGAACCATAACATCCTCAAAAATTCCTTTCGGAGTTATTGTGGACCGATCTACAAGTTGCAGAACTGTTGTGGTTTTCCTCAAAGACCCTTCAAGGTTGAGTATCAACATATTTTCCTTGGTAATGACATTGACAACAACCCCTAGATAAATAATAGTATTGAGGACTATGACATCATATACCTGCACATCTAAAACTGGACTTCCATGGTACAGGTACATTGGAAATATCACCCTTCCCAAGATTAAGTCGAACAAGTGTCCTACTACATTGATGGTGGCAGTATATTTCTTCTTTCTCATGGGCTTCTTGTATAACTTTCCCTTTATGAGCCTATTGTAAATAGGGACATCCTTAATGGCTTGGAGAAGTGGTATCTTTGCACACAATTTTCAACTCTCCCAAAATTTTAGTCTCCTCTAGGGTGTGCTGACTAGAATAGATCAAGCGCTCGGGAAAAGGAGGTTTTTGTATTTCAGTGTTACCTTATTCCTTTTCCTCATAAACCTCTCCAAGTGTATATGGAGGGTGGTTAACAAGGAGTAATCTTCCCGACCTAATATTAATCTCCTCTATCTATACAACATAAGCTGGATAGGATGAATCTCCATTATAAACTTGTTGTGTCTATCTATTGTTCAGGTTCAAATTGGGCTATGGAGGCATTTGAGGCAGCTTGGGTGGAGCAGCATGAGTGAGATGAGGTTGGGCTTAGGGTGGATTCACTAGAGCATGTGGTTGATTATGTGTATGCCTTCTCCCTTGGGATGGATTTTTCCACTTGGGTTGTTCAGGAGCATACTGCTGAAATGGTTCATTCATAGGCTAAGGATGATATGGAGGGTTGTAAGGCCAAGTAGGAGGTGTAGGCCAGGATGGACGAGTGGGGGTGTACCAAGGTTGCATGGTTCCATTCTAATTATTGTGATACTAAGATTAAGGTACACCTTGCATACACTGTTGATATGACCTAGGGCCTTGAGGCCTTCTCTGGTTGATGAAACATTTTTTCTCTGGTTGTACTTCTGCACCTTGATATACAACTTTAAGTCTAGGTATGGAGGGACACTTGTCTATGGCATGATTATCCTCACAAACTAAGAAAACCTCTATGAAATTCAGTGGACATTCATATCTATGGTGATTTCAGGTACATATAGGGCAATATATAACCAATTCGCTTTCTACTTCCTCTTTCTTCCTTTTAACCTTCCTTATTTCCATTTGCAAAGCAAAGTTTTGCAGCATGTCACTCTTGAGGTCCTCCAACATATTTCGAATCTCATTTTTTATGGAGGTGGAAGAGAAAGGGGTATTGGATGTACATTGGCTAGCTCTGCCTTTCTTCCTGACTGCCCTAGAATGGTTCCTAAAGACAATTTTGATTTTTTAATAAGTCAATTGGTAGATATCTCCTCTTGGTAACATATTGAGGGCTTTCATCGCCTCCTCTCTAATACCTCAGAGAAGAACTAGTTTAAGTGATCTAGGACCAAGGTTAAATTGGCTCTCTTATAGTTTAACTGAAACCTATCTTCACATTCTTCTAGGGATTCATCAGGCCCTAAAGTCATTCGAAATATCTCATCCTTAGTTTCCTTTGACCTACAACAATATTTGTAGTTGTTGTTGAAGGCCTCCTACATCTGTGCCCAGGTAGCAATGTTGTTCCCAGGTAGACCCATGAACTAGCGCAAGGATGCATCCTTAAGTGTATGTGGGAATAACTTCATCTTCTAATCATCTAAGGCATAGTCATAGGTCCTATAGATAGCAAAAAATTCAAACTTGAATGTTTTAGGATTTTATGAGCTAAGTCAATGAAAGTGTAGAAGGGTTGAGGGGCTAATGTTTTCCATCTTACTTTCCCATATGCCTCTCTAATGGGAAAGGCTTCGAAGGCTTTAGTGTCATCCATGGTTGAGATAGGTGAATCAAGTTCCCAAGGTGAAACAAGATCTTCTTATTTTCCAATAGGCTCTTCAAAATTTTCAGAAGGTTCACCTATGGTATGTTCAACCTCACAGCCACTGAAGACGAGTGAAGGGTGACTATGTGGTGATGTGGGGGTTTTAGATAAAAAAATATCCTTGAGTATCAGTACTCCTACGAGGCATGAAAATCATAATTTTTTGTATTTTTTCAATATTTTTGAAAAAAAAATGTAAAAGGAAAGAGAACAAGAATATAAAACAAAATCAAAGCATATACTAGACACCTCCCCAGAAACGACACCAAAAACTATTGAGCTCTGGTATTGCACCAATAATTCTGCAACTTCGAGAGGCTGCCCTAATTTAATTTATAAATCTAGGGTTCATACGAACTTAGAGGTGACAGTGATATATACACAAGAGATGCATTCAAATGATGTCATCCTCTTCTTAGCTTTATGAAAGGGTGCTACTTCTAGGGTTTCTAGATTAAGTCTGTCACACTTTTGAAATTAGGCCTCTGGCTACAAATGATTCAAACCCATGGCACTGTCATAAAGTCCAAAAATATACTATGACAAACAAGTACATCTAACTACTTTTCAATGAAATTAATCTACTCATTAAACTATAATAAGGAATGAAAGAACCCTAGGCATCTTACTGAAGTAAATTGCTGAATTGAAATGGAATAAAGGAAACTAACCTAATCAAAATTTGTTGGGCCAGATGGCTAAAAAAACTCTACTTACTCTATGCTCTCATCAATCATTCGTGTAATCATGCAACTACTCATGACCTAACTATGCCTAAAAATGTGTTGTTTTGCAACTAGGATAATAAAACGCTAATGTGGATCTTGGAAGGCTTGAAGAAATGGGGGAAAGGTTGGACGTGTTTGAGTGGTTTTTTCAATTTTATAGGATGTGGATGGTGGTTTTTGGGCTTAATTAGGGGCCCAATGGTGCTATTTCAAGTGCTGCTACAGGTTTCCTATAGTGCTACAGGAAAGTTCTGAATTAATATAGGAAACATGTCGAGGACAATCTGAGGCCAAAAATAGGTGGAAAAGGGGTAGGGAAGGAGCAGTGAAGGTGGATTAGGATGAGTGTAAGGAGGCCCACACCATTTCCAAGCTCAGAACCTCTTTGGAGGTATATCTTGCACCCCTAGGGTTTTCTCATGGTGTAGGGATGAAAAATCCAAAAACAGGGATGATGGTGATTTTGATTAAGAGAGGGTTGATGAAGGGTGAGAGATGAAGTTGAAGGTGTTGGTGAAGTTCTCCTTGGTTTTGCTACCTGTACTTGCAATTAAACTACCTATTCATTGTAAAATTCCCAAATTTTCACATAATATTTGGAATATTAGAGTTCTTAATTTTCTTAATGAATTAAGTAAATAAAAGGGTGGAGGGACCCATAATCCTCAAGATGAATAAAGATACACTTTTTATGTGTGAATGTGGATTAATTAAGCATATATTTACATAATGGAGTAGTGGAGCAACTACTAATGTGAATGGAGTGGAGATCATGTCTCATTAATGAGATAGATCATAGAGGTTGAAGTAGTCAACTAAGGTCATGGAGGGAATCTAATGCAAGATCATAGAGCATTCATGATGAAGTGATCGAGGAAGTGGTGACATTAATTCACACATGATGGAGAGGGTTCAAATTGCATGTAGACATGATGGAGGACTTGGAGAGACAACCCAATTAAACATGGAGGATTATGTCCACATGCACAGCACAATTTAGAGGTGGTCGAAGGCATGGGAATGCGCATAAACTATATAAAGGAGATGAATATAACATTGGAAGGGGATTTTTTTTATTCATTTGGATATATTTTTAGATCTGGAATTTTCGTTTGACATTCCATGCTTTCTTTGGTTGTTTAGCTAAGATTGCAAGTGTTGTTTAACACTGGGTGTTCCCGATCAGTAATCCCACCTCTTCACTTGAGTGATCTCTGAGGAATAGTTTTGTACTTCATTCATCATTAGGCATTGGTGCCACATTATTTCCATTCTCTGTAGAACACCTACCTTCAGGAATTACACAATTTCTGAAGATCAGCTTGGGAGGTGGAGGTTGTCTTCAATATTTCAACTGTAGAACCGGTGAAGGAGTGTTTCTATCACCTTGCACTTAAATATCGGCATTCCCAGGGCTTCATTTTAGATCTGGCATCAATAAAAACTTTAATGACCTCCTATCATCATTATTCCCATCAAGGATTGCGTATTCCATCATTGCAGATCGAAAGGAGGGAGGAAGTTACTAGTATTTCAGCTAGTAATATTGTGAGGGATCATACCCTCACCTTTCCATCACCATTTCCATCATCCTGAAGCTTATTGCAGAACATTAGAGTATGCAAAAATCCTCTGCCTCTTGTACAAAGTAGTTTCTGTAGCAGCTGCATATTCAGTTGTTGCATCTTGAAGGAGGAAGAAGAGGAGACAAGATCTCAAGCTCCTAGCTTGTAGATCTCAAGGAGGGATCAGCCCTCTAAGCTTATATATGTTTGTATAACATATTGCAGCCATATTTGGATCATATCTAGCTCCAAATTCGTATAACCCAGCAGTCAAAGGATCAAACCCTAGGACGTTGATTTTCCAAAGTTGCAGATCTAGAAAATCCTTTCTGGGTTATCTTCGGTTCCCATCACATTGGCGAGATCTTGAATCTTGGCATGATTAGAGCTCCTGAGCTCCATAGGTTTGCATTTACTTTACAGTAGCTTCATGTACATCAACAAAAAAAGGCACAATGCAGTATTTCTTCGTATAAGCTCACCAGTTACTTAGTGTTAGTTGTAGCATGTTTGAAGGGTGATTCTAGGCCATCTCTTCAGGGTAAATTTCAAGGATTGAAATTTAACTTAAATATTAGAAACCTTGGCGAATATTAATAATCCATAATATGAAAACTATAAAATTATTGGTGATATTTTAGTAAAAATATTCAAACTTCTAATGATTCTATATAGCCTTTATAAATTTTTGGCGATTTTTAAGGTAAAATATTTTTTTCTTATAAACTTTGGGCGAATCATTTTTAGGGAAAAATGGGAATTGGAGAATCTTTTTTTGGGAAAAAGCATGGAAAATTAGCCCATCTACGAATATTAGCCCCTAAAATTTTCCCTGCACCTCTTTGGCTAGATTCCCTCATGTTTTGTACATTATGTAACTGAATCCTCTCCATATAATAAAAAGGCTCAGCTTCTCTGTATATTCTAATGTTGTCTTTGGATTTATGGTTTAGTTAGTTGCAGTCCTTATATTGTGTTTCAATATTACTTCATTCTCCCCTTTCTGGGATACTATAGTGGTATCAGAGCATGATCTTTGTCTCAGCTCGTGGACACTTCATATTTTTCCTCAAAAGAAGAAGCAAATAGATGAAATCTATCATGAAGGAGGATTATTGTTTTTCCACTCCTCTCTTTATATCCATGCAATATCTGTCGAAGGAGGTCAATAAAATGAATAGGGAAGGCAAAGGGAGGATCCAAGAAGAATATTTGAAGAGGAAGGTCCAAGCACTTCTTATCAGCAACAAGGAAAACCAGAGAATCATAGATCTCCTCATAGATCTTCTATGCCCACTTTCTTTGAAGAAGGTGAATGGTATAGAAATGAAGAGTGGAAAGAACTTGAGAATCATGAGACTATCAGTCTATATCTTGAAGAGTACAAAGCACAATCTAGAGCATTCAAAGAGAGTCTAACTCTCCAACAATTCTTCCAAATCAAACAAGAAAGAGGATCCTATAGTAGCAATATAAGAAAAAGGCACAATAGATTATATTTGCCACGTTTGATGGATCTTCCTGAAGCATTGTTAAGGATTGGAGGAAGGAGTTAGATACATTTTTTAGGCGATATCCTATGGCTAAAAAAGAGGCTATCCATATTGAAAAAATTCATTTCATGGTGAAGCCAATGATTGGTGGTATGGTCACATGGAACATACAAAAGTGACTAAATATTCAGATTTATTTCACAAGTTGAGAAGGAAGTTTGATGTGAGAAAACCACAGATGTGTCACAAAGAGACATTTCGTAAGAAAATAAGGGAGGATGGCATTCTTTTCACTATGGACAAGGGGTCACTACATTCACCACCAGCTCCAGAAGTACTTGCATTTGGATAAGAGACAATTGCAACCTTGCAATATAGTCTTGAGCTCTAGACACATAGAGTACCATGCATGATTTAGGAGATGCATGAGGTAGAGGAGGTATATTCTAGTGCTAGTACACTTGGAGAAGAGCATCCATCACTCTTACCAGTAGTTGGAGACACCATTGTTCCGATTGGAGGAACACTTGTGGTCTTGCAAGATGTTCCCACACATCATTTGATCCAAGGTATGGATGCACTTTTGTCACATATTGTTTCAGTAGATTTTATTGAAGCTTATGAGAACCTGCCATCAAGGCCAATGCATTGCCAAGGGTTAGAACAAAATGTTTATTTGAACAAACAACATATCATAGCGTAGAGGACCCTTGATCTAATCAAGGAGGAAATGAAAAGCTATCCCAGTTTTTCATTAATGAACTACTTTCAACCCTTTGAGTTAAAGTGTAGAGTTTTAGAAAATGGGATGAGCATTATCCTATGTACAATGAGTAATTATGAGATCAACTTTGTTCCTTGCTTTGAGACAACACATGTACTACCATGCATATATACAATGTTGTCACTTAGTAGCAGTGATAATGAAGGGGCCCCATTACTCTTGGACCATTCTGAAGGTAGCTTCACTCATGAAGCAATGTAGGTTAAGATGATAAATGGTAGACATCGTGAGATGAGGAATATTTTCTCCTTTCTAGATGACACTTTCTCAATGAGCTTCACATAGCTCAAAGAGAAACTTCTTCCTGCAGCAGATCTAGAACCTCCTTAGTTTTGGAAGGCGATTGATGAGAATAAGGTTTCATTAAGAGATATCATTGGAGGTGAATTTCAACATTTTAGGGATTGCAAAGTTATTCATCAGTTTGGGAAGGATGGTATTCTACAAAGGGAGGATACCATGTTTATGAAAATCATCATTCATCATCCACATGGGGATGAGTTGGTGAGGATGATAAGCAAGGGGTTGCATGACCACTTGTATATATATTACATGGGCTAGGAAGAAGCTTAGTTACAATTGTTTCTCTTGGCTGAGTTTGGTTACTAACTGTTGACGGGAAAATTTGTCTGGCCAACAGTAGGGGATATCCCTGGTAAAATGTCTCTATTAGACTCTGAACCGTTTGTGATAGGGATCCCGTCCGGGGTGTGGGTCTAGCTATTGATGAATACTCCTTCTCTTGGACACAAATGAGCCCTACAGAGTTATAGGCATACAATTATCAGATGATACAAGACAAAATATCGATGATTGTCAATGAGCAGAAACACTACAAATAGCAAGATAAAATGGAAACACACAGCTGAAGGAGATGCTGTTAGCAGCATATCATGAAGTTCGTGTTTGTAAAAGTTGTTCAAACCATAGAAGAAACAGTTCTGCTTGGCAAGAACAAGTTATGCTTACTTGGGTGTTTTTGTGAATAAGATAGATGTCAATAATGAAGTTACAAACATCTCCTAGGTAAAAAAACATACCATCATTAACAAATTCAGTGATCTGAAATGCATAAAGAGTATAAGTAGAAAACAAAGATCAATTAGTCATAATGTATCAAACATATACGAAAAAATACTCATAGTATTAACACATTGATTCTCATCAGATCTAATAGTGGATTTAAGACAAATGTTTGTATTCATTCATAAGGGGTTGTTCAACGCTTTACAACTCTCTTCTCTCCTTTGGAGTCCAAAAAAAAAAATGTCTTTTACAAGTCCTCAATGGGAGTACATATAAGATAAAATTGATCCTTGCGTGTCTTGACGTTTTGCCTTCCTGCCCGTTGGTATGCTTTGCGACCTGAATGGAAGATGCAACCTGCGACCTCACCATGGAAGATGCAACCTGTGACCCCTCCTGTAGTTTCCACCTTGTAATTTGATCATGGGAGCGTATGTGTGATTGCAAGGTCGGCAAAATCCACTTGTTGCTCTTTAAGGAAATTTTTCCATGCATGATAATCTACAGCAACTGGGGAGATCAAAAGAGTATCTTCCCTTAACCTGTGTAAGAACTCTAGGGAATTTGGGATCATAGTTTCTCTCTTGATTGTGACTTGGTTGGATAAGGAAGCTAGTTTGGTGTAAATCCAAACTGGCGTCACGACGAACTTAACCAAGTTCTCCTGCGAAGCCGGAAGATCAGGTGTAGCGACGGCTTGTCTAGTAGGTTGCAGGAATGCCTGAGTTTCCTAATTTACCTGTTCCCATGTCTTTTCTTCACCGAGAGTACCTAGGGAATGAATATGGTGTAGCCCAGCCATCCATTTAATGCCAGTGATCAAATGCTCATAGGCGGTCATCACCTTCTCTAGGTCTTTAAATAACTTCTCCTTGGATTGCACCTTCATGCGAATTTGGACCATGTCGTTCTGAGTGAGAATCCAACCTTTCTTGGGAAATGTTTCTAGAGCCTGTGAATATCTGTTTTTCCATTCCATCATTCTATCAAGGTAGTGGAGGCTTCTTTCAGTTGCTCATTCCTCTTCTTAGTTTCTTCTTGAGCTCTCAGTAGAGGTGCAACTGTTTTCTTTATGGTGAACATTTCCTCGTATACCTGCCTTATGGTGGCTTCGAGTGTCACCAAATCTCTTTGGACAATGAGTGGTACTTTGTTAATAAGGGTGCTCTTATCTTGGAGGTGTTGGACTTCTTCCCTTAGTGCTCTCTTTTCTTGCTCCGACCTAGCTTCCCCTTGTTTGGAGTCCTGTAATCTATTTTGTAGGGAGAGGATTTCCCTACTCATCTGGCTCATGTTTTCTTCTGTAGTTGTGGTGAAAGCAGTGCTGACTAATGCTATCATTACCGGATTTATCCTAGTGTCCAAGAATATCTCCTTTTCTGTTGTGGCTGTGAATGGCGCGGCATGGTTCCGTGATAGGCATGTCCGCTTTACATGACTGATTTTGAATGTGAACTGGTCATAAGTGAGTCTCGTCAGATTGAACACTTCATCCTCCTGTCCTTCGGAGGTACCCGGTTCTAAGAGTGAAAAACATGGTTTGATTGAAGGAAATACGATGGCTGGCAGCTCTGTCTGTAACCCTGTTACTGGAGGAGGTGTCTTGTTTTCTTTGGAAGAATTGTCTTTCGATCTTCTATCCTCTTCCTCTTTTCTCTTTTTTTCTACTTCTTCCTCCAATAGTTGCTCTGCCTCTGCCTTATCTTGTTGTTCCTTTTTTCTGTGCTCAGCCTTTGCCTTATCTATTTCTATCTTGAGCTAATGCTTAGCCTCTGCCTTTTTTTCCTCTTCTTCCTTCCTTTTGTGTTCAGCTTATACTTATCTAATTCTATCTTGAGATGACGCTCAGATTCTGCTTTGGCCTCCTGTTCTTCCTTTCTTTTGTGGGCGTCCTCCGCCTGTTTATTCCTCTGTTCTTCCTTTAAGTGTATTTTACACTTATCCTCATCCTCTTTTTCTTTATTTTCAGCTTCTCTTTGAGCTTTTTCTTCCTTTTATTTCTTTTGGGCGGAAGAGTTGTGGCCTGTGTTAGTTCGAGGCTTCTTGGCCTAGGAAGACGAGGCTCCTCCTAATTCATGGATTCTCTCTTCCAAAATTTGATCATCTTGGTCCTCCCTATTGGTCAATGCCTCCAGGGCAAGTTCCATATCTTTGTTGTATCATTTTCCTACCCCATCTTCAGCTGGGCGTTCAGTATGTTGGTAGCTCCATTTAAACTTGGCCCGTTTGCAATGGGCAGGGACTATCCTCTCAGGATCGTATATCTAGTGATCCAAAGGTGCTAGGAAGAATCCTCTAATTTGCTCAACTTTCATCTCCACTTCTCTGAAATCCTTGACTGTATAAGAACCGATGGTGAGCGGTAGTTTGGGCCATGGCTTCTTCTTACCTTTAGTAAGGACCTTCGAGAAGCCGAAAGTCATCTGATAACATGTTTCCTCAAGTAGCATCCTATCAGTGACGAATTTGGGTAGAGCATGGGGAGTCTTGAACGAACCAAAGACTCAGATGAAGGTGCCTTCTGCAAATGGAAACCAATGTTCCACCTTGATTATTGTTTCCATGGCTCGTCAGGACATGCATGGGGATTTTTGTTTGAACAATTTTCCGTAGAGTCCAGGGATGAAACTATGTGCAATTGGCTCTATATCCTACTTATATTTGGAGTCCCAGAATATCTACAGCTCCTTATGAAATGGGTGTACGCGCTTCTAATCCCAACTGTGACCCATCCTTCGAAGTGGCACCTGGCACAAACTACATCCAATAGATAGGAGGCCATGTAAAACTTGGACGAGTATCCCTCCTCGGGTGCCAGTGCTGCAGATATGTTTGTTTTGAGGGCTACTATCAGTAAGCTAGCCCAATTGAAATGGGTGCCATGTATGGTAACAAATTACATAAGGGATACCCAAGAACTACTGAAAGTGGTGGCATCGGGAACATAGTTACCGATGAAATAGGTAACCTGACCTCAAAACGGGAACTCTAGCCCAAAAACTCTCAAAAAACATGAAAAAACACCCCCCAAAAAAAAAGTGTGTCTTCCAGAACGCACTTGTTTTTTTTTGAAGGTCAAATTTCAACATTTTCTAAAATTATGCTAAAAAAAAAAATTGTTTGTTGAAAAAGGATTGAAAAAACACCCCCAAAAAAAAAAGTGTGTCTTCCAGAACGCACTTCGTTTTTTTTTAAGGTCAAATTTCAACATTTTATAAAATTATGGTAAAAACAAAATTGTTTCTTGAAAAAAGGATTGAAAAAACACCCTCAAAACAAAACCAGTTGATGCTGGAATAACAAAAAAAAATTGTGTCATACTTTTGGCATTTTTAAAAATAGAAGTAACATTTTTTAATTTTTAAAATTCAAACATTAAAAAAAAACCTAAAATTTAAGAAAAAAAATAAATTAAAAAAATAAAAACATTTAAAAGCTTAAAATTTAAAAATATATGAAGATAAAAAAAATAAAAATAAAAACAAAGTAAAAATTTTAATTCAATCATTAAAAAAAACCTAAAATTTAAGGCAAAAAAAAAATAAAAAATAAACCAAAAAAAAATTAAGATTAAAATTTAAAAAAATATAGAAATTAAAAAATAAAAATAAAAACAAAATAAAAATATTAAATTTAAAAAAAAAACAAGTAAAAAAAGGAAGGAAATTAAAAAAATAAAATATAGAAATTAGATTTAAAAAAGAAAAAGAAAATGCTTATTAAATTTAAAAAAAGAAAAAAAAAATTAAAACAAATAATTAAATTTAAGGAAATATATTAAATTTTAATAAATTTAAAAATTCAAAATTAAAAAAAAAAAAACACTATTCAAATTAAAAGGAAAAAAATAAAAATTAATCAAAAATAAAAAATAAAAATAAAATACAATAAAAATATCAAATTTAAAACAATATATATTAAAAAAACAAATAAACTATAAAAAATAAATTAAATTTAAATTATATACATCAAATTTTATTAAATTAAAAAAAAAGAGGTTAATATTAAAATAACAAATTAAGTTTAAAAACAAAAATATTAAATTTAAATAAATAAATGAATAAACAAATAAATTTTGAAAGAAAAAATAAATTTTAAATATAAAAGAAAAAAAATATATATTGTTAAACGAAAACTTTAAAAACTTTAAAAATCAATTAAAAGTGGAAAATTGAAAAAAAAAAAAAAAAATTAAATTAAATAAAAAAAATAAAAAAAAAAAAATAATTTAAAAAAATTAAGTTCCATTTTAAAAAAAATCTAATTTTAAATACACAATTTTAATTGAAATAAAAAAATATAAAAAATTTACATAATTAACAAAAAAAAAAAAAAAAAAAAAGAGTAAAACATTTAAAAAACATGTTAAATCGAAATAAATTAAAAAAAAATATAAAAAATTTATTGAATTTTATAAAATTATATTAAAAAACTAAAAGTAAAAGTTAATTAAAAAAAAAAAAATCAATTAAATAAAAAAAATGGGCGAAATTTAATAAAAATTATTAAAAATAATAATAATAATAATAAATTTAAAACAAAAAATAATAATATTAAAAAAAAACAATTAAAAAAATTTTTTTTTAAAAAATCAATTTAAAAAAAAAACAATTAAAAAAAAAAATTTAAAAAAAAATCAATTAAAAAAAAAAATTAAAAAAAAAAACATTTAAAAAAAAAAATTTAAAAAAAAATCAATAAAAAATTGTGTTTTATGGGGCGGCCCGCCCGCTGGGCGGCGCCCCGGGGGCGGCCCAGCCGGCCTCCCGGGCCCCCGCGGGCGGAGGGCCGATTCCCAGCGGGCGGGCTGTGCCCAGCGGGCGGGCCGCCCCATAAAATACAATTCGTTATTGATTTTTTTTTAAATTTATTTTTTTAAATGTTTTTTTTTAAATTTTTTTTTTTTAATTGATTTTTTTTTTTAAATTTTTTTTTTTAATTGTTTTTTTAATTGATTTTTTTTTAATTTTTTTTTTAATTGTTTTTTTTTTAATTTTTTTTTTAATTGTTTCTTTTTTAATTTTTTTTTTTTTAATTTGAAAAAATATTTTTTTTTTTTAAAAAAATAATTTTTTTTTAAAAAATAATTTTTTTTTTTAATTTAATATTTTTATTTGAAGTAAAATTCGTTTTTTTTTTTTTTTTAATATTTACTTACATCTATTTTTTATTTGATTTGATTTTTATTTTTTTTTAATTTTTAATATTTTTATTTTAATTTGATTTAAAAAAAAAAATTTTGAATTTCAAAAAATTTAAAATTATTTTTTTAATTCAATTTTTTTATTTTAAATTCAATTTGTTTAATTTTTTTTATATTTAATATTATAGAATAGTTTTTTTTTTTAAATTTAAAATTTAAAATTTATTTATTAAAATTTTTAAATTTTAATTTAATTTAATTGTTTTTCTTATTTTTTTCGTTTATTTAGTTTTTCATTTTTTAAATCTATAAATGGTTTCACTAAAAAAATTAAAAAAAAACACTAAATTTATGTATATTTGTTTTTTAATTATTTGCACGTGGTTTTTTTCATTTTTTTTGTTTTTTAATGATAGGTTTTTTTTTTTTTTTTTTTAAAATTTATTTTCTTTTTCTTTTTCAATTTTAATTGTTTTTTTTTAATTTGTTTTTTTTGTAAATTTTAAAAGTTGTATTTTTTTCCTTATTATTATTATTATTTTTTAATTTATATTTTTAAATTTATTTTTTTATTTTTTTAATTTTTTTTCCTAAATTTTAATTTTGTAATTTTAATAATTTTAAAATTTTTTTAAATATATATATATTTTTAAATATATTGTTTTTTTTAATAAGTTCGAAAAAAAATGTTTTTGATTTTTTTTTTTTTTTAATTTTTTGGTGAATTTTTGTTTTTTTTTCTTTAAATTATGTGTTTTTTTCCTTCAAATTTTGTCATTTCCTTTGATATAATTTTCAAATATTTTTGTTTTTTTTATTTATTTTTGTTTAAATTTTTTCTTTTTATGAGCTATTTTTGTTTTTTTTACATTTTTATTGGTTTTTTTAACTGTTTTTATATATTTTTTTTAATCTAAGTTTGTGTTTTATTACATACATGAAAATCACCACTCTAAAAAAAAAAGGTTGATGCAGCATCAATACGTTTCAAAATTAGCATGAAAATCACTGCTCTAGAAAAAAAAGGTTGATGCAGCATCAATACGTTTGAAAATTAGCATGAAAATCACTGCTCTAAAAAAAAAAGGTTGATGCAGCATCAATACGTTTCAAAATTAGCATGAAAATCACCACTCTAAAAAAAAAAAAAAAAAATTTGATGCTGCATCAATACTTTCAAAATTAGCATGAAAATCACTAACATTTTAAAACAAATATTCATATTTCATAAATAAAAATTTTAGAGTGTCAAAAATGTGCACCAAAAAAAAAAATGGTGATTCTGCATCACCACTTTTCAAAATCGGGTGCTTTTTATGCTACCAAAAAAAAGTAGGTAACATTGCGGTTACCTATTTCATCGGTAACATTGTTCGGGACGACCATACATTCTACAAAGCATAGCTGCTGCGAGCTTATAGACCTTTCTGAGGCCTGCCACTTGATACTCCTGGTCATTCGTAACTTTGAAATTCTCTTTTTCTTCCCACCATCCTCTCAAGCTGTATGCTATGGGAACTGCATGGGTAGTGGCCCATTCCTCTATGAATGTATGTTCCTGCGTACTCTGCATCCTGGCCTTTAAAATTTGCAAAAGCTTTCCCCTCGTGATCCCGAATCACCCATATCCTAGGGTCGATCTTTTGTATGATACATTCAATAATTTTTGTGCATGGGAATATAGATGGGTGGGCCCCTGCGTAGTGAAGCTTTGAAGTCTTAACTTTCACATATACTTGTCGGTCCGGGAGGTCCTTTGGAAACTCAGGTTGTGCGAACTCTTGGTATACTTGATACCAATTCATGCTTTCACCTATGTTGAATGTACATGTGGTGTTCCCATAGATAGGGGGAGGATCCATAAGTACTTCATTTTCTGTGATATCTATCTCTGGGCTCTTGTTTTTCTTGCGAACTGCTAGAGGTCCCATGCCACTTGAGGCTGAAGATATGGAGACGCACTCTAGCTCTGCTTCGAGGTTCACTGGCACGTTCATAAAACAATCCAAGGATAAGATAGGTGCCATATTAATGAATGTGAAATACTGCTTTTAACTCTGCCCAACTAAGGTCAAGGAAGGGGTGAATCTGCGACTGAGTGACCCATTCCCTTGGTAGTTGAGTCGCGTTGGCTTAAAACATCAGAGGTAAGAGACCCTGCAACCTGGCAACTTGCGCCTAGGTCGCGGGGTCGTTGAGTCGCACTTGTCTAAAAATTCATGAAGATGCAACCTTTCGACTTAGCGACTTGCAACCGGGTTGCCAGGTTGCTGAGTTATAAGGTCGAAAAATTTCAGTTTTGAGTGATACGCAACTTAGCGACTTAGTGATTAGGGGCTGAGGTCGTTGGATTGTGGGGGTCGCAAGGTTGTGGGGTTAGAGGTCGCACTAGGGCTGGGCAGATGATTTTGACAGCAACATTGTGTTTTACATAATTTTAAATTAAATCAATAAAGGAAAAAGGGAGGAAAAGCCATAAATTGAAGATGAAATGGTCATTAGAGGAAGAGACTGACATAGGGGAGGCTGGTTGGCTTCTTCTACAAGTTTTCATAAGGATGACAGGGTTTGGAGGCTAAGACAAGAATGTAGGTTCAAATAGGGTTTGAATGGAGGACAGCTGGTGGCCTAAAAAGGGATAAGATAAGTGGAAAAGGGGCAACAAATAGAAAAACAGAAACATTAGGAGGATTAGCCAACTTAACCTAGAAAATCACGCTCCAGTTGGCCTCTCAGATGTGTTTTTCTCTCCATCGCATGGGTGAGATGCGACCTATAGGACCCTTCTATTTATAAATAGGTCACGCGTGCGGGCAATAAATGAGGTCGATGGGTCGCGATTAGACCACGTTGATGACATGTACGACCCTGCGACCGTGCGACCTTGCGACCTGGGGCTCGCGAGTGTTGTAGGGTCACTAGGTCGCAATTGTTTAAACTTGAGTGCGATATGCGACTTAGCAACTTGGTGACCTGATAGGTCACAGGGTTGCTAGGTCACTAATTGGGTAAAATGAATTATTCTGCAACTAAGCGACTTAAGGATTTTGAAAAGATTTGAACTTCAAGTTTTGACTTCACTTCTAATGGTCGGGGGCTCAAAAAATTTTAGAGGATGAAATTTTTGGAGGGTGTTGTAGCAGCTACAATAAATGGTGATTCACTAGTAGGGTCTAGAATATCTGCTAGTGTTTCATCTTGAGGGGGTTGGTAGGGCATAGCACACTGTTCTTTTCACCCCTTGGGTCCCACTTCTTCCGTATTCGAGCCTTGCACATTTTCTCTCCCAATCTTCCTGCCCTCGGGTGCTGGTTTACCGTGTTCTCATTCTTGGAGACCGGATGGAAACGTTCGGAGTAAACTCAGGGATTTTTGGATCTAGTATAGTTTATTTGGTCCTCATTGTGTTGCTCCGCTACTATCAAAACAGATGGTCCCGGCGGAGTCACTGCCTAGGAATCACAAGCGTTACTCTACTTCCAGTGAGCCTGGTGAGTACCCTGGTAGAGTCGTCATATCGCCTATCTACGCAGGAATCATTTCTCAATCCTTTACCCTTTATTCATGTGCTTAATCCACTTATTAAAATGTGCTCAGGGCACTTATTTTTTGTGCTTAGGGCACTTAGTTTATTTGGCAATTATTTCCTAGGCGGATGAGAGATCCCGACTTATTTTACTTGCAAGAGAGGTTTCTCCTGGTCTAGATGAGGACTTGGGGTTTTCCTGGACTTTCGTTTGTCACCTGGGGCTAACCCTTCCCTTTTCCATCTAGTTACTGATTCAACCAAACATTTCCATTTGCATAGTAGTCCCTTGGGCCAGCATATTAGCTAAGCTGCCGCGTCTTGGTCGGAGGTCCTTTGTCATGTTCTCGCCGTTGAGTGCCCATCACAGGCATCCTTTCCTCTTTTACAATTTGGGATGAGATAATACACCAACATAGATCCCTACCCAGTATGCCACCTGGTAGCTTCGATATCCCCTTTGAAAAATTTGGATGCCAAAGGAAAGAAATGGTTAACAGGAGGCTGTGTGGAACAAGATATTTATTGAAAACAAGAAAGGTAAAGAATGAAAAAACAAACAAGAAAAAATATGGTACAAGGTGTAGTGATGGCCCCTATGGGATGTTAGGTGAAATAGTGCTTAAGGTCATGTCCATTCACAGGGAGGACCTCAATCCTCCCTTCAAGAGTTTGTAACCTGTAAGTGTGGGAACCGACCTTCTCTCTGATCTAGAAAGGGCCTATTCATAATGCCTAGAACTTGGAGTGTTTCCCTTTATCTTCAAGAGATTTATCCCATTTGAGGACAAGGTCACCTAATTCGAAAACCTTGTTCCCAACTGACTTCTTGTCAAACCATCATTTTATCCCTCCTTGGTGGATGGTGAATTTATCCCGAGTTTTTTTCCTTTCCTCCTCAAGTTTCAACAGTGTGTCTATTCGGGCATGTAAAGTAGCACAAGGAGTGCCATGAGTCTCCTAAGATAATCAGAAGGCCGAGAGAGACAAGTTGGGAGGAAGGATAGCTTCTTTTCCATATATGAGGAAAAATGGGGAGGTGCCTAGGGAAGGTTTGGGTGTGACTCGATCTGCCCAGAGGGCATTGTGGAGTGCCCTATGCCAATTTTTTTGTTGGGACAGTAAAGTATTTTTGATGATGTGCATTAGGTTCTTGTTGGTTGACTCGGCTGTTGAGCTCCAAAGATGTTTTTTCTTCCACTACATTCCACTCCATTTCCTTTGTCCATTATTAATTACAGGCTCAAATGATCAATAGAATTAATTAAAATTGCTTTAAGAATGTATATCATGACTAACTTGATATGTTTTTATGATTTTGTCATTGTAGTACTTTTTGAACTAGATCTAGCTACAGAATGCAGACATTTTGTAGCTAGTTGCCGATTCTGCAGCTGTCTTCATGTCTACGCAGGTTCCAGGTGTCATCTCAGATAAAAACATATATGGTCATATTCCACATCATTCCCTCATCATTTTTTCCTCTCCACGAAGTTTGAACGAAATTCTGTAGGTGGTTATGCACGTGGGAACTCAAACTAGGAGATAGACTCCTAATAGGACAAGGACAGTCCATATGTCCTTAATCATATCACGAGACCACCATCAGAGTTCTAGTTTGATTTTAATTTGGAAATATAATTATCCCTAGGTTATCTCAAGACAGTTATGTAGTTTTGTTATAAATATGGCTTGGGAAACCGAGGGAAAAGGTTAGATTTGGTGTTTGAATGTTAGATTTCAGAAGTCCAAAAACACTCTGTTTTGAAGTAATTTCTCTTTTAATGAAAGAAGCATCATTTTATTGAAAGCACTGAGTCAATATTGAAGTAGATTTTTCATTCTAATCTGGTGGTAGAGGGCCCCTGCTACCTGAGCAGCTTTGTTTTAGTCTCCTTTTTCATTTCTAGCTTAAGCAAGTTTCTGAAGTTTATGTCTCATACTTGTTTACACTAATCATCACAGCTAGACTTACTCTTATAAACTCTTCCAAAATATCATCACGATGAATAATGCATAGCTTTGGTGTTGTAGATTTTAGCTGCATTTCCTTTCGAATTTTACGATTTATGCTTGTTTACACTAAGTGTCATAGCCAGTCTTACTCCTACAAACTCTTCCAAAACATCATTAACAATGAATAAGAAACAGTTGTGGTATCTTAGATCCTAGTTGTATTTTCTTTCAAATCTTATGTTTATGTTCAATTGCATTGAATAATACAACCAGACTTGTTTTTACAAACTCTTCCAAAATATCATTCATATTGAACGAGATGGGCTGTAGAATTCCATAGACTAGCTGCATGTTAATTTAGTTATAACACTCTAGAGGTTGATTGCATTTAGTTCAAATCTGTCACTACATTTCAAGTTTGATAATGGCATTCTAGTTTAACTCTATTCACTGTACTTCAAGTAGATTAGTAGCACTCTAGTTCAGTCTCAGTTCATTTTGTTTCAAGAAAAGATTAATGGCATTCTAGTTTAGTTGTAGTCACTACATTTTAAGATTGATAGACCGCGTTCTAGGCTAGTGTTATCCCTTGTATTTCAAGTAGTACTAGTTGTCAAAGTTAGTCTCTTGGCCTTCATTATTTACAACTTACTTTTGTTCTGAATTTATATTGATACATCATCACATGAACAGGGGTCAGTAATATCAGTTTAAGGCTTTGATTATTCTGCAAATCTTTTAAAAATTCACCTATAGCCTTTTTCCCAAACATTGTTCTAGAAAATCGCTAAACTTCTGAATAAGGCCTAGTAGTAATAAGTCAAGTTGCTGAATAGGGTAACTTCAACATCATAGGCTAATCTAGAATAGAAACCTTACTGTATTACAAATAATCATTTTCTTTGTAATATTTTGAGTTGATTGTTTATTTAGGAGAACTTCATTTACACTTAACTTGTCCATTTCTCAAGCTCTTCCAACACATCTTTAATGAATGAATTGGATAATTTCAAGCTCATGTTGTGATTTACTTCCTTGCAATGAACTCATTATCAAGCTTTGAATTTGCTGTTTGCCATCCATATTTTAGGCTTTGTTCTGTTTTAATACAACCAATGGCTTCTTTTCACCAGCACTTAGTTCTTTCCCTTTTCAAACATAAAACCATAAAACCAAAAAACATCATAAAACACTAAACACAACATAGTGAGAAAAAAATACCTAGGCACATATAGTGCACCACACTTCAGTAGTTTACTAGCCCTGGTTGACAATTAATGAACTCAATTTAGGAACACTAAGTTGAGCACAAACATTTTGGCGCCATTGCCGGGGAAGTGTAACTAGGTAGCCTTGTTTCTTAACTCCAAAAAAAAAAAAAAAACAATGATATGCGTAGAGAGAGAGACTCAAGGGGTAGATTCATAAGAAGCAGAAGCTTGATTCCTAGAACACCTCTTGTTTCACCCAGACCAAGAGCCAGCACACCTCCAAATCAGACCCACATTCCATCCTTTACTAATCCTAGACTTCCAGAAGACTTAAGATCAGATATTCCGTTAGACAGGCCTTCCACTTCATCCACTAAACCTGTCTTAGAAGAAGATTCAAGGATCCCTGCTAGAGACACAAAATTTTCCACTTCCACAGAAGAATCAACTATGGCAGAAGAAGGGGGAGGAGGAGTCTTTAATGGATAACACACATTATTTGGAGGGGGTAGAGGTAGAGGTAGAGGACAAGGAGGTAGAGGTGCAGAAGGAAAAGGAGGTAGAGGAAGAGGTAGAAGAGAAATGGGAAGCTCTTTTGGGTTTCCTATAGTATATGAAGAAACCAATATAACTATGAAAAACATTTCACCCTCTATCCTTCCAAACTTCTATGGACTTAAAACTGAAGATCCTGAAACCTTCCTATTCGAATTTGAAGTCCTATGTAGAACTTATGACTATTTACAAGATGCTTAAAAACTTAAACTATTTCCTTCAACATTGAAAGGAGCAGCATTGAAGTGGTTTATGAGTTTGATCAACAGTTCTATTAGGACATGGGAAGATATGAAACAACAATTTCTAGAGAGGTATCTGGATTATTGTATGCCAGTCAATCATAAGGAGGAAGTGTTCAAGATGATACAAAAAGAAGATGAAAACCTAGAAGATTTGTTGGAGAGATTTCATTACAACATCAAAAGAGAAAAAATGGAGAACTTAGATCAAGACACCTTAAAAGCTCTCTTTTTGAAGACAATTAGGGATGAATGGTTGGATATCCTTAACATGATGGGAAAAGGGGATATATCTAAGCTCACATTACCTGAAATATCTGAGTTATGTATCAACCTTTCAAGAGGGAAATCCAAAACTGTAAAAGCTCCAAGAGACCCTGCTCTTGCAAGGGCAAGTAAGTCTGCTTCTGGGACAGTAAGTAGGGAAAAGATAGGGCATATGCTTGATGAATTCAAATCTGACATCTTAGGAAGTCTTAGTGAACAAATAGACACCCTTAAGTTACAAAAGAAGAAAAAAGTTGAATCTGATGCCCTAGCAATCTTTTTTCCCAAATGTAGAAAGAAGCATGCCTTGAGAGAATGTCCTTTGGATGCAAAATTTGTAGAGACCTGTGTAATTTGTTCAGAAAAACATGAAACCAAGAGATGTCCTTCACTTCCTGGTCTTAAAGTTGTCTTTCAAGAGGAAACTCCTACAAATTTCACAGAATCTCTCAATTTTGTGTCTAGAAGGCCTTGGCAAGGACCTCAAACACAAGGATTCCATGATCAATTGTATAATCAACCTCCACTAAATTGGAATTCTTGGCAGCAACCTTGGCCCCAATTTCAAAATCAATCTCAAGCTTGGGCACAAGGATCACAAAATCCCTATGGAAGATACTCCCAGTACTATCAATATCCACCATCCTATCCACCATACCCACATTTTTCTCCTCAAAATCCTCAACAGAATCCTCACAACCCAAAACATCAAAATCAACCACTCCCATTACCATTTCCTCATAAATTAAATTAGTTGCCTGCTCAACCCATACCAAACCCCAACAATAACAATCCTCAAAATACATACATGATAGAAGGCCAACAGTTTCCAACTTATTTAATTGCTCCTCTAGACCTTAGTGATGTTCAACTTAGATCTGGAAGAATACTTGAAAAGAGGAAACCTTCTATGATCATACAAGAACAAGAAAACTCTGAGGAAGATTCTCTCCGGGAAAATAAAATTCTTGAAGAAGACACATCTTTTCAGGACCCAAACATTGAAAAACCAAAACAAAAAGAATCAATAATTTCAACTCTTGTATTAGAGCATCCATCAACATCCACTCCTACACCTCCCTTTCCAGAAATATTACAAATTGATTGGGGTGTAGACAAACAAATTATGGTGCCTAATTATGATTTCCTAGATGAGCTGAGAAATGTCTGTATTAAGATTCCATTATTACAATCTATCAAGGAAATTCCAATTTTAGCAAAGACAATAAAGGAGTTGAGCATGAAGAAAACAAGAAAAAGAATAAGAGAGACAAAGAAAATTCAACTGGCAGGAAAAATAGCAGATATCATGATGGGTAAGATTGCTATTCCAATGTATCTAGACCCAGGAAATCCAGTTATTAAAATTCACATCAATGGAATTGAGATCCAAAACACACTCATTGATTTAGGAGCAGCAATTAATATCATGAGTAGACAAATCATGGATAAACTGAAACTTCCTAATCTTCTCTTTACACACACATTATTAAAATTAGCAGACAGATCTGTGATCAAACCTAATGGGGTAATAGAATACATTCCAGTGTCCCTAGATTCTTGGGAGTACCCTGTGGATTTCATGATCCTAACTCCTAAGAATAATCTAGGATGGCATCCTATTATATTAGGAAGACCTTGGTTAGCTACAGCTGATGCTTTCATTAGTTGTAGATTAGGTGATATGTATATCTCTGATGGTAGTTCAACTAAGAAATTCAATTTGTATCCTCCAGCAAGGACAATTACAGATTTAGATGATACTCAATGGATAGAGGATGAAGAAGACTTACAACCTCTCTTCACAATTTCATAAATTAGTGAAGATAGTCAAATTCTGAATACTTTAGAAAACTTTGAATCCTCTTCGGAATACAAACATGAACAATTTCAAGAAGAATCCAACATTGAGTTTTTATCATCAAGACAGATGTCTCTTCATTCTATGGATAAATTTGGCAGCTCTACAAGTGAGATATTTTCAGGAAAAACTTTAAACATAAACAAGAACCTAGAAAAATCTCAACAAGAAGAGCTAGTCAAGATCTTACAGAGACATTCTTCTGCATATGCATGGGAGTACACTGATATGAAAGGGATAATCCCCAAGACTTGCACTTATCACATGTACATAGAGGAAAATTGTAAACCAATCAGACAACCTCAAAGATGGATGAATCCAAATATTAGGCAGATTGTTAAAGAAGAATTGCAGAAATTGTTGAATGTCAACTTTATCTATCCTATTTTAGATAGTCAGTGGGTTTCTCCTTTGGTAATTGTGCCAAAGAAAAATTTTAAATGGAGGGTATGTATTGACTACCGAGAATTAAACAAAACTACTCTTAAAGATCATTTCCCCCTACCTTTCATAGATCAAGTGTTAGATACCTTAGCTGGAAAAAAGTACTTCTTATTTCTAGATGGGTTTAGTGGTTATAATCAAATTCAAGTAGCACTTGAGGATCAAGAAAAAAATACATTTACCTGTCCTTGGGGTACCTATGCTTACGAAGTATTTCCATTTGGATTATGCAATGCACCTGCAACATTTCAAAGGGCAGTATTAGGAATCTTTTCGGATCTAATACATGATTGTGTAGAGGTATATATGGATGATTTCACAGTTTATGGAAACACATTTGAAGAAGCCTTAGCAAACTTGGAAATTTTTTTAAAAAGATGTAAAGAAGCAAATCTTTCACTTATTCATGAGAAGTGTTTTATGATGTTTACTGAAGGAATGGTTCTAGGACATCACATTTCAGGGGATGGGATTAGAGTTGATGAGTCAAAATTTGAAGTCATCTCTAACTTATCTATTCCAAGTTGTCAAAAAGATGTTAGGAGTTTTCTAGGATTTACAGGATATTATCGAAGATTTATAGAAAAATTCACCAATATAGCATCTCCACTCTTCAAATTACTTACCAAAGACTGTGAATTCAAATGGAATTATGATTGCCAGTTAGCCTTTGAGACCCTGAAAACAAAAATTTCTGAAGCACCTATTTTAAGGGGACCTAACTGGAAGTTACCTTTTCATATTTCAACAGATGCCTTAGATACAGCTTTAGGAGCAGTATTGGGACAAAAAGACCTGATTCCTTATGCCATCTACTATACAAGTAAAAATTTGACTCTTTCAGAGTTAAATTATACTGTAACTGAAAAAGAGTTTTTAGCTGTTGTTCATGCCATAAACAAATTCAGACACTATATAACAGGCTATGAAACTTTTGTTCACACAGATCATTCTGCAATTAGATACCTAATGAAAAAATCAATTACTAATGGCAGAGTCATAAGATGGTTATTGCTTTTACAAGAATTCAACATTACCATTCTAGATAGGCCTGGAAAACAAAACACAGTAGCTGATTTTCTATCTAGACTCCAAAACATCAAAGATGACACTCCAGTTGAAGATCAATTTCCTGATGAATATCTTTTTTCAATTTCTACTCAAACTCCTTGGTTTGCTAACATTGCTAATTATTTAGTTTCAGGAAAATTTCCTTCAATAATGAATGCAAGAGATAAAATAAAAATCATTTATGATAGTGCAAAATATTCATGGGTTGCTAATGAGTTGTACAAGACAGGTCCAGATTTGATCATTAGGAGATGTGTTCGGGAAGATGAGATGCCTAAGATTCTCAAAGCATGTCATGATGAGCCTTGTGGCAGACACTTTGTTGATAAGAGGACAGCTTATAAGATCCTTCATTTAGGATATTATTGGCCATCCTTGTTTAAAGATGCTAAAGAGTATGTCAAAAGGTGTGACAGTTTCCAAAGGGTAGGGAAACCTTCTCCTTCAGGTGAGATGCCATTACAACCTCAGGTACATATTGAACCTTTTGAAAAATGGGCTTTGGATTTTTTAGGACCTATTAGTCCTCCATCAAGACAAAAGAAATATATATTAGTTTGCACTGATTATGTTACTAAATGGGTAGAGGCCAAACCATTACTTTCTGCTACTGAAGCATATGTAGTTAATTTTCTTTTTGAGGATATTTTTACTCGTTTTGGTGTCCCAAGAGAAATTGTTACAGATTAAGGAGCTCAATTTACATCAAGGCTAGTGGAACAAATGATGGAGAGGTACAAAATCAGACACAGAAAATCTACTTCCTATCATCCACAAGCAAATGGCCAAGTGGAATCTACTAATAAGGTCATTGAAGGGATCCTAACGAAGACTGTCCATTTACATAGAAGAGATTGGGTAGATAGGCTTCCTGAAGCCTTGTGGGCCTATAGAACTACATGGAGAAGCACAACAGGCCATACTCCTTATGAAATTGTTTATGGAAAGCAAGTTTTGTTTCCCATAGAGTTCCAGATTCAAACTTTCAAAATGGCAGTTCAGCTAGGACTTGATCTAACAGAGGCACAAAAGCACAGATTGGAGCAGATTAATGAATTGGATGAAATCAGACAAGATGCAGTTCAGAAAAAAAGTATAGTCCAACAGCAAAGGACTAGATGGCATGATAAGTACATCAAAGAAAATAAGTTCAAAGAAGGTGACTGGGCTCTCTTGTTTGATTCAAAGTTCAAATATTTTCAAGGTAAATTCCAAACACATTGGCTTGGGCCATATGAAATTGTGAATTTTTTTGACAATGGGGCAATAAAAATCAGGACAATAGATGAAGAAGAGGTCACTTTTCTTGTGAATGGTCATAGATTGAAGCTGTATCATAAGCCACTTTCAAGAGAAGAATTTGTCAAGAAGTTCCAGGAAAACAATGATGTGAAGTTAATGAAGAAGAATATTTCTTCTTCATCAACTTAATTGAATTTTTTGAAGTCACTTTATTGAAAAAAATAAAAAAATAAATAAAAATAAATAAATAAATAAAGTATAAACATGAAAACTAATCACTGATTAACATGTTTATACATAAAAGGTAGAGTGAAAATCAGAATCTTTCTGACACTTTAGCTTTTCAAATTTGTTCTTTTTCTGCAAGCAGTTGTTACAAAATCATAAGTGCAGATCCATTTCACTTATGGTCCATCTCATTTCATCCATCCATATTCCATTTCATTCATTCATCCATACTCCATTTCATTCATTCATCCACACTTCATTCATTTCACCCCATAGTCCACCTCATTTCCATCCCATATTTTTAAGTTTGATGTTTTACTGCGATTGAATAATACATATCATGAATTGCAGGCCACTTCTCATACTTCACTCCATTTCATAAGTTGTGATCCATTCCACTCCATTATTCACTTCATTCATATTCCATTACACCATATTTTATTATCCATCTTCACTCATTCCATACAACATTCCATTCATGCTCCAAACCATTCCATTTCATGTTTCAAGTCTTCTACGGGTACATTCTGCAATCAGTTAGACATTCTGTAGCCAGTTAGACATTCTGCAGCCAGTCAGATATTCTGTAGCCAGACAGACATTCTGCAACCAGAGATCCTGAAAGCACTATCCAGTAATCACCTGATCTGCAATAAAATGATCCTGCATATCCATGACAACAAGAAAAATCAAGGGAGTTATGAAGACTCAAAAAGTAATGATTTTCGGGGGAGAACAAAGCATATAAAGATCACAAAAATCAGAGGAAAGGCAAAGGTAAAAGTTCTGATTATAATGACATATCATGAAAAGTTTTAGTATAGTTAAGTTATGAATAATTCAAAAAGTTGTTTTAATTAATTTTGTTGATAATTCCTAACAAACCTCCCGTAGAAACTTTGGATAAAACTCCTTCTATTCCACCATTTCAAATCCCATATCCGATCATCATTTAAAAATCTAAACGATTAAAGTGCTGAAGTGATTGGATTAGTCACATCACTAGGCCAAAGCATTTAATGATGATTTTGAATTCATTACAAAATATCTCCGCGGTCTTTTCTTCCGTGATATCTTTCAACTCATATACATCATGCTCACCTCATTATGTTCATTCCGTAATCACTCCATATAATTTTTTATCGTAGCCAACTCTTAACCATTTCATTCTGTAAAACAGAGGAAACATATGTGGGGCAAAAACATCTCTGTAATAGCCATTGTCACCGTGAACAGAGGAGCAACAATTTGAAGGTTGGAAAGAGAAGTTATGGGTCTCATAGTGAGGACCAAACCGGTTGGAACTAAGTACTTGGAAGGTTATCCTCAAATCAAAGAAATGTTACAACAAGCAGGGTGGTTGCAATTCTTTGAATAATTTAATGGTTTTCACAAAGAGGTGACTAAAACGTTTGCACGGTCCTTCAATGGAGCTGAGGTCGAGATAGGAGATATTAAATTCACCATTACAGAAGCCTCCATTGCAGAAGCAACGAGATTTCCCAAACAAGGAGAAAGGTGGTTCAAGAATAGAGAATTTCATAACGAGGCATGGAAGTAGATACTCAAGTCACCAGGTATGGATGTTTCCATTTTTAAAAAGGGTATCCCTAGCTCCGCACTAAAGAACAAATGGAGGAACATGTTTCTTATCTTGCAAAAATTCATCACTTGTGAAGGGAGATATGGTACCTTCTATGTTTATCTCTGTCTCTACAAATGCAAAAGTTGTACAACACCAGTGAAAAATTGAAGAAGAAAAATAAAAAGTTAACCAGGGAACTCACAAATTTGAGATTCAAGTTAGTAATAAGGAAGCCCAGAAGGCCTTTGACTGCCAGGAAAAGCAGAATAAGAGGGTTGGATTTCCTTGCAAAGGTCTCAGAGTTCATGGAATTGTTGCATGAGGACATGCAAGAACCTAGCAGTGGGGGTATGTTGAGCTCTAAAGATGTTCTTTCTTCCACCACATTCCACTCCATTTCCTTTGTCCATTATTAATTACAGGCTCAAATGATCAATAGAATTAATTAAAATTTCTTTAAGAATGTATATCATGACTAACTTGCTATGTTCTTATGATTTTGTCATTGTAGTACTTTTTGAACTAGATCTAGCTACAGAATGCAGACATTCTGTAGCTAGTTGCCGATTCTGTAGCTGTCTTCATGTCTACGCAGGTTCCAGGTGTCATCTCAGAGAAAAACACATATGGTCGTATTCCACATCATTCCCTCATCATTTTTTGCTCTCCACGAAGTTTGAACGGAATTCTGTAGGTGGTTATGCACGTGGGAACTCAAACTAGGAGATAGACTCCTAATAGGACAAGGACAATCTAGATGTCCTTAATCATATTACGAGACCACCATCAGAGTTCTAGTTTGATTTTAATTTGTTAAGAAAATTATCCCTAGGTTATCTCAAGACAGTTATGTAATTTTTTTATAAATATGGCTCGGGAAACTGAGGGACAAGGTTAGATTTGGTGTTTGACTGCTAGATTTCAGAAGTCCGAAAACACTATGTTTTGATGTAATTTCTCTTTTAATGAAAGAAGCATCATTTTATTGAAAGCGCTGAGTCAATATTGAAGTAGATTTTGCATGCTACTCAGGTGGTAGAGGGCCCCTGCTAACTGACCAACCTTTTTCATACAGTTTAGATAAGTATTTTAGTCTCGTTTTTCATTTCTAGCTTAAGCAAGTTTCTGAAGTTTATGTTTCATACTTGTTTACACTAATCATCACATCTAGGCTTACTCTTATAAATTCTTCCAAAATATCATCACGATGAATAAGGCATAGCTGTGGTGTTGTAGATTTTAGTTGCATTTCCTTCCGAATTTTATGATTTATGCTTGTTTACACTAAGTATCATAGCCGGTCTTACTCCTACAAACTCTTCCAAAACATCATTAACAATGAATAAGAAACAACTGTGGTATCTTAGATCCTAGTTGTATTTTCTTTCAAATCTTATGTTTATGTTCAATTGCATTGAATAATACAGCCAGAATTGTTTTTACAAACTCTTCCAAAATATCATTAATATTGAACGAGATGGGCTATAGAATTCTATAGACTAGCTGCATGTTAATTTAGTTATAACACTCCTGAGGTTGATTTCATTTAGTTCAGCTCTGTCACTACATTTCAAGTTTGATAATGGAATTCTAGTTTAACTCTGTTCATTGTACTTCAAGTAGATTAGTAGCACTCTAATTCAGTCTCAAATCATTTTGTTTCAAGAAAATATTAATGGCATTCTAGTTTAGTTGTAGTCACTATATTTTAATATTGATAGACCGCGTTCTAGGCTAGTGTTATCCATTGTATTTCAAGTAGTACTAGTTGTAAAAATTAGTCTCTCGGCCTTCATTATTTACAACTTACTTTTGTTCTAAATTTATATTGATACATCATCACATGAACAGGGGTCAGTAATATCAATTTAAGCCTTTGATTATTCTGCAAATCTTTTACAAATTCAATTATAGCCTTTTTCCCAAACATTGTTCTAGAAAATCTCTAAACTTCTGAATAAGGCCTAGTAGTGATAAGTCAAGTTGTAGAATAGGGTAACTTCAGCATCATAGGTTAATCTAGAATAGAAACATGACTATATTACAAATAATCATTTTTTTGTAATATTGTGAGTTGATTGTTTATTTAGCAGAACTTCATTTACACTTAACTTGTCCATTTATCAATCTCTTCCAACACATCTTTAATGAATGAATTGAATAAGTTCAAGCTCATGTTGTGATTTACTTCCTTGCAATGAAGTCATTATCAAGATTTGCATTTGTTTTTTGCCATCCATAGTTTAGGCTTTGTTATGTTTTAATATAACCAATAGCTTCTTTTCACCAGCACTTAGTTCTTTCCCTTTTCAAACATAAAACCATAAAACCAAAAGCATCATAAAACAATAAACACAATGTAGTGAGAAACAAATACCTAGGCACATATAGTGCACCACACTTCAGCAGTTTACTAGCCTTGGTTGACAATTAATGAAATCAATTTAGGAACACTAAGTTGAGCACAAACATCGGCTAACCTATTTCCTTGAGGATAATAGTTGGCATAATGTTTAAGTACGATACCATTTTCTAGAGAAAAATCATATAATTTTAACGATGAGAAATATGTTGCATTATCAAAAGGAAGGGAGGTTGGAATGCCAAACCTGATCATGATGCATTGAATGATGAAGGATATTACCTCTTGATCATTGACTTGACGTAATGGTACCACTTCAACCCACCTTGTGAAGTAGTCCGTGGCGGTGAGAATGTACCTATGTTGCTTGGAAGAGTGTGGCAGGATTTCCCCAATCACATTTAGCCCCCATTGTTGAAATGTTTCTTCCACTGTGACAGACTATAATGGGGCTGAAGGCCATATATCTTACTTGCAAACTTTTGGCATTGCTGGAATTTTCGGACATATTCATGTGCATATTTTAACAAAGTAGGCCAATGGAAATCGACACACATGATCTTGTGAGAAGTGGTGTCTCCTGCATAGTGCCCCCCTGCGAGGCCATCGTGAAGTTTAGCCAATACATTCTATGCTTCATCCCATTCCAAACAATGCAGCAAGACATCATTGTGATGTTTGTGAAACAACTTACCCTGCACTAGTTGGTAGGATACAAATTTCAATCTCAAGGCACGCTTCTACTTAGTAATTAAAGTGGGGCCCATGGTTCCATGTTTCAGATATTGCAATAGAGCTACGTACCAAGAGGAGGTATCCTGTGGGGCTGTGTTATCAGTTTGATACATATCGATCTCGTATTTCCAACTTTCTTCCTCGCTGCCCCATGAGTCTACTGCCTCTGCGGCCATGCGACACAATCCTTGGCCCTTTATAGTGTGTGCTGGTTTGAACTCCGGGTCATACTCTTGGAGGCATGTCATCTAGTTGCCTCGTCTCTCGCCCAGTTCTTGTTGTACGAACAATAAGCGCATAGTCGGGTGAGGTACGAAGGTTGTGACATGATTCTTTAATATGTATGGCCTAAAGTGTTTAACCACCTTGTATACCGTGTAAGCTTGTTTGTCAATATCAGGGTAGTTTAGCTGAGCGCCCTGCAACCCACTACTCATAAATGATAGAGGTCAGTCATTGTCATTGTCATCTTTCTGAGTGAGGACGGTCGTCAAAGATGAATCTGAGGCAAAGGTATACAAGATAAAACCTTTGTTGAAATCCGAGCTGTGCAGTCTAGGTGCTTCTACGATGGGTTGTTTTATGTTGTTGAATGCTTCTTTCTCAGAAGGATGCCACTTAAAATTTGTGTTCTTCTTAATTATGCCTTGCAATGGTTCACGATTTGGGAAAAATATGATATAAAATTTCGGACGAAGGTGATTTTTCCGAGGAAGGACTGCATAGCTTTTTTACCACTTGGAGGTGGTATCTGATCGATGACTTTCGCATGTTCTGGGTCCACCACTATGCCATCTGGAGTTATTATGTGCCCTAAAATGTTTCCTTCAGTAATGGAAAAAATTCTTTTCTTCGGGTTCTGGGAGATCCCGTACTTCCAACACCTTTCAAATATCTCCCTGAGGTGGTGTAGGTGGTCAAATATGCGCTTCGAGAAAATGGTAACATCGTCAAGGTCTACTACCACGCTTTTCCCGATCAGTCCCCTGAAGGTGATGTCCATAGATCTTTGGAAGGTGGCGTTGGCATTAATCAGACCAAAGGGCATGCATATGAATGTGAAGGATCCCCATTTAGTTCTGAATGAGGCTTTGAGCCTATCGGGCTTAGCCACTAGTACTTGATTATACCCTGAAAACTCGTCTAATAGAGAGAACATTTCTGACCCTGATATAGTTTGAAGGATTTTCTCCATAGGAGGGACTGGGTAGTTTTCCTTGTTGGAGGCTTTGTTTGAATTCTGAAAATCGGCGCATAGACGGATTTCGCCAGATTTCTTGCGTACAGGTACCAATTTTGACACCCAGGTCAAATTTCTAACTTTGAAAATTACCCATGCATCCAAGAGCTTCTTCAGTTCCTTTTGGATCATTGGTTCTAAGGTGGGGTGCACTTTTCTCATTTTCTATTGAAAAGGCTTCACTACTTCTTTCATGGGTATGACGTGCTAGATGATCCATGTATCATATGTCCAAATCTCATCATATGCCTAGGCTAATACATCTCGGTACTTCTTGAATAACTCGGTGAATGCTTGTTTCTCTTGAGGGGTGCACTCGTTACCTAGGTTGATGAGATTGGGATCTTTGTCTGTCCCGAGGTTGATTTTTCGGTCCGAGAATGTGGAACTTTCACTTTCATGTTTGGAGGCCCTAAGAATTGATTTTGTAGGTCGAAAAGCTTTTCGAGAAACACGATCCCTTTGGGTATGGGATTTCCTTTCTGATGTTTTAGTTCCTCCTGCAAAAGCCGATCATGATCCTCTTCTTCTATGATTTCATCTTTGAACACATCCGTGTTGAGAAGAAAATCCAGTACCTATTGGTTATCATTGAAAATGCGTAGATTAGTGACGTTGACTGGCACAGATGGCCTGTAAATAACTTCAATAGAAAATCCATTTCTAAGTGGGGTAAACATAGTGGCAGCATTAGTGAGTGTATCAACTGCTGCATTATGAATTCTAGGTATAGATTTAATACTAAAAGCATCAAAAGAAAAAATTAAACGCCATACCTCTTGCTAATAACCTTTTAGGTGTGGATAAAAGAAATGGATGGTATTACGTACCTGTCGAGTGATAATCTCAGAATCACCAATTACCTTTCAAAAACAGACCTTTAGGTATATGGCCTTTTTTAGTCCGAGTAGCAATGCCTCATATTTGGCTGTATTTTTTATGCATTGGAACTCTAACCGACAGAAAATTAGAAATTTATTCTTCTCGGGGTCTAGCAAGACGCAGCTAGTGCTGACCCTGTGTTGGGTTTTGGAACCATCGTATTAAAAGGTTCAGGCTTCATCTTTTGATTGAGTGAGGCTATCTGAACGCATTGAGGAACTACCTGGAGTAACAAATGCTAATAGGTCCTTCGTTGGGGCGAAGAGGTTTTTAGTGGCCAATAGCAACTCAGACTGAACGTCTTGATTGACCAGGGATTATGGGGTTTGATAGCATCTAAGGATGGATTCTAAAAAACACATACCAAGTTATTCTTGCACATAACTAACTATTTCATTAGTTGCATCTAGGTTAGTCACAATATGCTTCATGTATAGTTCACTCTCGATCCATATTTGGTTATTCCTTCCTTTGTACGGGAGCCAAAGGCGGGACCAATCAGTGGTGAAGTATCCCTGGAGCTTACTGGACCAACCTCTGCTCAAAAAAAGGTCATAGGCCTCTAGGATATCCAGGATTACTATGTCGATGCACTGATGCATTCTAGAGTCAAAGGATAAGCGGATAATGATGTTCTTTAGTTTGCCCACTGCAGGGAATTGAGATCTGGCGAGTTGGATGATTTTGGCGTCGGTCCTCTCAGGGAATATGTTTAACTTCTTTCACATGGATAAGGGCATAACATTAGTGGATGCACCAGTATCGACCAAGCAGTTGTGGACATTGAAGTTAAAGATCTTGAAGGAGAGGAGGAAAGGTGGGGTGGTTCCCCTGGAGTTTGCATTCACGACATTCACGGTGGATTGGGGACTAGCAGCAGTTTGGGTAGACGTGATGCTTCGGGTTTGGTTGCTGGTAGATTGGAAAATGTTTTAAGAATGAGATCTCGTTGGTTAGCAATCCGAGCGAGCTCGTAGAGGGAGATATTGGCCCTGATCTTCTTCACATCTTCGATAATGTTATACCTATAATCTGTGGGTGAGGTGGGCTCCGTGATGTTCTTAGGGAAGACTAATGAAGCTCTATCCATGGGGACTTCTCAGGGAGTAGTTGGACTAAATTTTTCTTGATTTTCGTCTTGGTTTTCTGCATTCAGGAGCAGGAATTTCCTTAAGAAGGCTTTTCGTTTCTCTTCGAAAGACTGCTCAGGCACCAGGCCTTTGCTCCTCAAGCAATAGTTTCGAGGGGGTTTAGATTTAGGTTCATCAACTAGGTTTATCACGGAGGTGGGAAGGGAGTACTCTCCATGAATTACCTCGAAAGTGAGGATAACGGAGCCCATATCTTCATCATGGGGGGGGAATTTATTCGTTTTCTGAAATAGCCTCCTCCTCCATATCCCTGGGGGTTTTATATTCTAGAAATTGGTTCACCACTGTGGTCATGATGTTAATCCACTGGGGGCAGGTCTTCTCTGAGTGAGAGGCTTGATGGAAAGAAAAAATGTTGTCCTTACCGATTTCTTCAACATTGAGGCCAGCACTTGAGCTGGACGGGCGCCGATTCACAACAGAGTTATTATTTATGAAGAAATGTTTCTGTGTTTTAGCAACTGAGGCAGAATCATTGTTTTTTATTTTCAGGTCGGAGATCTTGTTGGTCAGCAATTTGAGGGTTTTTGTAATACTTTCGAAATCAAAGGGGTCCTTATCTTTGTCCCCAGATTTATGACCTAAGGATTGGGTTCTCTTCGTGGTTGTTTTTTTATCATCCTTCCCTTCATGGTCAATGGAAACTACGGATATCATGTCCTTTTCAAAAGCAAGGTTGGTGGTATAATTTGCTGCCAGGGTAGGTCTGGCCTCCCATTTCACAAACATAGCGATATCTCATGGGAGGGCTCTAGTGTAGTAGTCAATAGTAATGGAATCATCTAAGGCCACGTTTGGAGGAAATTTATTTAATTTAGTGGTGAAACGTTGATTGAAGTCCTTGAACTTCTCCTTCTTCTGACATTTCAGCATGTTGAGTTTAGTGAGGAGCATTGAGGGGGTTTTATCTTCTGAAATTTTTGTAGGAAAGTACAACGGAAGTGTTCCCATGAGGGAATGGAAGAAACAGGGAGATATCGATACAATGTTGCAGCTTCATTATTTCACTCAACTACATCTACGTAATCTTCAATCATAAGACCCACAAGTTGAGGAAGGGAGTTGACAAGGGTTCCTTGGCATGTTTGGTTAGCTACGGGAGTTCTAGGATTTTCCAAGGAACTGGTGACTAGGGCTCGCTGTAAACCCCTGACAAGGTCGTGGGCAATAGGGTGTAAGGCCCTTAGCTGGGCTAAAGTAAACTCATAGAAAGGGGATTCCTCCTCCTGGGAGTTTTCCAAAGGGGGAGGAACGGTATTTTCATGCATGGTCTCCCCTTGGGGAGTTTTTAATGGGATGTTGCTTGTGTGCTGGAAGCCTACCATTCAGGCCCTCCTTCTAGTGCCAACTCTATTGACGGGGAAATTTGTCCGGCCAACACGTAGGGATATCCCTTGTAAAAAGCCCCAATTAGACACTGAACCATTTGTGATAGGAATCCCGTCCAGGGTGTGGGTCCAGCTACCATTGAATACTCCTTCTCTTAGATGCAAATGAGCCCTGCAGAGTTATAGGCATACAATTATCGGATGATACAAGACAAAATATCGATTATTTTCAATGAGAAGAAACACTAAAAATAGCAAGATAAAAAGGAAAAACGCAGTTGAAGGAGATTTTGTTAGCAACTTATCATTAAGGTGTGTTTGTAAAAGTTGTTCAAACCATAGACAAAACAGTTATGCCTGGCAAGAACAACTTATGCTTACTTGGGAGATTTCTTGAATAAGATAGATGTCAATAATGAAGTTACAAACATCTCCTAGGTAAACAACATACCATCATTGACACATTTAGTGAGATAAAATGTATGAAGAGTATAAGCAGAAAACGTAGATCAATTAATCATAAGATATCAGACATATATGAAACAATACTCATAGTATTAACACATTGATTCTAATCAGTTCCAATAGTGGATTTAAGACAAATTCTTGAATTCATTCATAAGGGACTGTTCAATGCTTTACAACTCTCTTCTCTCCTTTGGAGTCAAAAAAAAAAAAATCGTTTAAAATTCCCTGAAGGGAGTATATATAATACAAAATTGACCCTTGGGTATCCTGACTTTTTGCCTTCGCACCTGTTGGTATGCTTTGTGACCTAAATGGAAGGTGCGACCTATGACTTGACCATGGAAAATGCGACCTGCAACCCCTCCTATAGGTTGTGCCTTGCGATCTGATCATGGGAGTGTGTGTGTGTGATTGTGAGGTCGAAAACATCCACTTGTTTCTCTTTAAGTAAATTTTTCCATCCACGATAATCTGCAGCAACTGGGGAGATCAGAAGAGTATCTTCCATTAACTTGTGTAGCCATTCTAGGGAATTCGAGATCAGAGTTTCTCTCTTTATTGTGACCTGGTTGGATAAGGAAGCTATTTTGGTGTAAATCCAAACTGGCGTCAGAACGAACTTAACCATGTTCTCCTGCGATGCCGGAAGATCAGGTGTAGTGGAGGCTTGTCTAATAGGTTGCAGGAATGCCTAAATTTCTTGATTTACCTATTCCCATGTCTTTTATTCACCTAGAGTAACTAGAGAAGGAATATGGTGGAGCCTAGCCATCGATTCAATGCCACTGATCAAATTCTCATAGGTGGTCATCACCTTCTCTAGGTCTTTTAATAACTTCTCCTTGGATGGCACCTTCATGCGAAGTTGGACCTTGTCGTTCTGAGTGCGAATGCAATATTTCTTCAGAAAAGTTTCTGGAGCCTACAGATATCTGTTTTTCCATTCTATCATTCTCTCCAAGGCAGTGGAGGCTTATTTTAGTTTCTTGTCCCTTTTCTTAGTTTCTGCTTGAGCTCTAAGTAGAGCTGAAACTATTTTCTTTATGGTGAACATTTCCTCATATTCCTACCTCATGGTGGCTTCCAATGTCACCAAATCTCTTCGGCTAGTGAGTGGTGCTTCGTTAATAAGGGTGTTCTTATCTTGCAGTTTTTGGAATTCTTCCCTTAGTGCTCTCTTTTCTTGCTCCGACCTAGCTTCCCTTTGTTCAGAGTCTTGTAATCTATTTTGTAGGGAGAGGATTTCCCTACTCATTCGGCTCACGTTTTCTTCAGTGGCTGCAGTGAAAGTAGTGTCGGCTGACGCTATCATTACCAGATTGGTCCTAGTGTCTAAGACTATATCATTTTTTGTTGTGGCTGTGAATGGTGCAGCAGGGTTCTGTGCTAGGCATATCCTCTTTTCCTTCCTAATTGTGAATGTGAACTGGTCATAGGTGATTCTCGTTAGATTGAACACTTCCTCCTCCTGTCCTTCAGAGGTACCCAATTCTAAGAGCGCAAAACATAGGTTGATTGTAGGAACTTCGATGGCTGGCACCTCTATCTGTAACCCTGTTAATGGAAGATGTGTCTCAGTGTCTTTGGAAGAATTGTCTTTCGATCTTTGATCCTCTTCCTCTTTTCTCTTTTGTTCTGCTTCTTCCTCCAATAACCGCTCCGCCTCTGCCTTATCTTGTTCTTCATTTTTTATGTGCTCAGCCTCTTCCATATCTAGTTCTATCTTGAGTTGACGCTCATCCTCTGCCTTTTTTTCCTCTTCTTCCTTCCGTTTGTGTTCGGCTTCTACCTTATATAATTCTATCCTGAGCTGACGCTCAGCTTCTACTTTCACCTCCTGTTCTTCCTTTATTTTATGGGCATCCTCCGCCTGTTTCTTCCTCTATTCTACCTTTAAGTGTTTTTTACGTTTATCCTCATCCTCTTATACTTTATTTTTAGCTTCTCATTGAGCTTTTTATTCTTTTTCTTCCTGTTGGGTAGAAGAGTTGTGGCCTGTGTTAGTTCGGGGCTTCTTGACCTCGAAAGATGAGGCTCCTCCCAATTCATGGATTCTCTCTTCCAAAGTTTGATAATCTTGGTCCTCCTGATCGGTCAATGCCTCCAGGGCGAGTTACCTATATTTGTTATACAAGTTTCTTACCCCATCTTCAGTTGGGCATTTAGTATGTTGGTAGCTCCATTTAAAATTGGCCTGTTTGCAATGGGTGGGGGCTATCCTCTCAGGATCATATGCCCATTGATCCAAAGGCACCAGGAAGAATCCTCTAATTTTCTCATCTTCCGTCTCCACTTCTCTGAAATCGTTGACTATATAAGCACCGATGGTCAGCAGCAGTGTGGGACATGGCTTCTTCTTACCTTTAGTAAGGACCTTTGAGAAGCTGGAAGTCATATGATAACATGTTTCCTGAAGCATCATCCTATTAGTGAAGAATATGGGTAGAGCATTGCGAGTCTTGGATGAACGGAAGACTCGAATGAAGGTGCCTTCTGCAAATGGAAACCAATGTGCCACCTTGATTATCGTTTCCATGGCTCACCAGGACATGCATGGGGTATCCTATCTAAAACAATTCCTGTAGAGTGTAGGGATGAAATTATGTGTGATTGGATCTATATCCTGCTTATATTTTGAGTCCTAAAATACCTGCAACTCCTTGTGAATTGGGCGTATGGGCTCCTGATCCCAGTTGTGAGCCCATCCATCGAAGTGGCACCTAGCACAAAATGCAATCCAATAGATAGGAGGCCATGTAAAACTCAGACGAGTATCCCTCATCGGGTGCTAGTGTTGCAGGTATGTCTGTTTTGATGGCTGCTATCAGTAAGCTGGCTCAATTGAAAGAGGTGCCATGTATGGTAACAAATTAAATAAGGGATACCCAAGAGCCGCTGAAAGTGGTGGCATCGGGACAACCATACATTCTACAAAGCATAGTTGTTACGAGATTATAGACCTTTCTGAGGCCTGCCACTTGATACTCCTGGTCCTTCTTAACTTTGAACTTCTTCGGTTCTTCCCACCATCCTCTCAGGGTGTCTGCTATGGGAACCACATGGGTAGTGGCCCATTCTTCTGTGAACGTTTGTTCCCACTTTGGAAGTGCGTAATAGTACTTCGTATCCTGGCCTTTCAAATTTGAAAAATCTTTCCCCTTGTGATCCCGAATCACCCACATCCTGGGGTCGATATTTTGTATGATCCATTCAATAATTTTGGCACATGGGAATATAGATGGGTGGGGCCCTACATAGTGAAGCTTCGACCTCTTAACTTGCACATATACTTTCCGGTCTGGGAGGTCCTCTAGAAACTCAGGTTGTGCAAACTCTTGGTATACTTGATACCAATTCATGCTTTCTCCTCTACTGAATGTATATGCAGTGTCCCCATATATAGGGGGAGGAGACATAGGTACTTCAATTTCTGTGATCTCTATCTTTGGGCTCTTGTTTTTCCTGCGAACCATGGGAGGTCCCATGTCACTTCAGGCTGAAGAGATGGAGATGCACTCTAGCTCTGCTTCGAGGTTCCCTGGCATGTTCATTAAAAATCCCAATGTTAAATACTGCTTTTAACTCTGCCCAACTAAGGTCAAGGAAGGGGTGAATCTACGACTTAGCGACCCATTCCCTGGGTCTCTGAGTCATGCTGGCTTAAAACTTCATAGGAAAGCGACCCTGCGACTCGCGACTAGGTCGTGGGGTCGTTGAGTTACACTGGTCTAAAAATTCATGAATATGTGACCTTGTGACTTAGCGACTTGAGACCGGGTCGCTGGGTCGCTAAGTCGCAAGGTTGGAAAATTTTAGTTTTGAGCGATATGTGACTTAGTGACTTAACGACTAGGGGCTAAGGTCGTTGGGTCGCAAGGGTCATAAGGTCGCAGTGTCGGAGGTCACACTAGGGCTGGGCAGACAATTTTGACGGTGACATAGTCTTTTACTTAATTTTAACTTAAATAAAAAAAGGAGACATGGCGGAAAAGCCATAAATTGAAGATGAAATGGTCATTAGAGGAAGAGATTGACACAAGGGAGGCTGGTTGGCTTCATCTACAAGTTTTCATAAGGATGATAGGGTTTGGAGGCTCCGAGAAGAATGTAGGTTCAAAGAGGGTTTGAATTGAGGACATATGGTGGCTTAAAAAGGGCTAAGATAATGGGAAAAGCGGCAACAAATAGAAAAATGGAAACATCAGGAGGATTAGGAAACTTACTTGAGAAAATCGTGCTCTAGTTGGCTTGTCAAACGTGTTTTTCTCTCCGTCATGTGGGTGAAATGTGACCTATTCGACCGTTCTATTTATAAAGGGGTGGTGCTTACGTGCAATAAATGAGGTCATTGGGTCACGATTAGATCGTGTTGATGACATGTGCGACCCTGTGACCTTGCAACCTGGGGGTCGCGGGGGTCAAAGGGTCGCTAGGTTGCAATTGTTTAAACTTGATTGCGATGTGCGACTTAGCGACTTGGCAACCTGATAGGTTGTGGGGTCACTAGGTCGCTAATTGGGTAAAACAACCTATTCTATGACTCACTGACTTAAGGCTTTTGAAAATATTCGAACTTCAGGTTTTTACTTCACTTCTCGATACTCAGGGGCTCAAAAAATTTTAGAGGGTGAAATTTTTGGAGGGTGCTGAAGTGGATACAACAAATGGTGATTCACTGGTAGGGTCCAGAATCTCTACCGGTGTTTCATATTTAGGGGGGTGGGAGGGCATAGCACACTGTTCTTTCCACCTTGTGCGTCCCACTTCTTCCGTCTTCGAGCCTTGCGCACTCGCTCTCCCTATCTGCTTGCCCTTAGGTGTTGGTTTATAGTGTTTTCATTCTTGCAGACCGGCTGGAAAAGTTCGGAGTAACCTCAGGGATTTTTGGATCCAGTATATTTTATTTGGTCCTCATTGTGTTGCTCCACTGTGATCGAAACAGATGTTCCTTGCAAAGTCACTGCCTAGGAATCACAATTGTTGCTCCGCTACCAGTGAGCCTGGTCAGTACCCCGGTAGAGTCGTTGTATTGCCTCTCTGTGTAGGAATCCTTTCTCAATCCTTTACCCTTTATTCATGTGTGTAATGCGCTTATTAAAATGTGCTTAGGGCACTTTGTTTATTTGGTAATTATTGTCTGGGCGGATGAGGGATCCCAACTCATTTTACCTGCAAGAGAGGTTGATCCTAGTCTACATGAGGACTTAGGGTTTTCCTAGATTTTTCATTTGTCACCTGATGCTAAACCCTCCCTTTTCCATCTAGTAATCAATTTAACTGAAAATTTCCTTTTGCACAACAGTCCCTTGGTCCAAGATACTAGGTAAGCTGCCACGTCTTGGTCCGAGGGCCTTAGTCATGTTCTCGCCATTGAGTGCCCATCACAGGTATGCTTTCCTCTTTTAAACTTTGGGAGGAGATAATACACCAACATAGATCCCGACTATGCCACTTGGGTAGCTTCTATATCCACTTTTAAAAATTTCGATGCCAAAGAAAAGAAATGGTTAATGGGAGGTTGTGTGGAACAAGCGATTTATTGAAAACAAGAAAGGTAAAGAATGACAAAAAAACAAGACAAACTATGGTAAAGGGTGCAATTATGGCCCCTATCGGTTGTCAGGTGAAATAGTGCTTAAGGTCGTGTCAATTCACAGGGAGGACCTCAATCCTCCCTTAAAGATTTTTTAACCTGTCAGTGTGGAATCCGACCTTCTCTCTAATCTAGAAAGGGCCTATCCATAATGCCTGGAACTTGGAGTGTTTCCCTTTATCTTCATGAGCTTTATCCCATTTTAGGACAAGGTCACCTACTTCAAAAACCTTTTTCCTGGCCGACTTCTTGTCAAACCATCGTTTTATCCCTCCTTGGTGGATGGTGAATTTTTCCCGAGTTTTTTTCCTTTCCTCCTAAAGTTTCAGCAGTGTGTCTATTCGAGCTTGTAAAGCAGGGCAAGGAGTGCCATGAGTCTCCTAAGATAATCGGAGGGTTGGGAGAGACAAGTTGGGAGGAATGATAGCTCCTTTTCCATATACGAGCAAAAATGGGGAGGTGCCTAGGGAAGGTTTGGGTGTGACTCGATCTGCCCAGAGGGCATTGTGGAGTGCCCTATGCCAATTTCGTTCTTGGGACAATAGAGTCTTTTTGATGATGTGGATTAGGTTCTTGTTGGTTGACAAGGCTAACCCATTTCCTTGAGGATAATAGTTGGTAGAATTTTTAAGTACGATACCATTTTCTAGATAAAAATCATAGAATTTCAATGATGAGAAATATGTTGCATTATAAAAAACAAGGGAGGTTGGAATGCCAAACCTGATCATGATGCATTGGGTGATGAAGGCTATTACCTCTTGATCATTGACTTGAAGTAACAGTAGCTCTTCAACCCACCTTGTGAAGTAGTCCGTGGCATTGAGTATGTACCTATGTTGCTTGGAAGAGTGTGGCAGGAGTTTCCCAATCACATCTGGCCCCCATTGTTGAAACGGTTCTTCCAATGCGACAAACTGTAATGGGGCTGAAGGTAGTATATTTGTACTTGCAAACTTTTGGCACTACTGGAATTTCCGGACATATGAATGTGCATCTTGTAACAAAGTAGGCCAATAGAAACTGGCATGCATGATCTTGTGAGCAGTGGTGTCTCCTGCATAGTGCCCCCCTACAGGGCCATCATGAAGTTCAGCTAATACCTTCTATGCTTCATCCCATTCCAAACAACGCAGCAAGAAACCGTTGTGATGTTTATGAAACAACTTACCCTGCAATAGCTGGTAGGATACTACTTTCAATCTCAATGCACGCTTCTTCTTAGTAGTTAAAGCGGGGCCCATGCTGTCGTGTTTCAGATATTTCAGGAGATCTACATATGAAGAGGAGGTATCATGTGGGGTTGTGCTATCTGTTTGATACATATCGATCTCATATTCCCAACTTTCTTCCTCACTGCCCCATGAGTCTAATTCCTCTATGGCTATGCAACACAATCCTTGGCCCTTTACAGTGTGTGCTAGCATGAACTCCAAGTCATACTCTTGGAGGCATGTCATCCAGTTGCCTCGTCTCTCGCCCAACTCTTGTTGTATGAATAGTGACCACACAGCCGGGTGAGGTACGAAGACTGTGACATGATTCTTCAAGATGTATGGCCTGAAGTGTTTAACCACCTTGTATACCACGTAATCTTGTTTGTTAAGATTCAGGTAGTTTATCTCGATGCCCTGCAACCCAATACTCATAAATGATATAGGTCGCTAATTTTCGTTGTCATATTTTTGAGTGAGGACAACTGCCAAAGATGAATATGAGGCAAATGTATACAAGATAAATCCTTTTTTGAAATCTAGGCTGTGCAGGGCAGGTGCTTCTGTGATGGCTTGTTTGATGTTGTTGAATGCTTCTTTCTCAGGAGGATGCCACTTAAAACTTGCATTCTTCTTTTTCATGCCCTGCAATGGCTTCACGATTTGGGAAAAATTTGATATAAACTTTCGGAAGAAGTTGATTTTTCAGAGGAAGGATTGCATATCTTTTTTACCACTTGGAGGTGGTATCTAAGCGATGAATTTTGCACATTATGGGTCCACCACTATGCCATCTCAAGTTCTTATGTGCCCTAACAGGTTTCCTTCAGTAACAACAAAAAATATTTTCTTCGGGTTCAGGTAGATCCCGTACTTTTGACACCTTTCAAAGATCTGCCTGAGGTGGTGTAGGTGGTCACATCTGTGCTAGGAGAAAACGGTAACATCATCAAGGTATACTACCATGATTTTCCCAATGAGTCCTCTGAATTCGATGTCCATATCTCTTTGGAAGGTGGCGCCAACATTAATTAGACAAAAGTGCATGCGTCTGAATGCGAAGGTTCTGCATATAGTTCTGAATTTTTTTTTGAGCCTATCGGGCTCAGCCACTAGTACTTGATTATACCTTGAAACTCGTCTAATAGAGAGAACATTTATGACCTTGATACAGTTTGAAGGATTTGCTCCATAGGATGGACTGGGTAGTTTTCCTTGTCGGAGGCAGCGTTTAAATTTTAGAAATCCATGCACAGACGGATTTCGCCGGATTTCTTGCGTATAAGTACCAAGTTTGACACCCAGGTCGAATTTATAACTTTGAAAATTATCTGCGCATCCAAGAGCTTCTTCAATTCCTTTTGGATCATTGGTTCGAAGGCAGGGTGTACTTTTCTTAGTTTCTGTTGAAAAGGCTTCACTCCTTCTTTCATGGGTATGATGTGCTGGATGATCCATGTATCATACGTCTAAAGCTCATCATATGTCTAGGAAAATACATCTCGGTACTTCTTGAATAAATTGGTGAATGCTTGTTTCTCCTGAGGGGTGCACTCGTTACCCAGGTTGACAAGCTTGGGATATTTGTCTGTGCCGAGGTTGATTTGTTGGTGTGGTAACGTGGAACTTTTCACTTTTGTGTTTGGAGGCCCTCCAAAGCAGTTCTATAGGTCGAAAAGCTTTTTGAGCGACACGATCCCTTTGGGTATGGGATTTCCTTTTCGATGTTGTATTTCCTCCTGCAAAAGCCGATCATGATCCTCTTCTTCTATGACTGCGTCTTTGAACACATCCATATTGAGAAAAAAATCCAGTACCTATTGGTCATCATTGAAAATTCATAAATTAGTGACGTTGTCTGGCATGGATGGCCTATAAATAACTTCAATAGAAAATCCATCCCTAAGTGGGGTGAACCTAGCGGCAGCGTTAGCGAGTTTATCAACTACTTCATTCTGCATTCTAGGTATAGATTTAATACCGGAAGCATCAAAAGAAAAAATTAAATGCCATGCCTCTTACTGATAACCTTTTAGGTTTGGAGACAAGAAATGGATGGTATTACATACCTGTCAAGTGATAATCTCATAATCGCCAATTACCTTTCAACAACAAACCTTTAGGTCTATGGACTTTTTGAGTCTGAGTAGAATGCCTCATATTTGGTTGTATTGTTCATGCATTGGAACTCTAACTGGTTGGAAATTAGAAATTTATTCTTCTTGGGGTCTAGCAAGATGCGGCCGGTGCCAGCCCCGTCTTGGGTTTTGGAACTGTTGTAGTACAAGGTCCAGCTTTATTTTTTTGATTGGGTGAGGCTGTCTGAATGCATTGAGGAACTACCTAGAGTAACAGCCGCTAATAGGTCCTTTTTTTGGGCAGAGAGGTTTTCAATGGCCAGTAGAAGCTCAGACTAGACGCCTTTATTGTCCCGGGATTGGGGGTTTTTATAGCATCCAACGATGGATTCTAAAAAACACATACCAAGCTCTTCTTGTGTGAAACTAACTGGTTCATTAGCTGCATCTAGGTCAGTCAAATTATGTTTCATGTATGGTTCACTCTCGATCTGTATTTGGTTATTCCTGCCTTTGTACGAGAGCCAAAGGCGGGACCAATCAGTGGCGAACTACCCCTGGAGCTTACTGGACCAATCTCTACTCAACAGAAGGGCATAGGCTTTGGGGATATCCATGATTACTATGTCAATGCACTGATGCACTCTAGAGTCAGAGGATAAGTGGATAATGATGTTGTTTAGTTTTCCCACTACAGGGACTTGAGATCTGTCGAGCTAGATGATTCTGGCGTCGGTCTTCTCAGGGTGGATGTTTAACTTCTTGCACACGGATAAGGGCATAAAATTCATGGATGCATCAGAATCGACCAAGAAGTATTGGACATTGAAGTTAAAGATCTCGAAGGAGAGGAGGAAAGGTGGGGTGGTTCCCCTGGAGTTGGCCTTCATGGCATTCACGATGGATTGGGGACTAGTAGCAGTTTGGGTAGACATGATGCTTACGGTTTTGGTCACCGGTAGATTGGAAAAGGTTTTAATAATGAGATCTCATTGGTTAGCAATGTGAGCGAGCTCATAGAGGGAGATATTTTCCCTAGTCTTCCTCATATCTTTGATAATGTTATACCTAGAATCTGTGGGTGAGGCGGGCTCGGTGGTGTTCTTAGGGGAGACTAATGAAGCTCTAGCCTTGGGGCATGGAAAATTTTAGGGGCTAATATTCGCAGGTGGGCTAATTTCCCATGGTTTTTCCAAAAAAAAGATTCGCCAATTTCCATTTTTTTATAAAAATGATTCGCCCGAATTTTACAATATAATATTATTTTACCTTAAAAATCGCCAAAATTATATAGATAATATATATAATATCATTATAAATTTGAATAATTTTACAAATACATCAATAAAAATTTTATAGTTTGCATATTACGGACTAGTGAGATTCGCCAATTTTTTAAACTTCAAGATAATTTTCCATCCTTAAAATTATCCCTGCCTTGGGGCCTTCTCAGGGAGTAGTTGGACTAAATTTTTCAGGAGTTTTGTCTTGGTTTTCTGCATTCGGGGGCAGGATTTTCCTTAAGAAGGATTTTATTTTCTCTTCGAAAGACTGCTCAGGCACTAGGCCTTTTCTCCTCAAGCCATAGTTTCGAGGGGGTTTAGATTTAGGTTCATCAGCTAGGTTTATCCTAGAGGTGGGAGGGGAAGACTCTCCATGGATGACCTCGAAAGCGAGGACAACGGAGCCCATATCTTCATCAGGGGGAAAAAAATTTGTTGTCTGAAATAACCACCTCCTCCATATCCTCTGGGGTTTGATCTTCTAGAAGTTGGTTCACCACTTCGGTCATGTTGTTAAACCACTGGGGGAAGGTCTTCTCTGAGTGAGAGGCTTGATGGAAAGAAAAAAAGTTATCCTTGCCGATTTCTTCAACATTGAGGCCAGAACTTGAGTTGGACGGGGGCCAATTCACAACTGCATTATTATTTCTAAAGAAATTTTTCTGCATCAGCAGAGGCAAAATAATTTTTTTTCTTTTCAAGTTGGAGACCTCATTGGTCAGAAACTTGAAGGATTTTTTAATACTTTTGAAATCAAAGGGGTCCTTATCTTTGTCCCCAGATTTATGACCTGAGGATTGGGTTCTCTTCATGGTTTTTTTTTATCATCCCGCCCTTCGTGGTCAATGGCACCTATGGACAACATGTCCTTTTCGACACCAAGGGTGGTGGCATAATTTACTGCCAGGGTAGGTCTAGCCTCGCGTTTCACAAAAACGACGATATTGTGTGGGAGGGCTCTAGTGTAGTATTCAATAACAATGGAATCATCTAAGGCCATGTTTGGAGGAAATTTATTTAATATAGTGGCAAAACGTTTATTTAAGTCCTTCAACTTCTTCTTTTGACATTTTAGCATGCTAAGTTCAGTGAGGAGCATTGAGGGAGTTTTATCTTCTGAAAATTTGCTTAGGAAGGTACGACGGAAGTGTTCCCACGAGTGAATGGAAGCAACAGTGAGAGCCTGATACCATGTTGCGGCTTTATTTTCTAGAGTATGAGGCAAAATCCAACATGCCACGTCGTCATACTGTACTCTCATCATCTATAAAGACAGGTAAAATTTGTTGATGTGGTATTCGGCCAAAGTACCTTTCTCGGGGTTGAAATTTGGGAGATGCTTCTCAGGATGGTGAGGCATGTCATGGAGGGGACCTTGTATACTTAAGGGAGAGTGAGCCATCCAAGAAAAAGGTTGTACACGTTTGGCCCGTTGATGGCATGGTATGTAAACACGGCCTCTCTCATCTTGAAATTTGCTACCCAAACTAGATCTAGAAGCCTCACCCTCATGGTGGAATTGCATGTCTTGGTTTTCTTTATAGTCTCCTATATCTCTGATTTTTCTCCAGTTGTAAAGAAAAGGAAACTTGTTTTGTTTTCGGTGGGGCTGGTGGTCAACATTTCATCCTCGCCCATGGCCTCTGGTCCTCCTACCCCTGTTACCCTGAACTCTCCCGGTTCCTCCCCTAAGTGGATCATTGGCTTGAGTGTTATCATGAAAAGTTTGGTCAGGATGAGGGCTAGTGTTGGGTTGAGGTTCAGCGATTATGGGACCATCTCCTTCCACCCCCCTAGGATTTTCTGGGGGTGCTTCCGAATTTCGCTCAACTGCGTCTACATAATCTTCAATCATAAGACCCACAAGCTGAGGAAGGGAGTTGACAAGGGTTCCTTGGCATGTATGGTTAGTTACGGGAGTTATAGGATTTTCCAAGGAACTGGTGACTGGGGTCGATGTAAACCCCTGAAAATGTCGCGGGCGATAGGGCACAGGGATATTAGCTAGGATAATTTAACCTTATAGAAAGGGGCTTCCTCCTCCTCGGAGATTTCCAAAGGGGGAGGACCGGTATTTTCATGCATGGTCTCCCCTTGGGGAGTTTGTAATGGGATGTTTCTTGTGTGCTGGGAGCCTACCATTCAGGCCTTCCTTCTAGCGCCAAATCTATTGACGAAATATTTTTTCCAGCCAACAGTAGGGGATATCCTTGGTAAAAATTCCCGATTAGACTCTGAACTGTTTATGATAGGGATCCCATCCGGGGTGTGGGTCCGGCTACTGCTGAATACTCCTTCTCTTTGACAGAAATGAGCCCTATAGAGTTATAGGAATTTAATTATGGGATGATACAAGACAAAATATTGATGATTTTCAATGAGCAGAAACACAACAAATAGCAAGATGAAAAGGAAACACGTAGCTGAAGGAGATGTTGTTAGCAACATATCATTAAGGTCGTGTTTGTAAAAGTTTTTCAAACCATAGAAAATATAGTTCTGCCTGGCAAGAAGAACTTATGCTTACTTGGGCATTTTTGTGAATAATATAGATGTCAATAATGAAGTTACAAAAATATCCTATGTAAACAACATACCATCATTAACACATTCAGTGAGCTTAAATGAATAAAGAGTATAAGCATAAAACACAGATCAATTAATCATAATATATTAGACATATACGAAAAAATACTCATAGTATTAACACATTGATTCTCATCAGATCCAATAGTGGATTTAAGACAAATGCTTGTATTCATTCATAAGGGGTTGTTCAATGCTTTACAACTCTCTTCTCTCCTTTGGATTCCAAAAAAAAGAAGAAGATGTTTTAGAAGTCCCCAAAGGGAGTATATATAAGACAAAATTGGCCCTTGGGTGTCTTGAATTTTCGCCTTCCCGTCTGTTGGTATGCTTTACAACCTGAATGGTAGGTGCGACCTCCGACCTTACCATGGAAGATGCAACCTGCGACCCCTCCTGTAGTTTTTTCCTTGTGATCTGATCATGGGAGTGTGTGTGTGATTGTGAGGTCTATAACATCCACTTGTTTCTCTTTAAGGAATTTTTTCCATGCACGATAATCTGCAGCAACTGGGAGATCAGAAGAGTATCTTCCCTTAACCTGTGTAGGCATTCTAGGGTGTTCAGGATCAGAGTTGTGTTGGAAATACTAAGAGGGGGGTGAATCAGTATTCCTTTCAATTAGAGCATTATTTAATCTTCAATTATTATCAATGTTTGTAAAATGATAGTATCAAATAGGAGGAACACAAATGCACACAGTTTTTAAGGTGGAAACCCACTCCGGGACAAAAACCACCTAATGATTTTCTAATAATTCTTTAATATTCAACTCCAATTGAAAATAAAGCTCCAACTTCCTAGAATCTAGAAAAGCATTCTTCTCCAGCTCCCACTGGATGGATGCTCCAATTCCCGAGATTCTTCAGTAGTCAAATGAATGGATGCCCCAACACCCAATGAGCTACAACTCACCCTAGCACCACCCTACCACCCTATAGAAGAATAAAAGAAGAATGGACTCCCGTACCAGGAAAAATGGTCCACATTACAATGATATATAATGATGTAGAAGAATAAGATATACTATACCATAACCCCAACTTCGACACAACCACCTAATGATGATCCTAGACCTCCCAACACTGCCTCTTCAACCCTTGGCAGATAGACACTAGTACAATTTTTACAATAATGTATTTACAATGACTTAGTACAATGATACCTTTACAATTATTGTATGCAGTGCCGCCCACTTGAAAAATTCATATGATGAACTTCTTGTTGCTGTTATGCACCTTGGCTGCTTCTCTTGTCATGATACCTTCTGCTACACCTTTATTTGCTTTGCTGCCATAGAAAGTCTGGTCCTTTGCAACCCTTGACAACACATGACCTAGCTTTTTCTTGCCTTCTAGGAGCTCGATATAGAATCTGGTGTATATCTATTATTTCAGATCCTCAATATCTGATTTTTGGTTATATAGTAGTCCTCTGAGTCGTCTTTCCAATTCCATAGGTCTGACCCAATTTGGATTCTTCAAGGGAGATTTATACCTAATCTCTCACAATGCCCTAATTATGGACTATTTCAGCAGAGCGCACTTGTACGACATGCCACGTGTCACTGTTTCTTTATTTGGATCTGAAATTGATAGAGAAAAAATTACAAACTGTCTAATATCTGCTAGTTTTTGCAGAATTCCAATCCAATACTTAAAGAGAGAGAGAGTTATGACAATTTTACCAAGGTCACTTCTTTGAGATGAATTTCAGGAGCCTGCAAAAACCCACTTCCACAGATCATATCTCCAAAAATATTGCGCACCTTGATCTGAAATTTGCACAGCAACATCCTTAGGATTTTGGCTTCGCCTCATAAAAATTTTAGCTTCTGAACCTTTGTAGAAAAAAATTTAAGGTGCAAATTCCATGATGAATTGTTTCAGATGACGAAATCCCTTACCTAAGGAGGAAACGAAGATCAAAATTTATGTAAATGCTTAGGTTGAGAGGGGCTTTAACAAGTGAACATGGGAGGGATTTTAAGAGATTAAAAAATATTAATTGAGACTTTTCAATGACCCATGCCTCAACCCCATGGGGTTTTAGCCCACTAACTGGGGTTACAAACTTTAAACATGAATATATCTCAAACCGTGAAGAATTAGATGGCGTGCCATATATCAACGGAAACATCTTGACAAGGAGAAACCATCAAAAGCATTATTGACCCAGAATATATTAATTTGGTAGGTAAAAATTTACATTAAATATTGGGTTAGCCCGTGGTGCTACTTGGGTTGACATCAATGGCAACCGATGATCAACAATACCCCCCTTTGGAATTGATGGCAACACAAGTACTCCCCCTGTGATCATGATACCTCTTCCTACAACATTCTCTCCCCCTTTGACATCAATGGAAAAGGGTAACTCCCCCTCCTATGGAACTGTACACACTTCCACTCCCCTTGACACACAACCATCCTACAGACCTATAATCTACTTTCACTCCCCCTTTATATTCTGAAAAAAGAAAATCTAATGAGAATTTGGGAGAATCCCTAGCTTCTGGCAAAGATATTCCAATGCTGGCGAATATTTAATATGTGATTATTTTAGTGCTGCTTGGAGTCTTTCTACTTGTCCAACTACTTGCATAACATCTGGTTGGGAGGCTGTTACATATAAAAGACTACTAATCATAGATCTGTACAACCTTTGATCCACATCCTTAGATGAGTCGTCTATGCTCAATTTGCAACCTGTTACCATTGGAGTAAGGATGGGTTTTGCAATCTTCCATTTTAAATTTATTGAGAATTTCCTTGATGTACTTGGCTTGAAATATAAATATTCCTCTCTCTTGCTGAGATATTTGAAACCCTATGAAGTATGTCAGCTCACCAAGTAAAGACATCTCTAAATCACTTTGCACCTTTGTAGCAAACTTCTTACCTAGTCGATCATCATTGCTACCAATTATTGTATTATCCTCTTTAGCTATTATACATTATTTAGCTACTTCATCCAGAACATATATGTAATTTGGAGCTCAACTTGTTGTAGCCACAATTTTACCATACACGCCTTTCCTAATTTCACATTTTGTGGAATTGAACAGTATTGTGTGTCCTTGATCACACATTTGTCCAACACTGAGCAGATTGTGATTCATGTTTTCAACAAATAGAACATTCTTGGCTAGAGAATATTTTCTTCCGAGAGTGACAGTAGCTGATCCTATAACATTTGAATATCCATCATTTCCAAAGGACACTGTTCCATCCTTCTTCTCTTTCAGAGATACAAATTGATTTCTATATCCAGTCATATGCGTTGAGAAACCGCTGTCAACATACCACAAATCTTTGTTCTTTTGAGACTTGAAAGAGAGAGTACAATTATCATTCTTCTTCTTCTTCCATGTTCGTTCGTTCTGTGGCTTTGAAGATTCTTCCCGAGTATTTTCAAGTTTGCAGTCTTTGGCTATGTGTCCAAAGTTTCGACATTTGTAACGTTCAATATTATTTCTTAGATGTTAAAATCTATTGATGTTTCGCTGAGCCCTGGGAGGTTCATATTTGACAGATCTCCTGGAATTGTATTCGTTCCTATGGTACGTGCGACATTCTACATCTTTATGACCAAATTTTTCACATGAATAACAGTAGCCATAAAAAATATGTTGGTACCTGGATGGAAATTTTCGTCGAGGAATTGTCTTCCAAGGTTGTTCTTGCGAATCTTGTCCAATGAAGTCTACATGCATGTCAGATCTCATAGGTTCATTGTATTTTGTTGTAGAGGGTCCTACTTCTTCTTCTTTGTAACTGATGCCAGTTTTGTCATTGTAATGTCGTTGATTGTTGATGAGTTCTTCCAATGCCCTTGAGTTGTTGGCATAGTTTTGGATAGTTTCTCCTTTCTTCACTTCCTCGCGCAGTGAGACTACTTCGGCTTATAATTCTTCCCTTTCTTGGTTGCTTTCTTCCAACTTCTTTTGAAGTGACTCTTCAATGCATTTGTGTTCTTCAACTTCAATTTTTAGACCTTGAACTTGTTCTTCAAGAGTATTGGAGTGGATCTTCTCTGCCTTCAGATCTTTTATAAGCTTGATTGCTTCCTCATAAAATTATTCTATGGTCCATCCTTCTTCTTCGTTGTTTGATACCTCTTGTTTATTGTGCTTGGGTTTATTGTGCTTGGCCATAAACAATACTCTCTCATTGGCTTCTTCTTCACTGTCATTGTCTTCATCAGATGATGAGCTATCTTATTTAGAGTGAAAGTTCCTTTTGGATCCTTGCTTGTTGAATTTCTTAAAGCCTTTCTTTCCTTTTGAGTTGCCATTACTTATGTTTGGACATTTTGCTGAAAAATTCCCAACCTCATTATAGCTGAAACATATCAATGGAATTTTGCCTTTGAATTTTCCCTTACCAGGTTTTATTTTTCTTGTAAAGTAAGCATATTCTTCATTTAAGAGACCTTCTCCATCATCTCCCTTTTCTTCACACTTGTAGGTGAATTTCATTTCAATTGAAGCTTGTTTGTCCTTATCGGTTTTCTTAGATGCAAAAAACGTAGTTTCTATATTTGAAGTACCCTTTTCTTCATTAAGTCTCATTTCATATGCTATGAGAACTACATGTAATTCTTCCTTGCTGAGTTTGTCCAGATTTTCACTGTATTCTAAGACCGATACCTTTGGGTTGAATCTCCCTAGTAATGTTCTAAGAATCTTCCGTATCATAGTCTTCTCGTCAACTGGCTCTCCCAATCCTTCCAGAGTATTGGTTATTTCATCAACGTATTGGAAGTATGCAACAATGTTGTAATGTTCTTTCATTTTGAGTTGCTCAAATTTTTCTCTATAGATTTGAAGCTTTGCTTCTTTGACATTTGAGTCACCTGCATATATATTCTCAAGCTTGTCCCATACATTTTTGGAGGTTTTACAAGCCAACACCTTATGATAAGAAGATTCAATAAGTCCACTGATAATAATATTATTTTCTTTTGCATCATTTACCAAATTATTCTTACCTTGTTCATCCGCAGTTGATGTAAGTCCATTTTGAACAGTGTCCCATAATTCGTAACCTTACACCAAAAGATAGAGCTCCATTCTTCCTTTCCAGAGTGCATAATTATTTTTATTGAATAGAGCGACACCATTCTTGGTATGCTCCATGACCTCCTTCCAGCTGTTAAACTGATATTGAGGGAACCAACCTCTGATACCAATTGTTGGAAATACTGAGAGGGGGGGTGAATCAATATTCCTTTCAATTAGAGCATTAGTTAATCTTCAATTATTATCAGTGTTTGTACAGTGATAACAGAAAATAAGGGTAACACAAATGCACACACTCTTTAAGGTGGAAACCTACTCTAGGACAAAAACCACATAATGCTTTTCTAATAATTATTTAATATTCAACTCCAATTGAAAATAAAAATCCAACTTCCTAGAATATAGAAAATAATTCTTCTCCAGCTCCCATTGGATGGACACTCCAAAGCCCAATATTCTTCAGTAGCCAACTGAACAGATGCCAACAACCAATGAGCTACAACTCACCCTAGCACCACCCTACCACCCTATAGAAGAATAAAAGAAGAATGGACTCCCGTACTAGGGAAAATGGTCCACTTTAGAATGACATAGAATGATGTAGAAGAAGAAGATATATTGTACCATAACTCCAACTTTGCACAACCACCTAATGATGATCCTAGACCTCCCAACACTACCTCTTAAACCCTTGGCTAATAGACACTAGTACAATTTTTTCAATAATGTATTTACAATGACTTAGTACAATGATACCTTTACAATGATTGTATGCAGTGCTACCCACTTGAAGACATCATATGATGAAGTTCTTGCTATTATTATGCACCTTGGTTTCTACTCTTGTCATGCTACCTTCTGCCGCACCTTGCTTTGCTTTGCTGCCATAGAAGGTCTAGTCCTTTGCAACCCTTGACAATACATGATCTAGCTTTTTCTTGCCTTCTAGGAGCTCGATATTTAATCTGGTGTCTCTTTGTTATTTCAGATCCTCAATATCTGATTTTCGGTCCTATAGTATTCCTCTGAGTCATATTTCCAATTCCATAGGTCTGACCCAATTTGGATTCTTCAAGAGAGAATTATATCCAATCTCTCACAATGCCCTAATTATGGACGGTTTTAGCAGATCTCACTTGTACGGCATGCCACGTGTCACTGTTTCTTCATTTGGCTCTAAAATTGATAGAGAAAAAACTACAAACTGTGCACTATCTACCACTTTTTATAGAATTCCAACTCAATACACAAAGGGAGATTTATGACGATTTTACCAAGGTCACTTCTTTGAGATGAATTTTAGGAGCCTGCAAAAACCCTAACTTCCACAGATCATATCTCCAAAAATATTGTACACCATGATCTAAAATTTTTACAGCAACTTCCTAAGGATTTCGGCTTCACCTCTTAAACATTTCATCTTTTGAATCTTCGTAGAAAAAAATTTAGAGTGCAAATACGACGATGACCTATTTCAGATGATGAAATCCCTTACCTAAGGAGGAAATGAAGATCACAATTTATATAAATGCTTAGGTTGAGAGGGGCTTAAGAAAGTGAACATGGGAGTGATTTTAGGAGCTTAAAAAATATTAATTATGAATTTTCAATGACCCATACCCCAACCCCATGGGTTTTTAGCCCACTAACTGGGGGTACAAACTTCAAACATAAATATCTCTCAAACCGTGAAGAATTACATGGCGTGCCATATATCAATTGAAACATCTTGACAAGTAGAAACCATCAAAGGCATTACTAACCAAGAATATATTAATTTGGTAGGTCAAAATTTCCATTAAATATTGGGTTAGCCCCTGGTGTTGCTTGGGTTGATGTTAATGACAACCGCTGATCAACAAGTTTCTCTCTTGATTGTGACCTGGTTGAATAAGGAAGCCAGTTTGGTGTAAATCCAAACTGGTTTCACGACGAACTTAACCAAGTTCTCCTGTGATGTCGAAAGATCAAGTGTAGCGGTGACTTGTCTAATAGGTTCCAGGAATGCCTGAGTTTCCTAATTTACCTATTCCCATGTCTTTTCTTCACCCAGAGTACCTAGAGAAGGAATATGGTGGAGCCTAGCCATCAATTCAATGTCGTTGATCAAATGCTCATAGGAGATCATCACCTTCTCTAGGTCTTTGAATAAATTCTCCTTGGATTGCACCTTCATGAAAATTTGGACCTTTTTGTTCAGAGTGTGAATCTAATATTTCTTGGGAAAATTTTCTGGAGCCTGTGGATATCTATCTTTCCATTCTATCATTCTATCCAAGGTGGTGGAGGCATCTTTCAGTTGCTCGTTCCTCTTCTTATTTTCTACTTGAGCTCTGAGTAGAGGTACAAATATTTTCTTATGGTGAACATTTCCTCATATACCTGCCTCATGGTGGTTTCTAGTGTCACCAAATCTCTTTGGAAAGAGAGTGGTACTTCATTAATAAGGGTGTTCTTATCTTGGAACTATTGGACTTCTTCCCTTAGTGCTCTCTTTTCTTGCTCTGACCTAGCTTTCGTTCGCTTGAAGTCTTGTAATCTATTTTGTAGGGAGAGGATTTCCCTACTCATCCAGCTCACATTTTCTTCTGTGGCTATGGTGAAAGTAGTGTCGGCTGATGCTATCATTACCGGATTGGTCCTAGTGTCTAGGACTACATGCTTTTCCATTGTGGCTGTGAATGGCACGACAGGGTTTCGTGCTAGGCATCTCCTCTTTTCCTTCCTGATTTTGAATGTGAACTGGTCATAGGTGAGTCTCATCAGATTCAACACTTCCTCCTCCTATACTTCGGAGGTACCTAGTTTTGAGAGCGCAAAACATGGGTTGATTGCAGGAAATTCGATGGTCGGCAGCTCTATCTGTAACCCTGTAACTGGAGGAGGTGTCTCGGTGTATCTGGAAGAATTATCTTTCGATCTTCGATCCTCTTCCTCTTTTCTCTTTCGTTCTTCTTCTTCCTCCAATAGCCGCTTTGCCTCTGCCTTATCTTGTTCTTCCTTTTGTCTGTGCTTAGCCTCTTTCCTATCTAGTTCTATCTTGGTATGATGCTCAGCCTCTGCGTTTGTTTCCTCTTCTTCCTTCCTTTTGCATCCAACTTCTACCTTATCTATTTCTATCTTGAGACAACGCTCAAATTCTACTTTCACCTCGTGTTATTCATTTCTTTTGTAGGCATCCTCTGCCTGTTTCTTCATTTGGTGAACCTTTAAGTGTTTTTTACATTTATCCTCATCCTTTTTTGCATTCTTTTTATATTCTCATTGATATTTGTCTTCCTTTTCTTTCTTTTTGGTAGAAGAGTTGTGGCCTATGTTAGTTCGAGGCTTCTTGGTCTGGTAAGATGAGGCTCCTCCTAATTCGTGGATTCTCTCTTACAGAGTTTGATCATCTTGGTCCTCTCGATTGATCAATGCCTCTGGGGTGAGTTACCTATCATTGTTGTACCAATTTCTTACACCATCTTTAGCTGGGCATTTAGTATGTTGGTAGCTCCATTTAGACTTGGCTTGTTTGCAATGGGTAGCGACTGTCCTCTCAGGATTGTATGTCCGGTGATCCAAAGGTGCCAGGAAAAATCGTCTTATTTGCTTAGCTTCTGTCTCCACTTCTCTAAAATCCTTGACTGTATAAGCACCGATGGTGAGCGGAAGTGTGGGCCATGGATTCTTCTTACCTTTAGTAAGGACCTTCGAGAAGCTGGAAGTCATCTGATAACATGTTTCCTGAAGCAGCATCCTGTCAGTGACGAATTTGCGCAGAGCATTGGGATTCTTGAATGAACCGAAGACTTGGATGAAGGTGCCTTCTGCAAATGGAAACCAATATGCCACCTTGATTATCATTTCCATTGCTCACCAGGACATGCATGGGGTATCCTATCCAAACAATTTCCAGTAGAGTGAAAGGATGAAACTGTGTGCGATTGGCTCTATATCCTGCTTATATTTGGAGTCCTAGAATACCTGCAACTCCTTGTGAATTGGGCGTGCACGCTCCTGATCCCAGTTGTGAGCCCATCCCTCGAAGTGGCACTTGGCACAAACTGCATTCAATAATTAGGAGGTCATGTAAAACTTGGACGAGTATTCCTCCTCGAGTTCCAGTGCTGCAGATATGTTTTTTTTTAAGGTTGATATCAATAATCTAGCCCAATTGAAACGGCTGCCATGTATGGTAAAAAAGTACATAAGGGATACCCAAGAACTGCTGAAAGAGGTGGTATCAGGACCACTGTACATTCTACAAATAATAGCTACTACGAGTTTATAGACCTTTCTGAGGCCTGCCACTTGATACTCCTAGTCCTTCTTAACTTCGAACTTCTCTGGTTCTTCCCACCATCCTCTCAAGGTGTCTTCTATGGGAACTGCATGGGTAATGGCCCATTCCTCTGTGAACTTCTGTTCCCACTCTGAAATTGTGTAATAGTACTCTGCATCATGGCCTTTTAAATTTGCAAAAGATTTCCCCTCGTGATCCTGAATCACCCACATCCTGGGGTTGATATTTTGTATGATCCATTCAATAATTTCGGTGCATGGGAATATAGATGGGTGGGCACTTGCATAGTGAAGCTTTGACCTCTTAACTTGCCATATACTTCCTAGTCCTGGAAGTCGTCTGGAAAATCAGGTTGTGCGAACTCTTGGTATACTTGATACCAACTCATTCTTTCTCCTTTGTTTAATGTACTTGCATTATCCCCATAGATAGGGGGAGGAGACATAGGTACTTCACTTTTTGTGATCTTTATCTCTGGGCTCTTATTTTTCCTGCGAACCACTAGAGGTCCCATGTCACTTGAGGCTGAAGAGACAGAGATGCACTCTAGCTCTTCTTCGAGGTTCCCTGGCATGTTCATAAAATATTCCAAGGATAAGACAGGTGCCATATTAATGAATGCTAAATACTAATTTTAACTCTTCCCAATGAAGGTCAAGGAAGGGGTGAATTTGTGACTTAGCGACCCATTCCCTGGGTTGCTGAGTCGCGCTGGCTTAAAACGTCAGAGGAAAGCGACCCTGCAACCTGGTGACTTGGGACTAGGTCGCGGGGTCGTTGAGTCGCACTCGCCAAAAAATTCATGAATATGTGACCTTGCAACTTAGAGACTTGGGACCGGGTCACTGGGTCGCTGAGTCGTAAGGTCGCAAAATTTTAGTTTTGAGCAATACGTGACCTAACGACTTAGCGACTTAGCGACTAGGGGCCAAGGTCGCTGTGTCGCAGGGGTCGCAAGGCCGTGGGGTCGGAGGTCACACTAGGGCTGGGCGGACTATTTTGACAGCGACGCAGTATTTTAGTTAATTTTAACTTAAATCAATAAATGAAAGAGGGAGTAAAAACCATAAATTGAAGATGAAATGATCATCAGAGGAAGATACTGGCACAGGGGAGGCTGGTTGGCTTCATCTAGAAGTTTGCATAAGGATGACAGGATTTGGAGGCTCAGAGAAGAATGCAAGTTCAAAGAGGGTTTGAATGGACAACAACCGGTGGATTAAAAGGGGCTAAGATAAGGGGAAAAGGGGAAAAAAATACAAAAAGAGAAACATCAGGAGGAGTAGACAACGTACCCAAGAAAATTGTGCTCTAGTTGTCCTGTCAGACACATTTTTCTCTTCGTCACGTGGGTGAAATGCAACCTGCGTGACCCTTCTATTTATAAAGAGGTCGTGCATGCGGGCAATAAATGAGATTGATAGGTCGCGATTAGATCGCGTTGATGACATCTGCAACCCCACAACCTTGCGACCCGGGGGTCATGGGGGTCGCAGGGTCGCTAGGTAGCAATTGTTTAAACTTGAGTGTGATGTGCAACTTAGCAACTTGGCGACCTGATAGGTCGCGGGGTCACTAGGTCGCTAATTGGGTAAAATGACAAATTTCGTGACTCAGTGACTTAAGGCTTTTGAAAGTAATTGAACTTCAGGTTTTGACTTCGCTTCTCGATGCTCAAGGGCTCAAAAAATTTTAGAGGGTGAAATTTTTGGAGGGTGTTGTAGTGGCTACAACACTACCCAAAGGCTCCTATTTTTTTTATCCATGCCTTCAAAAATAGTAATGAAATGAAGAACGAGGCATGGCTATGCTGGCTACTCTTGGGTGATTATGGTTACCACCCAATAGCTCATATTTTCTAATTCATGCCTTTTATATCAATGATAGAATGGAGCAAAAGGAGGCATGTTCACTTTGGTTTCCCTTGAGAGAGTTTGTCCATCACATGACATCTCCTATGTCTATGTGTTTTGTATTAGGTAAATTTTGGCATGATGCTCTCATGATGTGCATTGATGGTGTTTTCTTGTATTGGGTTGATGTGAAATTCCACATGTCTATCAATATGTTTTTACTCCATGATGCACATGAGGAGGAGAGAAACAATATCTCTTGTTTCTTTGGTTGCTCTTGGGGGAGTTTGACTTGTTTATCTTGCATGGGGGAGATGGAGGATGGCAGCAAAGGGACTTACTCTGGTGGTTACTGTTGGGATAATATGGTTTGAAATATTTGTCTACTCATAAATATCTATTTCTTATTTTGCATAATGTTAGAATGATGCTTGGATCCAACAATTCCAACAAGGCTAAAGATGAGGGCATGTCAATGCTCAATTTACTTCATGAAACATGGGATGAATAAATTATTTGTGAGATAGGAATTTTCCTTTCTAGAAAAAAAAAACTTTATTTTATGTATCTCATGTATGGCTGATGATGTTGGAAATCATATGGTTGTCACTTGGTACTTCTTGAGGAAAGGAAGACATCTAACTATACAGTTGGAGGTCATTCTATGCATTCTAAAGAGACAACTTGGGAACCAAACATGTATAACACATTGCAGCAAATGAAGGAGGCATTCCTTATGTGAACATCATTTGGAGGGGAATAGATGGCTTTGCATCAACTTTTGTAGTTTCTTGAGGACAAGCAACATTTTTCCAAGGAGGACTCTAACATTCCCAAATTTTCACATGATATTTGGAATATTAGATTTTTTAATTTTCTTAATGAATTAAGTAAATAAAAGGGTGGAGGGACCCATAATCCTCAGGATGAATAAAGATCCACTTTTTATGTGTGAATGTGGATTAATTAAGCATATATCTACATAATGGAGTAGTGGAGCTACTACTAATGAGAATGGAGTGGAGATCATGTGTCATTAATGATATAGATCATAAAGGTTGAAGCAGTCAACTAAGATGATGGAGGGAATCTAATGGAATATCATAGAGCATTCATGATGAAGTAATGGAGGAAGTGGTGCAATTAATGAACACATGGTGGAGAGGGTGCACATTGCATGTGGACATGATGGAGGACTTGGAGAGACAGTGCAGTCAAACATGGAGGATTATGTCCACATGGACATCACAATTTAGAGGTGGGCCAAGGCATGGGAAGGCTCATAATCTATATAAAGGAGATGAAGGAAAAATTGGAGGGGGATTTTTTTATTCATTTGGAGATCGGTTTAGATATGGAATATTCATTTTAAATTCCATGCTTTCTTTGGTTCTTTAGCTAAGATTGGAAGTGTTGTTTATCACTGGGTGTTACCGAGTGGGAATCCCACCTCTTTCCTTGAGTGATATCTAAGGAAGAGGGTTGTATTACATTTATCATCAGGAATTGGTACCACATTATTTCCATTCTTTGTAGAACACCTACCTTCAGGAATTACGCAATTTTTGAATATCAATTTGGGAGGTGGAGGTTGTCTTCAGTATTTCAGCTGGAGAACCAGTGAAGGAGTGTTGCTATCACCTTGGACTTAAATGTCATCATTTCTAGGGATTCATTACAGATCTGGCATTAGGAAAAACATTATTTACCTCTTACCAATAGCAGTCCCATCAAGGATTGCACAGTCCATCATTGTAGATCCAAAGGAGGGAGGAAGTTACTTGAATTTCAGCTAGTAATCCTCTGAGGGATCATCCCCTTACCTTTCCATCACCATTTCCATTAGCTTGAAGCTTATTACAGCACATTTCAGTCGACATAGAGCCTCTCCCTCTTGTATAGTGAAATTTCTGTAGGAGTTTCATATTCAGTTGCTCCAACTTGAAGGAGGAGGAAGAGGAGACAAGATCTCAAGCTCCTAGCTTTTAGATCTGAAGGAAGGATCAACCCTCTAAGATTACATATGTTTGTATAACACATTTCAGCCATATTTGGATTAGATCTAGCTTCATATATGCATAACCCAACAGTCAAAGGATCAACTCCTAGGAGGGTGATTTTCCAAAGTTGTAGATCTGGAAAATCCTTTATGGGTTATCTTGGGTTCCCATCACATTGGCTAGATCATGAATCTTGGCATCATTAGAGCTCTTGAAATCCATAGATCTACATTTCCTTTTGCAGTAGCTTCATGTACATCAAAAAAAAGGGAGAAGTGAAGTATTGCTTCCTGTAATCTCATCAGTTATGTAGTGCTAGTTGTTGCATGTTTGAAGGGTGATTATAGGCCATCTCTTTGTCTAGATTCCCTCATATTTTGTACATTTTGTAACTGAATCCTCTTCATATAATAAAAAGGCTCAACTTCTCTGTATATTCTGATGTTTTCTTTGGATTTATGGTTTACATAGTTGCATTCCTTATATTGTGTTTCAGTATTACTTCATTCTCCCCTTTTTGGGATATTACATTCATGCAATAGAAATGCACAAATTCATGATAAAGACAATGGAAAATATGAATTTAATTTGTAATTAGAATCTAATATAATCTAAAAACAAAGATAAACAACATTCTAAATATATCCATGGAATCACAACTACTAATATTATCCATTCCAATAAATCATAAACTAAGAAGCACTTTTGGTCTGTGGGTAAGGTCTACCCTCCTAAAGATTTATTAAAAGAGATGAGAGGGGGAGGCTTGAATCAAAACCTTCTCAAGTTATAAAATATTATACCAACATGTAATAAATCTAAATCTATAGCAAAATACAAATGGAAGAAAACTAAAAGCAGTAAATGAAAATACAAACAAAATAGCTAAATATTCATGAGAAAAACTAGCTAAATGACATGAAAGTAAAGAAATATTACACAAGAGATATTGAGGCACATGGATTGGGCCCTACCCCAGAAGCCTAGCTCTCTGAAACTAGATTAGTAAAGAAAATATTGAATACTTGGTTCATTTCAAAAGATAGTCTCAATACCTCAACATAAAAGTCTTGAAAACTAATTACAAGAGCAAAGAGTCTAATCGATTTCTACAAAGTTCGAATCCTAATGAGCTCTTTCTCAACCCTACTTAACCTAAAGGGTAGCTACCAACAACTCCCTATAAAATAGGTGATCAATCCACTTGATTACAAGTGAAGTATGGCTTTAGTGAACTTGATCTTGAGCTTCCTTGGATGCTTTTGATTTTGAGTTGTTGTAGGGAATCTCAAGGATCCCTTGGCTTCCTTTCAGAGTTAAGGAGGGTGGAAAACCCCTTATAATCTCTCCTTGTTGTCTACTCTGAGTCTTGATGACAAAATCTCCACAAAAATGCAATATCTTCATGATTTTCTTTCATTTAACTCATGTTAGGTACTCAAAGTATGTTAAGCCTCAGTCACCACCTACACTAGCATCATTATACCACAATATAATTAAAATTCAAGAAAAATAGAATTAATAATGAAAAAAGGTGACTATTAGCCCCTCCAAATGTACCTAGTGATGAAGCTCATAAAAAACTCTATGGCGTTTCCTTGCAAAACCAACTAAAAGACATTAGAAACCAACATGATTAAGAGGTCACGACAGCCACAAAGAAACTATTTCAACTGAAAGTGAATGCCAAATGGTGAATGAGGTTTTCTCGACAAGGCCTTTCTCCTAACAAGGCGTCCTTCATGTCAATTGGGACCTCCTTCCTATGACTGAGGGTCTCTTGGCATCCATGAATTGACTGGTGGGTAATGAGGGTATCTCTCTTCTCTCGAGTATCGTCAACCGACGGTTATCTATGCGCTACCAGGAATTTCCAACGTGAAATTGTTAACTATGAGGGTACAAAAACAAATGATCTGCGTAGTATCAAGTTTTGTCCACAACCATGATGCTAAAAATGGAGGAATCAAACCACAGAGTCTCTGGAAAATAAATTTTTATGTCGATCTATGGAGGCATAACTTCGGCAAGACAGACGGCTTCAAAGCACACAGAGAAAGTGTTGAAATGAGGTACAAACAAGTAGGTTAAACCCTTAGGCTTTTGACAAAGAATAAGAGCCATAGATCTAACCTAATGTGATCTCCATCATCCATTTGTGACTCGAAAAAGGAGAGGACCATGTGACAACACTTGACCACTACAACTTGGAGGCTCTGCAGATGGAAAAGTAATCAGGTGGGGTTTACATATTAAATTCGAAATGAAACAATAGTATGAGGAGTAAAAACCTTTGTACTAACTTTGTTGGGAACCATGCATATATATATATCTATATATATATATATATATATATTCTATTTATTAAAGCCTCGTAGGTCCTATCTATGTTAATGTAAGAATAGGATTACTGATATGTTAAAAGGATAAGGGTGTAGCGATGAAATTAATTAAGGTATCTGAGTGCATCATTAAATATTAGATGTATAGTATGTGTTAGGAAATAAAAATGTAAAGGTATGTGAGGTATAAAGAGGTAGGTTATTTTATATAAAGGATAATTTAACCATGTTAAGCTATAATAAGGTATTGTAAATAAATAAGTGGCTAGAACCCTTTGAATAATAAGGATCCAACTTGATGAGATAGAGAACTAAGGGTATTAGTTAGAGATAAGGATTTAAATTAGAGGACCACTATAAGGATAGCAAAAATGTTGTTTGGGTAAAATGTTAAAGGAAGGATGATGACCATTAACACAAGTAAGAATAGGATATACAAAAAAAAAATTGGGAGACATTACAAATGGTATCAGAGCCCAAGTTAAAACACTAGGCTAATGGACCCCAACACTAGAAATTTTTATGTTTGGAAATTTAATTTAGGTTAAAAGAACTGTGTTACAAAACAATGATGAGTTGTATATTATGGTTTATGAATGCTAATTGTTTCAAGTGCATAAGATATAAGGTGCAGATAGAATTACATTCATTGTCATGTTTGAAAGAGAAGAGTTATATTTTGAATTGTGGGAGGACGATGCCCCACCATATTCCAATGCCCAGATGATGGAAATTATCAAAATCTTGCAGCAGAAAATGGTTCATCTAAGGACTAAAAATGAACATTTACTGCAACCCAGTAATGAACAAGAGAGGTTTATGATACAATTAACCTCTAGATCTAGTCATCAAGAGGAATAACAAGAAAAATAAAAATAAAAGATATATAAAACAACTCAGAGAATTCTAAGAGTGGGCAAGAGTCTGGGAATGTAAACTCTAAGTTGAAAAGGAGGAAGGAGTTGTGGCAGGAATTCCGCAAGATCAAGCCTCCAACCTTTTACGGGGAGAAGGAAGAGGATGCAGAAGCCTGGCTCCTGAATATGGTAAAATAATTTAAAGTATATGAGTATAGAAGTAATATGAAAGCAAGGCTGGTAGTTTACTAATTACAAGGTAAATTCACACTTTGGTGGGAAGAGACCCAAATCATAGAATTGCTCCATGAAAAGACCGTCTCATGGGAATAATTTTGGGAGAATTTTAATCATGATACCTCACTGAGAGGTATTATGATGATAGGGCGAAGGAATTCCATTAGATACGGCTGGGAAAAATTACCATTGCTGAATTTATGGTGAAGTTCACAAATTTTACTTCGATATCTACCCTACCTAAGAAAAGAAAAAGTGAAGGTACATAAATTTTTAAATTGTTTACCCACCATATACAAAGAAATAATTGAGATTGACAACCCAAAGACTATGGATGAAGTTGTTAGGAAAGCTTGACTGTGCTACCAACAATTTAAAGGCATGGAGGATCACTTGGAAAATTGGCAGAATAAGTAGAAAAGGAAGGCTAAAGAAAGATAAGAAAGACACAAACCAGCTTATCTGAAAAATTTTGGCAGAGACCACCAATGGAAAATTTTCAGTAAAGGTAGCAAAAATCAGACAGCCCATTCCCACATAGGTTCCAATCCCATGGAAGGGAACAAAAAGTAGGATACATTAGTAAAAACCAAGGAACCTTTGAATTGATAGGGATGCAGAAAACCTCCTAGGTTATGGGACTACCCACACAACACTCGTGCTATTCAAAACATTCAAATAGTGCAAGAGGCAAATACATTGAATGATGTTGCCTGAAGAATTCCTTGAATTAGCGTGCATTAGAAGAAGGAGAGGTGGAACATCAATCAACCATGATTGAAATTGAAGGTATCATTTCTGACGATCCCGTGTCTCTTTTAATTGATCCTATAGCTAGTTCAAGGTATATTAGTCCAGACATAGTGGAAAAATATATATTGCAGATAGAAACATTACAACAGTCTTGGTTGGTGCAATTGGCTACAGGAACCAAATTCGAGGTAAGCCATAATTTACAAAAGTACCATGTAAACCTAAATGGGTACATTTCTGATTTGAATCTAAATATACTCCCCTTAGGTTATTATGACTTAATGGTTAGTATGGATTGGCTGGAAAAACATAACGTAGTAGTAAATTATTTGGAAAAAATCGAAAATTGTAGTAATGCACTAGTACAGTCAATTGTTGTTTGAGGGAAACCAAAACCTGTGTTTGTTAGACAAATTTCCGCACCACAGTTGAAGTAAACACCAAGTAAGGGTTGTCCAATGTATGTTTTACAAATTGAATATTTGCGATAGAAACCAGAAAATGAACTTGTAGAAAATTTACCAGTGATTATGGACTTCCAAGATGTATTGTTGGGAAAAATACTGAGGGGGGGGGGGGGGGGTGAATCAGTATTTAGATCTGATTGATAACTTTTTAGTTTTTATTTCTCAGAAACCCATACGCTACTTCACTGAACCCAACTCGCGTATACACGCAGATATCCTTAAAAAAACTTGCGTATTACCAGAGATCTCATTATGCAGATAACTCTTTACTTAGATCATTGCATCATTCATTCATTAGATGTTAAGTAAGTAGTAAACATGTGCAGTAAGAAAAAAATAAATCATCACACATAAGCATCACACATGAACACCAGGATTTAAGGTGGAAACCCAATTCAGGACAAAACCACCGCTGCCGTCGTCTCAGTCTTCAATATTTATTATAAAGAAAACTTCTTAGAACATTTTACTGGTGCAGACTCATATCAGCACGTAGGCACCCACCTGCAGAAGGCTACAACCTTCTCTCGTTTACCAGCCTCTCCTGGAAGGGAGCTACAACACCCTGCTCTCATTTACCAGCCTATCCTGGAAGGGAGCTACTACCCCCTGCTCTCATTTACCAACTACCACTGGAAGGGAGCTACTACCCCCTTACTGAAGGCATCGACCCTCAGCACTACTGCAGACCACGTTTCATCAATTTTCATATTGGATCAAACAGCTTCAACACAGCCCTTCACTTAACATCAAAAAACATACTTTGCCCAATACTTCAAACAGAACAATGAGACCACTGTAACCAAGATATCAGAAATAACCCAGACTTCAGAATAGATATGCAGATGGAAACTCAACCGTGAACATTCATTGAATAAAATATCATACGCTACTTCTCTTTACTGAAACCGCATGTATACGCGTTTCCCTGCTTACCAACCTGTGTATGCCTCTGTGCCTAACATGGAATGCATACGCTACTTCTATTTACTGAAGACGTGTGTATACGCACTTATCTTCATATCAACCTGCGTATACTTCTGAGAACACTGATTTTTTAGAATGTGATCAAACTCAGATTCAGATCTGAAATCAGATTTCTATTCAGACAATCTATCAACCATGCAGAATTGTGTAGACAGTGATTCTTCCTTCGTTGAATCATCAACCAAAAACTTGATCTTTAATCATAATTAGTAGCACAATCAACATTCAAAAAATCTAGATCTGTATGAATACCTCCTTGACAGACATCAATAAAATAGCATAACAGATCAGACATTTCATTCCACACACTTCAGCAAAACCCTAGATTCCATACGCGCTTTTACTTCATTGAACCTGCATATATACACGCTTTCACAGAGACAAACATGTGTATACTTTAGTGCATTTTATTCTTCAGAAACCCTGACTGCCATACGCGCTTTTCTTTAAGTGGACCCACGTATATACTCATTTTTACCAAGACAAACTAGCGTATAGATCTATAAAAGATAAACTTTGCAGAACAGTCTAGATCTGTAAACTTACCCAGATTTCTTCAATTTCTTCATCAGACTTGTGCCAGGTCTTCATCATTTATTTTCAGATCATCCCAGAGATTCATCATTTCTAGATCTAGAAGTCTTGAACCTTCATCATATCCATAGGTGCATCATATATTCAAATCTATTAATTAAGAATAGAGTTCAACCATGCAGATATACTTCAGAGTGAAGTATTCATTAAAACCCAGATATATGCACACCTTGCACTATTATTCTCTTCTCCTTATATAGGTTTAGCCTTTATTAATACCATGAGTCAAAACCACTCAACCTCCGATGGTATTCCTGGACGGGATCAAATAGATAATCCAATGCTCAATACTATGGGCCAATACCATGGTTATGTCCCATGGTTTTATAAATTTAGAGCGCAAATAGGCATACGCTACTTGTCACGTACATTTCCGCGTACATACGCTACTTCTCCTTTACAAACCCGCGTATGCTTTGTGACATATCATATTTATCATCTCTCTGGCACTTACTAAAATTTATTTCTCTGCTACTTCTGAGCTGCTTGAAGATACATCAGATTTACATCATTAATAAACTCATCAAGTCAGTTTCCATCAAGGAAAAATTCATCAAGTAGGTTGCCATCAAGGACAACACATTGCATGATATTTCCAACAATCTCCCCCTTTGGACTTGATGGCAACCATGATGGTGTTTGATCATCACAACAGATAGATACAAAACACCATGATACTCTCCCCTTATTCAAACACAATGATACTCTCCCCCTTTGACATCAAGGGCAATGGACGGATCAAAACCAAAAAAAGGTTTTTCTTCTCATGTAGAAAGAAGAGCTCTGTAGATCTGATGTGCACTGAAGTTACCATGCTCCTCCTGAGTTCATGCTGATTCTTCAAACATATTTTTTCAATGAATTACATGACTCTATGACCTTTCCTATCACCAGGGACTCATACTTACATCAATGATCCAACCAAGTGAATTTACATATGTGACTCAAGTACCCAACCAAGTGGGTTTACACATTTTGACTCAAATACCCGACCAAGTGTATTTAAAAATTTGATCAAGTCCTTTCATGACTGAAAAATACAATTTTACATCATAGGTCTCATCATGACCTTTTCATCAAATTACAACAATGACCTTTTGTAAAAAATACCAAAAAGACCTCAAGAGAGAGATCATATTTCAGAACCATTATAATGCCAACAATGCATTATTCTCAGAAAGGCTAATGCTCCCCTTGTACCTGTACACCTGTTCCTGAGCGATTTCACTCCTTCATCTCCCCCTTAGCTTGTGCATCCTAAACACTTTCAACAGCAAATCATCAAGGCATCTTCATCAAATATTAGAGAATGAAACAAAAATATGAGAGCTGGAACATCACCAGAGATACCCATCAGCACCATAGCTGTGCTGAAGAATGTTGACCCAGAAAAATTTGTTAGCAACCACCCATACACGATTTTCTTTGTATAAACTTGCGTATATACACGACTGTCTTTCATGAAATCCACATATCCAATTCAATCTTCTGCATTTAAGCAGATATGATCTTCTGCATGGCAGAGACTACTCCCAGCTTCTGTCTGAGATATTCAAACGCTTCCCTGGGTAGAGGTTTGGTAAATAGATCAGCAGCTTGTTCTTTGGACGGAACATACTCCAACTTCACCTTTTGTTCAAGCACTTGTTCACGTAAGAAGTGATACTTGATGGGAATTTGCTTGGTCTTGGAATTCATAACAGGATTCTTTGAGATACTGATGGCACTTGTATTATCACACATAATGGAGATAGGAGGTGAACATTTGATTTGAAAGTCTTGTAAGGTTTGCATCATCCAAAGAAGTTGAGTGCAACATGATGTGGCAACCACATATTCTGCTTCTGCTGTAGATAAGGCAATAGAGTTTTTCTTCTTGCTGAAATGACATACTAACCGGGGCCCCATATAGAATGCACCACCACTAGTGCTTTTCTGATCATCAACATTTCCAGCACAATCTACATCAGTGTAAGCATGAAGAGTGAGATCAGCTTTCTTTGGATACCATAGTCCAAAGTCTTGAGTTCCTTGTAGATATTTGAATATTCTTTTCACAGCCTGAAGGTGAGACTCTTTTGGATTAGCTTGGAATCGTCCAACAATCTCAACTGCATGCATAATTTTCGGTCTAGTCCTAGTGAAATAAAGTAGACTTCCTATCATAGATCTGTATTCTGGTTGATTCACTGTGGGAGAATCATCATGAGAACTAAGATTACATCCGGTTATCATTGGTGTACTTACAGGTTTGCACTCTTCCATGCCATACTTCTTCAGAATTTTCTTAAGGTATTTTTCTTGTTATAAGAATATGTCATCTGTAGTTTGATGCACTTGCAAGCCAAGAAATAATGTTAGTTCCCCAAGTAAAGACATTTCAAATTATTTCTCCATAGCAGAAGGAAATTTCTGACTCATAGATTCTTCATTACTTCCAAAAATGATATCATCAACGTATACAACCACAATCAACAATTTATCATTTTCAGTTTTTGTGTATAAATTGCTATCAGTAGACCCCTTTGAAAATCCTTGTTGATGAAGATATTTGTCAAGACGATAATACCATGCCCTTGGAGCTTGTTTGAGACCATATAGAGCCTTTTTAAGTCTACAAAAAAGTTTTTCATCATTTCCCAAAATGAATCCTTCTGGTTGTTCTATATAAACTTCTTCTTCTAGATCACCATTGAGAAACACAGATTTAACATCCATTTGATAAACTTTGATTTGTTGGAAGCTTGAAAAGCAAGAAACATTCTTATGGCTTCAAGTCTAGCTACAGGAGCAAAAGTTTCTTCAAAGTCTATACCTTCTTGTTGAGCATACCACTTGCAAACAAGTCTAGCTTTATTTCTTATAACCTCCCCATTCTCATTTAACTTGTTTTTGAATATCCATTTAGTTCCAATGACATTTTTGTCATGAGGTCTTGGTACTAGTTCCCAAGTGTGATTCTTTTCAATTTGATCAAGCTCTTCATTCATGGCTTGAATCCAAAATTCATCTTTGCTAGCTTGATTGACATTGTGTGGTTCAATAGTGGATAGAAATGCCAGATAGCTAGAAGATCCCACAAGAGTCCTTCTTGTTTGTACACCTGATCCCTTATCTCCCAAAATTTGAGATTATGGATAATTCTTTTGAACATATCTGGATGGATCTTTTTCAGATAAATCATATTCAGGTTCTTCATTGGGTTCACTGTTTATATCATTTCTATTTGATGTAGAAGGACATATGTCACCATCGTCTTCATTTGTTGTTTGTTTTTCTTCTTTTGGGGCTGCGGGATACTCATCAGTAACAACATCAGTACACTAAACAATCTTCCAAAGTATTTTATTGTAAATTTTATATGCTCTACTCCTAGAGGAGTAACCAAGAAGTATTCCTTCATCTGCTCTGCATTCAAACTTGCCAAGTTTTTCATCATTATTTTTGATAAATCATCTGCTTCCAAAAACTCTAAAATGCTTCACAGTGGGAGGATTACCATACCAGAGTTCATATGGATTTTTATCACTATTTACTCAAACATGGGCCTTGTTAAGAATATTTACTGTTGTATGTCCTGCTTCTCCCAAAAAAGTGTCAGGGGTTCTGGAATCATCAAGCATAGCTCTAGCCATTTGTTGAATTGTTCTATTCATTCTTTCCGCTACACCATTTTGTTGTGGAGTTCCAGCTATAGAAAACTGTCTTTTTATGCCATGTTGTTCACAAAATTCAAAGAATTCATTTGATGTATATTCTCCTCCTCGGTCAGATCTAAGACGCTTGATTTTCAGATCTAATTCATTTTCAACTAGTGCTTTGAAGGTCTGAAATTTCTCAAATGCTTCATCTTTGTGTTTAAGCAACCCAATCCAACACATTCTAGAGAAATCATCAATAAATAAGATATAGTATTGTTCACCACGTGGTGAATTTTTCCTCACAGGTCCAAATATGTCAGTATGAATAAGTTCAAGAGGCTTACTTGATGATCCTTCCTTAGCATTAAATTGTACTATGGTTTTCTTACCAAATTGGCAAGATTTGCATATGATATTTTCGAGTGGAGTAATATTGGGAAGATCATGAACTGCTTTAAGTCTGCTTGATTTGTTGATCTGAGAGAAGCTCAGATGCTCCAAACTTCTATGCCATCGCCAATTTTCTGAATATTTACTCAAGTAACATTGATCTTTGCAGATCTTCAATACATACATATTGCTTGGATTTATTTTTGCTTTTACAATTGTTTTTCCTGTATCAATATCACGTACCAAACATTCTTTTGAACTAAAGAAAACTTCAGTTCCTTGATCATACATTTGACTTACAATTAACAGGTTACGCCTTAATCCATCCACATAAATGAAATCATTAGCTTTCACCTTCTCTTTTAGAAACACATACCCTTTTCCCTTAATTACCGTAGGAGTATCATTTCCAAATGTAACCTTCTTTTCCTTTTCCAGAGCACTATATGCAAGAAGTTTGTTTTTGTCACCTGTCATGTGTCTTGAGCATCCACCATCAATGTACCATTGATTTTCTTCACCTTCTACAAATAACGCTATGCCACAATTTTCAACCTGTAATTCCTTCTTTTTCCATACTTTGGAGCTTGAAGGAAAATGATCTTTTGGCTGAACTTTGCTCCTGCATTCATATTCTTCATGGCCAAAGTTATTGCAATAAGCACATTCAACTTCATTTATAAGAGGAGAAAATGTGTTATAGGTATTCTTCTTTGTTTCAATATCAATCCTTTTCTTTCTTGCTTCTCTTGTCATGATGGTTTTATATGCAACACATTGAACAATTTTATGACCAAAATTGTGACATGAGAAACATTGTCCATTGAAGAAGAAATTTATGCGATCATGAAATCTTCTACTTGAATTTACCTGTTGATTGGTGTTTCTTTGAAAGATATTCCTGTTAGTGTTCTTTGAATTGATATGATCATGTTTTACCTATAAAGATTCTTTATTCCCTTGCTGAGTGGAAGAATGTTGTAAACCAGCTGTAGTTGCTTTTAGATGATTTGGTGCTGAAGCCTGGGAAGATTCTCCGATATATCCAAGACCTGTCTTTATAAGAGGAGAACATTATACCTTGATAGTCTCATCTAAGGTTTCAGATCCTTTCACAAATATAAGATTCAGAGTCTTTACTTTCTCAAGTTCTTTTCTTAGACTTACCACTTCACATTCTAATTTCTCATTGTGTTTCTTCTTTTCTTTAATCTGATTTTTTAGAGTCTCTATGATTATTTTTCTTTCTTCTAAGAATATTTTGAGTTGATTGTTTTCATCAAGAAAATAATTGTCATCTAGAGCATCCATAAAGTTATCTTTTTCCTCTCTAGAATCATTTTCAAATGCCATGATAAGTCTAAGATCTTGTTCACATTCTTCCTCACTATCAGATAACCCGTCACTGTCTTCATGAGTATAGTAACTTTTTCTAGTTCTAGACCGGTTCTTATTTCTTCTTGCTACTTCCTTCTCTTTTGCAGGCGTTTCTTTATGAGGAAACTTAGCAGCATAATGACCAACTCTTCCACAATAAAAAAATTTGAAAGGAAGCTTACCTCTAAACCGTCTTGTGCCAAGTTGAAGTTTCTTTACAAAATTTACCTCATCTTCTTCTGAGATATATCCTGATTCTTCTGCTTCTTGTAATTCTTTCCCTTTTTTAGAAGCTCTAAAGACGACTTCTTTGACTTCAGATGTTCCTCCTCTTCTCATTTCATATGCAGTTAGTATGCCATGAAGTTGCACCACAGTAAGATTTTGAAGATCCTGTTTTTCTTCAAGAGCAGAAACTTTTGACTCAAATTTTTCCATTAGTGATATTAAAATATTCTCAAGCAAAGTAGATTCGGTTATTGTTTCTCCCAGATTTCTCATACGATTTACAACATCATCAAGACATAAAAATAAACTGGCAATACTCTCATCACTATGCATCTTTAAATTTTCATATTCAATTATGAGAGTTTGGAGTTTTTCACTTTTTACCTTTGAATCAACTGCAGGAATTTTTAATGATTTCAACTCTATTTTTCTTTGTCGTATTCAAATCGTTAGATGAATTTTGACAAATTCTCGATTTTATTTACATTTCCCATTAGACATTGACCGTCATACTTGTTTCATATAATTATTTTTTCCGTCGATTCGATTAGCATCGTTACTGATATTGATATCCTTGTTCAACAATGGCCCATACATCTGCTCCCATAGACTAAAGATAGGATCTCATCCTTATTTTCCAGAAGATTAAATTGCTTCCATTAAAGAGTGGAGGCTTGATAGATGATGTTCCATCTTGATTGCTCATCTTGCTTGATCTTCCTTCTAGCGGCTAAGATTTTTCAGAAGGACCTGCTCTGATACCAATTGTTGGGAAAAATACTGAGAGGGGGGGTGAATAAGTATTTAGATCTGACTGAATTTTTTTTTAGTTTTTCTTTCTCTAAAATCCAGACGCTACTTTATTGAACCTAATTCGCGTATACACGCGGATATCCTTAACAAAAATTGCATATTACAAGAGATCCCATTATGCAGATAATTCTTTACTTAGATCATTGCATCATTCATTCATTAGATGTTAAGTAAGAAGTAAACATGTGCAGTAAGAACAAAATAAATCATCACACATGAACACCATGATTTAAGGTGGAAACCCAATTCGAGAGAAAACCACCACTGTCGTCGTCTCAGTCTTCAATATTTATTATAAAGAAAACTTCTTACAACATTGTACTGGCGTAGACTCATACCAGCACGTAGGCACCCACCTGAAGAAGGCTAAAACCTTCTCTCATTTACCAGCCTCTCCTGGAAGGGAGCTACAACCCCCTGCTCTCGTTTACCAGCCTCTCCTAGAAGGGAGCTACTACCCCCTGCTCTCGTTTACCAGCTACCACTGGAAGGGAGCTACTACCCCCTTACTGAAGGCGTCGACCCTCAGCACTACTGCAGACCATGTTTCATCAATTTTCATACTGGATCAAACAACTTCAACACAACCCTTCACTTAACATCAAAAAACATACTTTTCCCAATACTTCAAACAGAACAATGAGACCATTGTAATCAAGATATCAGAAATAACCCAGACTTCAGAATAGATATGAAGATGGAAACTCAACCTTGAACATTCATTGAATCAAATATCATACGCTACTTCTCTTTACTGAAACCGCGTGTATACGCGCTTCCCTGCGTACCAACCTGCATATGCCTCTGTCCCTAACGTGGAATGCATACACTACTTCTATTTACTGAAGATGCATGTATACACACTTATCTTCGTATCCACCTCCGTATACTTCTGAGAACACTGATTTTTCAGAATGTGATCAAACTCAAATTCAGATCTGAAATCATATTTCTGTTCAGACAATCTATCAACCATGCAGAACTGTTTAGATAGTCATTCTTCCTACATTGAATCATCAACCAACAAATTGATCTTTAATCATAATTAGTAGCACAATCGACATTCAAACAATCTAGATCTGTATGAATACCTCCTTGACAGACAGCAGTAAAACAGCATAACAGATCAGACATTTCATTCAACACACTTCAGCAAAACCCTAGATTCCATACGCAATTTTACTTCACTGAACCTGCGTATATACGCGCTTTCACAAAGACAAACCTACGTATACTTCAGTGCATTTTATTCTTCAGAAACCCTGACTTCGATACGCGCTTTTATTTAAGCAGACGCACGTATATACGCGCTTTTACCAAGACAAACTAGCGTATAGATATATAAAAGATAAACTTTGCATAACAGTCCAGATCTATAAAATTACCCATATTTCTCCAATTTCCTCATCAGACTTGCGCCAGGTATTCATCATTTCTTTTCAGATCGTCCCAGAGATTCATTATTTCTAGATCTAGAGATCTTGAACCTTCATCATATCCATAGGTGCATCATAGATTCAAATCTATCAATTAAGAACAGAGTTCAACCATACAGATATACTTCAGAGTGAAGTATTCATTAAAACCAAGATATATGCACACCTTGCACTATTATTCTCTTCTCCTTATATAGGTTTAGCCTTTATTAATACCATGAGTCAAACCACTCAACCACTGATGGTATTCCTGGACGGGATCAAATAGATAATCCAACGCTCAACACTATGGGCCAATACCATGGTTATGTCCCCTGGTTTTATAAATTTAGAGGGCAAATAGGCATACGCTACTTGTCACGTACATTTCCACGTACATACACTACTTATCCTTTACAAACCTGCATATGCTTTGTGACATATCATATTTATCATCTCTCTGGCACTTACTGAAATTTATTTCTCTGCTACTTCTGAGCTGCTTGAAGATACATCAGACTTACATGATTAATAAACTCATCAAGTCAGTTTCCATCAAGGACAACTTCATCAAGTAGGTTTCCATCAACGACAACATATTGCATGATATTGCCAACATGTATTTCCTAAATAAATCTCTCAACTTCCCCCTTGGAATGATATTAATTTCTCTATTGAGCTGGTACTGGGAGCTACCCCAGTTTCCTGAGCCCCATGTATAATGAGCACCCGTGAACTATTAGAACAAAAACTTTAGTTATAAGAATTTTTAAACAAGGGTATATTAGAGAAAGTGTGTCACCACGTGGAGTGCTAATTTTATTCATCAAGAAGAAATATGGTACCCTTAGGAGTTACATAGAATATAAACAATTAAACAAGTTAAAAATAAAAAATTACTACCCCCTGCTAGTAATAGATGATCTATTTGATCAAGTAAGGGGGGAAACCGTATTCTCAAAAATTTACATGAGAAGTGATTATCACTAGCTTCACATCATAGACGAAGACATCCAAAAAACATATTTCTGATTTCAGTATGGAAATCAAAAGTTCGTAGTCCTACCTTTCGAACCCACAAATTCCCCTGCTACTTTCATGTGTCTCATGAATAATGTTTTACGCAAACATCTGGAAAACTTTGTGCTAATATTCATATATGATATTTTTTTGTACCCTAAGAACAAAGACGAACACCAGGAACATCTTCGAATATTGCTACAAACACTAAGAGAACACCAATTGTATGTAAAACTTAGCAAGTGTGAGTTTTACAAACCAAAGTTTCAATATCTGGGATATGTTATTTCTAAAGAAGTGTTGGCGGTAGATCTAGAAAAATTACAAACAATTTTGAGTTGGCGTGTATCCACAACTGTACTAGCAATACATTCATTCATGGGTTTTGTCGGATATTACTGCAAATTTTTGGAGGGATTATCTGCATTGGCTTACCCTTTTACCTCTTTGCAGAAAAAAGGTGTAAATTTTGAGTCGACAGCCAAGTGCCAAGAAAGATTTGAGAAGTTGAAACAAAAAGTAACTACAACCCCAATCCTAAAAATTGTTGGTCTAGAAAAGGAATTGGTGGGGTGCACTAATGCTTCCATAGAAGGACTGGGAGGAGTATTACTGCAAGACAATGTAGTGATAGCCTATGAGTCCAAAAAAATGAAGAAAAGTAAGAAAAATTATGCAGTTTATGACTCGGAATTACCTGTTGTCATACATGCATTAAAAATTTTGTGACATTACCTATTGGGTAAGAAATTTGTGGTGATGACTAATCATATCAGTCTGAAATACTTCTTTAATCATCTAGATTTGAATGAAATACAAGCAAGATGTTTAGCTTTACTTAGTGAATTTTATCTGGAGATGAAACATATTAAAGTAAAGGAAAACCAAATTGTTGGTGGATTAAGTAGACATTCTCATAAAATTTTGTCATACACAAGAAGCAATGTAAAATTCAATGTTGAGGAAAAAATCCAAGAATTGCTATCACAAGATTCCTGATATTTGGTATTGCAGAAAAAATTTCAACAAACTGAAATCACAGGATACACTATGAATTTGAAAGGATTAAAAAGTTAAAAACAAAGGTTGTATATTCCTAACATACCTACCTTGAAACATGTGACTTTTGATGAATACCATAAGAGACCTTACTCAGGTCATCCAGTCTACCAAAAGATGATGACAACATTGCAAATTTTTTTTTTGGCCTGGAATGAAGAAAAAAATAGTCGATTGCCTAGCAATATGTTTCGAGTTCCAACAAGTGAAAGTAGAGCATAAACATCATGCAAGTTTTTTTGAACCCCCTTCCAATTCCAGAATTGAAGTAGGAATTAATTTCCATGGATTTTATCATAGGAATACCTCGTACTAGGTACCAGCATGACTCCATTATGGTAGTGGTAGACACACTACCCAATGTTGCACATTTTATTCTAGTACAATCCACTTCTGTGGAAGCACAAGTAGCCAATGTGTTCATGAATGAAATTTTTAAACTTCATATTAGACCAAATATGACCATATCAGATAGGGGTGCAAAGTTCACATTCACATTCTGGAATACACTATTTGGGGGAATGGGAACAAAGTTGAACTTCATCACAACTTATCATCCCCAGATATATGGTCATATAGAAAGGAAAAATAAAATACTAGAGGACATGCACCACATGTATGTAATGGATAGACCCACCAAGTGGGAGGATTTTCTACATTTGGGAGAACTTGCTTACAATAATAGCTACTAAACATATATTAATATGAGTCCGTTCGAGGCTCTTTATGGCAGGAAATTCCATACTCCAATTAGCTGGAGTCAACCAGAGGACAAACTAGTTCTTGGACCTGAGGCATTACATCAAATGGAACATACAGTAATGAAAAATTCAATAGAACATCAAAGCAGATGAAGAAAACTAGAAGAGTTATGTAGATAAGAAAATAATGCACAAATAATTTAACGTTGGGGATCATGTGTACTTGAGTATCAAACCTCACAAGATAATCTTGCACACCAGAAGTTCTGCTAAGTTAGCACAATGTTACTGGGGGGCCTTTTAGGTTTTCGATAGAGTGGACAAATTAGTTTATAAATTGGTTCTACCTAGTCATGTTAGAGTTCATAATATTTATCATGTGTCATTATTGAAAACATATGTTAATGATCCTTCTCATGTGGTTGACCAGACTTTGATACAGGTGGAAACAGAAGGGTATTTTCTTCCATAACAACTTTGTATATTGCAACGGGAAGAAACCTTTCTCCAGAATAGAATAGTAGCATAGGTGAAAGTGCAGTGGAAGATATTTACACCTGAAGAAGCTACATGGGAGGAGGAAGAAAGTATGAAAGAAGTGTTTCCAATGTTGTTCAAAGAATAACAAGAGTTATCTGCTAACACCGAGGATGGTGTTTTTGTTTTAGGGGGCGATACATAATACCCCTAATTTATAGAATCTATGTTTATGTAGATAATACCATGGTCTAGGTGGACCTTTGGAACAATTATGTTGTTGGAAGAAATATTTTAAATTAATAATTATTTAAGAAAGTTATGGAAACTTTGTATAGATAGGGTAATTGAGATCGAGAAATTCTTATCCATGAGGATAGGATAGAATTTCAAACTTTCCAAAAATTCTTCAAAAAAATCCTTTGGAGTAAAAAAAAAATATTAAATTAGATGGGACAAAAATATCTAAGAAAAATCCCCAGTAAAGAGGAAAGTTACTGGAAAGAGGTAAGAAAAACTGCACTAAGGAAAAATGAGTTTTAAAGTAAAATTTTGTGGAAAGAAAAAAAGTAAAGCGTAGGCTATGGGAAACAAAAACCCATAATAATGGGACATCATTATGGAAACTTGTTGGGGAAAGTGGGCTTAAAAGTGCTATCACTAGTCTGAAAATACGTTGTCAAAAATGGGGAATATTGATCTCTACTTGAGGGAGAGCTCGGAGGAGAAGCTCGTGGTTGGGAGGAAAATTCATATTTACTAATTGGTATGCCATGCATTGATATTTTATACTTAACTTCTTATGTTGTTAGTAAAGGTTAAATCATAATTTTGTCTAAATTAATAGAAAAAAATCTACCTTAAAAATATGGATTAATATTATGTTAATAGTATATACCTGGTTACTGTTACATAAAATATCAATATTGAAATTTAAGGTCCTAATATAGACTACTGGCATGTACATGGTTAATAATATATACAATATTAGTAATGTGTATTGTACACTCTCAGCACTATAAGTAAATACAATGTACATACTATCTTCCGTGCACAAACTAAGTTACTATAAGTAGATACAATTATAGTACGTGAGATTATAAACCTAAGGGGTTATGATCTAATAATAATTATTGTGTACTTATTCATATATGGATCAAATTAAAGTAAATAAGACATCATGTATCTAATGACAGAAGGAGAGACATAAAGCAGAAATGAAAAAATATTTAGGTATAAAGTAATGATACATGAAATAATTACTAGCAAATTAACAAAGGAAGCTAGTATTAGAAAGAAGAGAACTCTAGAGATTTACATATGGCATATGAAATGATTCAAAATTGAGGAATTCATTATAACATCCGAACGAATAAAATTACATATATATCTATCATGAATATGATGACTCAGAATTCCAATTATAAAATAGATAAATTTTCTATGTACAATAATCCTTGAACATCACTGAGGATCTCATTGTCATATGTATATGACTAAGTGAAAAGTATGAAACATTACATCAACTTGAAATTATTGTTAAATCCCAAGCATGGAACTGACAGATAAATTATAGTAACACTTGTCTAAGGTATGTGCCAGAAGGATATTCATGCTGGAACAACATTCTACCTACCTGAGAAATAATATAGACGGTAAGCGTGGGTAGTGAAGGAAAATGCAGTGTCAGAAAACCCAACTAAAATCTCAGAGAGTATACTTGGAAAATAATAGGAATGCGAGAGTTAGAGAAAATCAAATATATTAATGAATAAAAGGTATTACAGTGCACAAGGTAGGAAGATGGCGTGCCTGAGTATGTTGTCACATCCTTGATTGATTCACCTGTGCATGCCAACCACAAAATGTTGTATGTAAGATGGTATTTCAGCATGTACACAGAAAAATAGTAAACAAGGAAATAAAAAGTAATATAATGTATTAAAACTACCCTGAATGTGATAGGATGTCCTCTCCTTCGAAAAATTTCTGGATCTGAGCCAAGAGTAAACCTGGGTGGCAAAAAACCATATTAAATTCATATTATAAAACGAAAAACAATACAGATGGTAATAATTATAATACAAAATTAAATACACAACAGTAATTAAAAAGAGGAATAAACTGAGAAGCAAAGGGGTTGTGCCAAACCATAATGATAAATAATTTATGTGTTAAGAGACCATAGGAATACCTTAAGGGACAGAACCCCCACAAATTTTATGCATTCTTCCTGAGAAGTGGGGAGGGAAATAATAACCCATAAATTCTTACGCAAATGACATGCACAGTACAAAGAGGAGAAAAACCAATTTTTCTACACAAATTTATTATGAATAAGTATAAAATAAATACTTAGAAGTAAATGAAGTTATGGATGAGATCTTAACCTAGGTTGGTATCAACAGTACATAAGTGAACTATAGTCCTATTGACTATAACCAGATGAAATTAAATATATGAACAAGATATAAATATATATAACTTAGTAAATTATATGAGTAAAAGTTATTATTGTCTACGGAACGGAATTGGAAAATGAAAATCCCAGAATTAAATTGGAGATAGATGATAGTCCTTACGATGTCCTACAATTACTATTCAAATTAAATTAAATCAGCACCTACAAGAAGAGGAAGTTACCCTGCATCATAATACCATAATAATACATAGAAATTAACAACGTATGGGTAGGAAGGATAAATATAACATATATTATCAGTTAAAAGAAATTATAATTAAATGTATTTTGTAATTATGCAAATTAGAAATAGAATCAAAGGAATTCTATGATCTTTGTCAAATGCACCGAAGTCATATGAGTAAAGGAGAGAAATATGAAATTCTCTCATTAAGAGTTATCATTATATGTATGATGATTACACAAATAAATTTCACCATCACAAAATCCAAAACTATTATAAATAGAGAAATCACAATTCCTTGAGGAATGAAAACAGTGGAATAAACAAGAAAGCTAATAAACAGAGGACTTAACATGACAGAGTCACGCTGACCCAACCTATGCTAATTGCATGATTAAACCCAAAACTTAATGAATAATGAGGGGTTTTCTCTAGAATGGTAAAGTTATAATGTAAAAAGGAATTTTAACCTAGTCATGGCATAGTGGATGTGTATAATGAAATAATTTTAAATTCCAAACACGAATTGAAAAAAAAAACTCCAAGCCGATCTCACCATTATACAAGACAAAAACCTGAATGGGATCGGAGGATTTAAATACTTCTACAAACAAAACCAGAGAGAAATTGTAGAAGGGAACTTGAAATCAAACAGACCCCTTTCAAATTTGGATGTGAATGCAAAACCCATAAAATTATAGGTATAGTAGGCATACAAAAACCACAACTGAAACACTGAATTATATAGTTTTCTAAACTCATAAATTTAAGGTGAGCCACAGGTAAATGGATGAAACCAGAAGGTGATATGAAGAGGACTTATTTCTTATGTGATTAATAAGGTCGTAGGTCTCCTAGTTTGTATTCAAATGATTTCCATCAAAAAATATGGGAGGAAGAGGTATTTACCGAAATGTCTTCGCACTAGAGGTAGAGGGCTCGTCCTTGCAAACACAAGAAAACCCATAATCATATGAGAATGCTAAAATAGATGGAAAACATAACTAAAACATATGCAAGGCTTTTATAAATACTACATGAGAGGATGATGAATGCCCAGTCAAACAATTTATGGGGTTTCCCTGAAAATACAACCAAAATACATTAGAAACCAACACGATTAAGAGGTCACGACACCCAAAAACAATATTCATGAAATTGTTACATGTGAGGGCAAGGAAATAAATTCTCTGTGCAGTACCAAGTTTTTTCCACAACCAACACACTAACAATGGATTAATCGAACCACATGATCTCTGGAAAAACAAGTTGGAGGTCGAGCTATGGAGGCATAGCTTCCACAAGATATACGATCGTAAATCATGCAGAGAACGTGTCGAAATGAGGAATATATAGGTAGGTTAAACCCTTAGGGTTTTCACAAAGTATCATAGTCATAGATCTAACCTCATGTGATCACCATCGCTAATTTGTGACTTCGAAATGGGTGAGGGCCATCTGAAAACACGTGATCACTGCCACTTGGATACTACAGAGAGGGACAAGTCATGAGGTGGGGTTCACGTATTAAATTGAAAATGAAACTATAGTATGAGGAGTAAAAACCTTCGTACTAACCTCATAGCGAACTGTGCATATATTTATTATTTTTATTAAATCCTTGTAGGTCTTATCTACGTTAATATAGGAATAGGAGTATTGAAATGTTAATACAATGAAACCGTAGTGATGAGATTAATAAAGTTAGGTGAATGCATCATTAAAGGTTAGATGTATATGATGGGTTAGGAAATAAAAAGGTAAAGGTATGTTAGGTATAAAGACATAGCTTATTTTATATAAAGGATAGGTTAACCATGTTAACCTACAATAAGGTATTGTAAATAAATATGTGGCTAGAACCCTTCGAATAATAACGATCCAACCCGCTAATACAACGAACTAAGATTCTTAGTTAGAGATAAGGATTTAAATTAGAGGATCACTATAACCATAGCATAAATGTTATTTGATTAAGATGATAAAATAAGGATGATGACCATTAACATGGGTAAGTACAGGATATATAAAAAAAAATGGGAGACATGATATAGTATGTCTACACGGTGGGGCCATTACACCTGAGATTTAATAACTAGAAGGGAAAAACCATCACGAGAAGAACATTAAATTTTTCTTCACAAAGGCATGAGTGTGACACCACCCTGTTCCAGTGTATGGAATTATTAGAATTCTAAACCTAACAGTGTGGTGAACATGACTAAGGAAACACAACAAAAGTTCATCTCTATACTTGTGAGAAACATACAATAGATCAGGGGATTATTAACACAAAATTGTATAATCATTGAAATCATTCAAAAAGAAACCACCGACTCACCTATGCCAAAAATAGAATCACATTTCCCCGAGCAAAATATGGAAAAGGTAGACACAGTTAAACAGTAAAATAAGTCATTTCCCAGTAGGATAAATAACCAAATTGTTACAGCTCAAAGAGTAGGAAAAGGAGATAAAATGGCTAGGAGAAATTTAATAGTGGAAATATTACCCTCACTCCAATAATAATGACAAGTTAGGAACAAATTCCCAGCCTGGAACCGAGGTACTTGGTGTACAAAGAGTGAGGTTCAGAGATAATAAAATTAGAGACTGATAAAACATACTATTATGCTGCATGAAAAATAATAGAGTGAAATTGAACACAAGGGGAAGTTAGACTATACCCCAAGTTACTGTAGTGTAGTGAATATCAATATATTGGCATAACACTTACCACAAAGTCATGTAACTTTGCACAAAAAATAATTTTCATAACGAGATTAACCAAAGGATGTAGAAATTGTTTGAAAGTAATTGAGACAAGGAAGTAATGTGACACAAATACCCAATTGTTAGGATATTTCGACACATAGAAAATAGTTAAGTATAATTTGGTCTACTGTAGAGCTAGGTAAAGTATGTTTTTTTATTATTTATATTTGTAGCCAATAATCTGACAGTCAAGATATGTAGTGATCTCACTGTTCATTATCTCCTCAGAATTATTGACACTTGATGTGTGGCTTAACACCAAATTGGTCTATGATATCTATTTAAAGAGCATGGAGGGTCATTTTTCAATGCTCGTTTATGAGATAAGCTCATGTAGTTTTTATTTATTTCTATTAATAAATTTCCCAAAGTGGAAACGTTGGCTTAGGCCATGGATTGTTTCCATCTTCGAGGGTTTTAACCATGTCAAATACTGGTGTACTCATCTTTGATTTTTTTCGCGAGTAGTGACCTTTGGTGTTTGATCGAAGGAAATTAAGTTGTATTTATCTAAGGAATATTGCAATGGAAAATACCGAACTTTGTAATAGTAAAGAACCTCTGTAAAAAAGGAAGCATAAATAAACTAAAAAGGAAATCACTTGAATGAATAATGAAATCATTTTAAGAAATGGGAAGGAAATATTACTTGTGAAATAACATAGCAACTGACTGTTGGAGAACAAGAGGCACCAATATGTGGAGAAAGGAATTTCATTGATTCCATAACATAATTCATGATGCTATATATACAAAGGATTAATATAGTGACTATGGCATAGAGCTAGAAGCCTGCCCCTGCAACAACAATAACAATTTCCTACATGGAGAAAACATTTGGCTTCATTCTAAGACACCACCATTCAAGACCGCTCAATAAATCTCTTATAAATGAAAGAAATAAGGTAAAATAAATAAATAAAACCACACCATGCATATGATACATGGCCATAAAAGCAGCTCTCATGGAACCTGAGGGAGACAAAACAAACAATTCTGAGAAGATCGATAAATTCCTTTAGAAAAATGCGAGTGAGGCCAAAGGCATAGTGACTATATAATTTCGTGTTGGTAATTTTAGGGTTTAGACAATAATAATTAGAACCATTTAATCACATTGTTTAATCACCACTTTCCACAAAAATAGAATCTTGAATACCCATGTGAAGTGCATCTTATGTAGGGTGAGTTGGATGATTAGGTGTGGAAGTTCACCTCCCAAAGTGCCTTGAAAATTTCTCCCTATTTTTAGCCCACCATGGATCATTAAATTAACTAATGTGAGAAATAAGACTATTGATTAGGTGTTGTTAATCTATTTACATATATTTTATTGTTCGTTGGATAAAAATAAAATAAATTGTGTTTGAGGCCTGAGGTAATACCTAGCTGGCCATGTAGAAACCAATATTTATATATAGATCAAAATGAAAGGGGTTCAAATGAATAAGGGGAAACGATAACCCCTAGTGTTATTCAAGTAGAAGTTTTATGAAAAGAAAAGGATGAATTTATAGTGTAAAAACATTAGCATGTGAGAATTTTCATAAGAATAAATATTATACATACATTATGAAACAATAATTTCAAAATGATTATAAGTGCGATTCTATAATAATTCATTTATAACCAATATCAGAGAGGAATAAATTGATTAAGGAGATAGGAATCATATGACCCTTGACCACCTATTTTTCTCAAATTGTAAAGTGTAAATGTAGAAAAACAATTGATGCTAGTTGAGGTCTAACACAAGTGGTATCAGAGCCAAAATCAAAATATTGAGCCTATGATGGACCATCACTATTGGGAAATAAAAACCCAAATTAAGTTTAAAGAAAATAAGAAAGAAAACTTGTTACAAAACTCCTAGTAATATCTTTTACTATTTTCTTAAGGTACATTAGTGAAGCAAGTTATTCAGAATAGTCGAAGAGTCTCCTCCAACCATAGTCGAAAGAGAGGAATTATACATCAACTTATAGGAGAAGGTAGAACTACACCAAATTATGAGTTAACGAAAATTCTGAAAAATATGAGACATGAACTAACCCAACTTCAAAACACCAATAAACCTCTATTTAGAGTCAGTGAGGACCACGAACAAAAGAAAAGGGAACTGAAATAAAAGTCTCACCATAAGAGTGTAGATCCAGAAGCGTTGAAATGGAGGAAAGTTCAGACGAAATCAGAAAATTTTGAAAGTGATGAAGGATCAGATAAATAATATTCGAAATCACATAAGAAAAATGGGAACATGGAATTGCAGGGAGAATTATGGAAGATCAAACCTCCTACCTTTGATGGGAAAAGGGAGGAAGATGCAGAGGGACCACTTCTTAACATGATAAAATAATTTTAGATGTATGAGTACGAGAATAATTTGAGGGACCAAATATTTATTTACCACTTATAGGGGAAATAAACCTTGTGGTGGGAAGAGGCCAAAAGTATCCAGTGACTGGAGGAAAAAATAGTTTCATGGGAGGAGCTTAAAAAAAGGTTTAAATCATGATATATGAGTGCATGATATTATGATGACCAAGTTAAGGAATTCCATGAGTTAATCTTAGGAAAACTTACCACGGATGATTTTGTAATAAAATTTAGAAACTTACTAAGGTATGTGCTCTGTATCTGAGAGGAGAAGGCGAAAGTGCAGAGATTTTTGAATTGTTTTCCAACACCATACAAGGAGATGATTGAGTTTCAAAATCCTAAGACCATGGATGAAGCTGTAAGGAAATATCAACTATGTTAAAAACAATTAAAATATAGAAATGAAGGTTCCAAACCTTGGTAGAATAACGATAAAAACAAACATGTTATGAATATGAAAAGATGAAAACCTTCCTATCTTATCTTTTTTGTCAAGGATCATCAAAGGAAGAAGTTTATGAAGGGCAGTATAAACCAGAAAAATCAGACTCACACTTGGTCAAAACCCATGGATTTGAGCAAAAAAATGAATATAGCTGGTAAATATTGGGAACCATCAAAGTTCCGGGGTTTTGGAAAGCCACATTTATTAAGGGACTTCCCCCATAATCCAATATCAATTCAAAATATTCAATCAATACATGAGGCAACTACCATTAATGATGTGATCTCGAACATTCCCAGAATCAATGTGCAATTAGAGGACATGAAATTTTAGCACTATTATTATTGATACTGAAGGTACTATCCTAAAAAAATATGTCTATGTTTTAATATGTCCTTTGAATAGTTTAAGTTACATTATCCCTCAAATTGTGGAAAATGTAATTTACAAACAGAAAAATTTCAAAATCCATGGTTGGTACAATTAGAAACCGATACCAAACGGAAGGAAAGCCATCAAATAAGACAATGTCCTTTAGAACTGAATGGTTATTCCACAGAGGTAAATTTAAATAATCTTCCGTTAGGCTCTTATGATAAATTAATTGGCATGAATTGGTTTCAAAACCGAAAAGTTGTGATAAACTATTTAGAGAAAATTGTAAATTGTGTATATTCAAGTAACCAACCCAAATTAATACAAGGAAAACCAAAATCGATATCTATCAGGAAAAAATAATATTTAAAATTTAAAATTATATTGAGAACAAGATGTGAGGTGTACGTGGTGCATGCGAAAAATATAAACATCAAAAGTAAAAGAAAGGTTAGATATTACACTGGTCATAATAGATTTTCCAAATGTTTTTCTGAAAGAAATTCCTTAGTTACCCACGTGTACAGAGCCTCGTATATAATGACTATACCATATCTACTAGAATCAAAATTTGTGTTACAAGAACTATTACATAAGGGCTATATCAGACCTATTGTGTCACCTTGAGGGGTCCGGTACTAGTTTTGAACAAAAAAGATGGCACTTTTAGAATGTGTATCGACTATAGAAAGATGAAAAATTTAACTATAAACAATAAATACCCATTTCGATGAATTGATGACATGTTAGATCAAGTAAGGGGAGCAACTTCCTTTTAAAAAATTGATTTTAGAATTTGTTATCATGAGTTACGAATAAAATATGATGATATCCACAAGAAATCCTTTCGCACCCAGTATGTAAATTACGAGTGTATAGTGTTACCCTTTGGTATCACTAAGACACTGGAAATGTTCATGTGTATAATGAATAGTATCTGTAACACTCATCATCAACCAAAGTTGCTTTCATCCAAGAAAACAAGGGTAAGTAAGAAAAAAAATTTATCTTCCTCTTGCATTTCTTGTAATTAAATTTATATATGATATAAATAAAATATGGGATGTAATGAATTCACATAGGTGAAAATATTATTTTATAGAACGTAATAGTAAATGTGGAAAATTATATAATGTACATGGTTTATCCTGACATGGGGTCAATGCAACTTTATTTAATACACACACATGCGTAGTTATTAATATGATACCACATCACCGAACTACAAATACTCATAATGGCTAGGTACTTTATGCTTTGATGTATGAAAACTTTAATAAATGAATATGTGGTGCATTGATCGTAAAAATATAGAATTATCACTATGAATTGACGTACCCTAGCTTCCCTTTGGAGATATCCTAGGGTTGTTTGAGGTAACCGTTTATGTGTTCATTTGTCGCCTAACTCGCGATTTTGCCTCCTCGCCATTGCTCTTTGCACAGGTTACCTCCAAAACCTAATCCAACTTTTAAATTTCTTTACTTTGTGTTTAGTCTTTTAGGCCTTTCCTGCATGGAGAAAATGCTTAGTAATTTATATCCTCAAGATTTAATAAGTCATGTCGCACCACAGATAGGATTTTGGAGATAAATGACACCTTGACGTTCCATGCCTCATTTTCCTTCTTGAATACTTGCAGTGATACTTTCTAAATGTTGAAATGGAACTTTAAATTATGCTAATGTTTGTTTAGTGCGTAGGTTTTACTACACACCCTCCATTGCACATGCCAAGAAAACCCCTACAGGTAATGCAATTTCCTAACATACTTCACAGAATTACACATTTTTCTCCTCTATTCAATCTATACATATTTCTAATATGGTGTTTCCTTCTAGGTAGCTCAGTTTCTCCAATTGCGTGGCATCTTCGAGTGCGATATCTAACCCTACACTCTGCTCATGGATACTTCATTTGTAGTAGGTCCTCCGCCTCACTACTCCTGCTATCAGTTGTTTCTTACTCATTTTCTTATTTATTTGTACCCTGTAGCCTTCCAACACACCAGATGTACTTATTATTGGTCTTTGGAGTTTGAGATTACTTCATCATGTTGAGTATTTTATATTGTCAAAATACCATTGGGGTTTTATTAGTTTCAATAAAATACACCCTAAATAGTCTATTTGGGATTCCTCTATTATATGTATTGTTCTGTTTGACTCATACCTAGGTAACCCTACTCTAGTTACAACGAGAGAGGGTTTTTCCTTATATGTAGGCCATTACAATAGGGTTTGTATGAATATAATGTGAAAGACTGGATTTTATTTGCTAAATATATACATACATACATACATATATATATATATATATATTCAGGCACGAAAACTCTGGTATATATTAATGTACCAGTTCAAAAATTTCTCTTGACCAGTTCTTACTTTTCATCATTCTAAGAGATCTGCGCTCTTCTATCAGTTCAAAATAAAATAGATTTACAAAAGGCAAAAGAAAACTCCCATAACCATAAGACACTTGGAATAAACATCCCCATCCAAATTCAGTCCAATACAAGACGAGAATCTAGTGAGGACCAGGAAAAAACAATAATCATAGTTCCAACACTTCCCAGTCGAGGAAGTCGACCCTGTAGAACCTGCACTATCAAAACGTCTATCCTGCATAAAAATATTCACAACAGTTGGAGCATGAGGAAGAACATCAAAAACCATATACATAAACCCAATCATGAACCTTTAAAAAACAAAAACTTTTAGAAACTTGTCGAAACAAAACAGACCATATCATATGAATTTGACAGTCCTAGTAGCGCCCATGGCACCCAAGTCAGATAGTTCATAGTGCATGTACCTAAAGATGCCCTGCAAACCTTTCTTAGAGAAACTATCAGCCATGCAATTTTTCTCCTGATAAATATGTTTGAAATGAGTAACAGAGAAAGCCTTCTGAAGTTTGTTGATACTGTTGTGGATCATTATCTGCATATCCTTTTTATATTTTATTTCGAAAATCTAAAAAAAAGAAAAGAAAAAAAAATCGAAAATATGCTATAGTATGAAGTTATTAATACTTTAGCATAAAAAACAAATGCAATGTATTTCGATTTTTTGATGAACATAATGTGATCATGAGCTTTAGTTCAATATGTATGATTTCAAGATTAAGCCCCGAGTAGCTTCCCGAGCGGAAGTCGTGATCACAGAAAAGGGCTTATGGATAAGCTATTGCGGGGGGAGAATTAGCCCGACGGTTATCAAATCCCGACCCCCCGTAGTTGACTAGTCAGATCTTGGTTCTGCCGTGATCAACGGCTTGGATTTATTACGGGGGGTATGGGTTAAAGTTTTCCGCCGTACTCACAGACCCCCCGCAATGACATCATCAGGTGAGGTGGAAAGCAACTTTCATCCACTCTCAACTGTTTTTCCACGTCATTCCAGCATTTATTACGGATTCCCGTAGCCTATTAAAGGGTTTTTCCATCCCATTGTTGTCTATTTGTGATTTTTTTCCCTTTTTTAACCGTGTCCTGCCACCTTTGCATTATCCGTTACCCCGTGAATTGCTTTCAAGTTCCTGTCAGTCATGGCAAAACGAACATCTTTGGTTGGTTCATCAAGCCTCAGTCCACTCCTGGATAGTGAAAAGGATGTTCATGATACCGCGTCGTCCGTCAATCATCCCCTACTGCATTACCAAGTAACCCTAAACACTGACAAATCCCCTGTGTTCTCTGCTATGAAAAGTTCTTGTGTGTTGTCTGCCTGTGTTGCGAAAACTCACTTCTTCCTCGACTTCATCTCATGGTTAGTCTCATCTATGTACCCTGGCAAGTGCTTCGTCATGAATTCTCAGGGGGAAAATGTCCTGCAGGTATCAACACAATTAATGCGTCAAGCATTATGTTTTCTAGAAGATGAGTCTCCATTACAGTTCTCCGAAGATTCATTGGTTCAGTATTTTGAAGATCTTTCAAACGAAGAGTTTATTCGTTGTATGTCATTTTTGAAATCAAATCCAGAGAAAACTCAATTTGAAGAGGAAAGTTCAGTTTGGAGGCGTTCAGTGTTCAGTATAGGCTAGTTCTTAGCTGCATTACGGAGATTTTGGGAAAAGACGATGATCACGAAATTGATAAATCAGTCTTGGGGATGTTCGCTCTGATGATGAAACCAGGGGTGGTCCTAGACATTCTGTCTTTTTGGCAGGAAGTAGTAAATTACCAATTGATCGCCTTCCCTCTAACATGTTTCTTCAGATTTCCATCATTGGTTGTTTACTTATTTTTGTATCAAAATGTTGAAGAGTTCATGAGTGTGGGTTTAAATATAGTTGATAGTAATAAAAATAAGCAGTCAGTTTTATTCTAGACCGATATGGTTAGAAAAGAAGAGAACGAAGCCGGGCTATTTGAATTTGCTGACCATTTCATGTCTACTGCTTATAAGATTTTGAATGGAACTCTTCCTCCATGCTTTCTGCCAAAAGCCCAGGAGTTCCTACAGTTAGGACCCAATTGTAAATTTGGAGATTGGTTTGTATTCGAAGATTACTCTGAGATAAGGCTGTATGGAGTTAGTATTGAGACCTATAGGCTCCCAACCTTTGTTCCCATGAGACTTTTCGCCCTGGAATTTATAAGGCAAAGTCTTAATGTAGACCAAGTTCATTTTCTGCCCATGAAGAAAGGTTTGATGTACAGGTTGCCTATGAGTGTAGGACCTTTTGTGGTCAACACAAGACAAGCTTTTGATGAAGTCTCAAAAATATTGGAAGGGACGCAGCTGTTGTTGGGAGAAAAATGGCCTTATGATCCGCATGGAATAATTTCTCAGAAAAGGGCTGAGAATGGGTATGCTGCATTTTCCCATGTAAGTAAACCTGATTTGGAGAAACTGGCTAATCCAGGAGAGTCAAGTTCATCAAAGACCAGTATTCAAACACCTGCAATTTTGGAAAGAATGAGCAAAAGAGGTAGAGAGGATGTTATTGAAATTGATGATGAGGAGCCCCAAGAGGAAAAAAGAACCAAACTAGCAGAAGACCATTCTTCCAATTCACCTGGTTTTACTCTCCAGGTCAATGAAGAAAAAGATTTTCCCCCATCTCCTAGAAGACAGGAACTTCATTTGGAAAAGGCTCCTTCAATAAAGCAAGTGTTCACACAGATTGAGGAAAGGAACGAGAGGATAAAATCCAATATAGAAGAACAAGCAGAGCACCATATATCTGCTGACCAAAACAGATTATTGACTGTGATGGATCTGGAAAAAGATCAGTTTAAGATGGCTTTGTCACATCCGACAGGAATGTCTCTTGGACCTTCGGGCAGCTTTAAGGAGGTAAACATAGTCATGGATGTTAAAAAGATCCCCTTGTGGGACAAAATGAATCTTCATATGCAGACCGGGCAGCTGATTGTAAATGATATGAGCAAGACCAATGATACAATAGTCAAGACTGAAAACATGCTTGCAAAGGTCATCAGACAATGCAAAATGGAGAAAGCTAATGCAAGGGCATTAACAACTCAAAATGAAGAGTTGAAGAAGATCATTATGAAAATCGGTGTGGATCCAAATGATAAAGCTACAATTCAAAAACTTATGAAAAGTGCAGAAGTGGAAATATCTTCACTAAGGAAAAAGTTAAAATTACCAGCTACAGAGCACTCATTGGTAGCTGAAGTAGCTGAGGTTGAAAAGGAGAAAGAGGAATTGCAACAGCAGTTGTTGAAGAAAGACGAAGAACTCACTAAGGTAAAGCAGACCACTATATATTTACAGAATCATATTGAGAACAATACTTGTACCTTTGATTTTTCTGCAGGTGAAGCTGATCCTCAAGCCCAGGTTATTTAGCTAAGCACAGAATTAAAGATGGCAGAAAGAGACTGTAAACAAGCCCAGTCAGAATTGGAAATGGTTACCAAGATGATGCAGGGATGGGAAGAAAAACCACATGAGAACAAGCAGAAACTACGGAAAGCTGAGGATGAAATCAAAGAGCTCAAGGAGAGATTAAAGGGTAATATCTCTCTTATTAAAGATAAGGATATCATCTGGAATGAGATTATTTCAGAAATGCAGTCAAAATGAGATTCCATGAATATAATTGCTAGAGAGAAAAGAATTGTTTCAGAGCATGAAAAGGAGCTATTATCTGAGAAGCAGGCCGCTATTAAAAGAGTGAATTGGGCCAGAAAATTCATAAAATTTATTAATGCCAAGACAGATGAAGATTTAGGAGATATGGGGATACAAGATAGGTACTTATATGCTGAGGAGGGGAATAAAATGATAATAAAAAATGACCTTCGAAAGGCCGCAGAGAAGCGGGTACTGGGAATTAAAGAGATAATTAAAAAATTTGATATATCATTTGACAAGTTGACGAGAACAGGTTTGCCCTCATGCTGGACGGAGAAAGGGGAGATTATGTCTTGGAAATTCTATGAAGATCAGTTGATATTTGCAAAAAGCAGAGAAGATGGCAGGCATGAAAAGACACATGTTTTAAAGGGAGAAACGATATTCAACTTCTTACAAAGGAATTTCCTTCTGCTATGGATGGTGAAGACATTGTTCATAGGTAATCTTACTCACAGTTAGGTTGTTGCGTTTACACTGGAATATCATTGTTATAAGAATGCTTCGGCGACTCGAGATAAGCTCTGGAAAGAATGCAAGAGATTTTCTATGGACACATAAAAGGGAACTTCAGCCACTCAGCCACAAGTAGCCATTCAGCCACAAATAGTCATTGAGACAACCACTATTTCAGGAGCATCAACTCACTTAGATTAGGAATTATCACATTTTATCATGTTTTAAATGAAGTCATGTAAATGTAATAGAACTTTTCCGAGGCATGTACCTCCACTACAGTGAGTAGTTAAGCAGTTAGAGTTAGTTAGAATCGGTTTCATTACTGGAAATCATTTTGGTCATATTGTATTTAAAGACAATTGGAAGAAGAAAGAAGGTTCCGAGTTTTGGACCTTGAAGGCTAATTTTGTACTGAAAAATATTGAATTAATGAAAATTTTTGCAAGTTTCCACCATTCTATCTATGTTGAATAGTTTTCCCAGTTTTCATTTCATTTCCATATCTATGAATAAAGTAGAGTGATTTGCGCTACAGGTCTCTTGATATTATATGTATCTAAGAGTTAAAAATCCTTAATGGGCGCTCCTCTATTTTAGCTTTATTGTTGCTCACTTCTTCAGGATTTTATAATGTTAGATTCTGTTTTAAGCAGCATATCAATTTAAAATCCTTTTCTTTCTTCGTCTTCCATTCCTTCACTTCAGCATAAAGAGAACATGGCATTGCATAACTTGTAGGGATTTGATATTTGGAGAATATATTATTAATATTTGAAGGTTTAATAAACAGAGACAGATATATACTTGTTTGTGACATAATCTTTAATGTCTTGAGCACGGATTCCTTTACACAGCAAGGAATTGTTTCTCAAGTAACAACAGATACAATCCATCCAGGATCTCAAATTACCAGGATTTAAAGTATTACCTTTGTTTAACTACTCAATTAAAACATTTGAATCAGAGTTAACCCACAATCTCTCAACCCAGAGTTATGTGTAAAACCACAATAAACCCCAGGAAGGTAGTACTTCTTCCCTCATATTGGTGCGATAGCCTCCATGCCAGTAGATCTTATAAGTGCAGTTAGGCAAGATCATGAGCCATGCGCCGCACTCGTACTTGGAAATTTGTGAGGCTCCATCGAAGAAACCAGCAGGATATTGAATCTGGACAGGCCACGACCTCCTAGATAGGTCCTCCGAAGGTTTCTGTACAATTCTCATCACTTCCCAAGAGTAAAATATTAAGTTGGAATTCCTCTCCACGCAGAAAACCACATGTTCAAAGATCCAATTATTCTTGGAACTCAAAATACACCAATGATACAATGTTGATATGACCCACAGTGAATAAGTACGCTTTTTCCACCATATGATCAAATATGTCATATTAACCTGTGAAGGGAATTCGAGATTGAAAAACTTACCCAAAATCTCCAACACAAGCCAAGAATATGTACAATTGTAGAATAGGTGGATGTTTTTCTCTTCCCCATCCATGTAAAGTCTGCAAAAACCAAGTCCGAGCAAACCTCTTCTCTGTAAAGTATCGCAGGTGAGGTTTTTTTCCATCAATACTATCCACAACAAAATGTTCATCTTCGTATGTTCTTTATTTTCCTAGATTCTTCTAAAAACTCTGATCTCAGAAGGAGGGGCAGAAGAAATAGAAAGAAGGTTATAAATATCTCCCACAATGGGCATATCATTTGCATACCTTCCTTTCCAGATGATCCTATCTGCTTCGCTGTCCACTAAAAATCCATGGAATCTTAAATCCTCATTGTACTGGCTCCATTCATCCCTCAAATGTACATGTAAAGATAGATGCTTGACCGACATCCCAACCAGACTCCCATTAACCTTGCCCAGAATTATTTGTGCCAGATAAAAGAAACCTCTCTCATTTAGATGTCTAATAAGTTCATTACTAAGGGAAGTAGAATTTAGATTACCATTAAGCCCATCGTGACCAATTAAGATCTTTGTGCCTCCACCGAAGTGCCATTTCAAGAGTGAAGAAAAGCTCAACCAACAATTCTTGAAACTTTTCTAGATGGTTGACGCACGCTTAGAATCCTTCCTACCCAACATGTAGAGATCCTCCATCCCCTCATTTTGCAGATATTTTTACTTGAGAATTTCACTCCAGATACGTCGAGAAGTGAGACCCCTCCATATGGATTTCAAAATCAGGGCCTGGCCAAAAGTATGGAGGTATTTTAGACCCCATCAACCATGGTCCTTGGGTCTCATAATCAGATTCCACATAGCCAAGTGAATTTTTGGTTTATCCTTTCCCCCGTTCCACAGAAAATTGAGTATAATGCTTCTAATGCTATTTAAAATTTTGGAGGGGATCACATAAATATGTGCCCAGTAAACCATGATTTTTTGTAAGACTGCTTGTGCCAAAATGAGATGGCCTCCTTTTGACATCCATTTTAAGGACCATCCCCTAATCCTCTTAACTAATTTATATTTCAACCAACATCAATATTTTATGCCATATTTGTTGGGCTTCATGTGAAACCCCAGATATTTAAAGCCCAAAACCAAAGGAGAAATTCTAAAGTTAAACAATGTACCAATCGAAGCCGCCAGTTTCGTTCCTTCCTCCCCATGAAAAATGCAACATTTTCCATAGTTAGCCACCATACCTGATGCCTTGCAGAATTTAGATAAAACGTCATGGAATTCCCACCACATATCCTTAATGAGCAAACCAAATAAAGGTACGTCATCTACAAAGAAATTATGAGAAATCTCTTTGCGAAGAGAGATACCAATCCCCCTAATATTGCCTCTATTGATAGCTAGATTAATTTTGGTGCTTAATGGATCCATAATAAGGATAAAAAAAAGTGGAGAAAGGGAAAAACCTTCTCATAACCCATGGCCAGGCTTGAAAAAGCAGGTAGCCATGCCATTGATAATGATGGCCATAGAGGTATTACAAACACAACCCATGATCGAATTTTCCAAGACCCTATCAAGACCAATTTTGTATAGTATCAACCTTAAAAATCCCCAATCAACCCTATCATATGCTTTACTTAGATCGATTCTCATAACTAGTGCCTTCATGTTCTGAGTGTGGATGGAATGAATAACTTCCTGTCTAGAAGAAATTGCGTCATGTATACTCTTGTCCTTTAGAAACCCAGCTTGCTCCGATGAAATGAAGCGAGAGAGCACCATATTAATCCTTTTGGAAATAGTCTTTGAGATTATTTTATACAATGTATTGCAAAGAGAAATTGGGAAAAGTCATCAAAAGTATCAGCCTTTTTTTCTTTTGGAATCAAAACAATAAACGTTGAGTTTAAAGCACCATTTATCTTATGTATGTTCTTAGCATCCTCTGCCATTTCTCAAATGAGATCAATAAAAAAAAATCCTTGAAAAATATGAAAAATTCTGGGGTCCAACCATCTGACCCCAGACTTTTGTCCACTACGAAGGATTTAAGAACTCTCAGGACCTCCTCATTGCTTCTTTCCTTCTTTAAATCCCTTAAATGACCCTCCTCAAACATGAACGGGAGATCTTCAACAACCCACATTTGTTTGGTATATACAATCTCATCACAACATTTATAAAGGTTGTTAAAATGGGTCACAACCTCTCTCTGAATCTCCTTCATGGAACTGTATTCTGTTTCATTTACCTTGATCTTCCATATAGAATTATGATTTTTTCTCCACGTAGCATACACGTGAAAATAACAAGTGTTCTTGTCCCCTTCACTAATCCAGATTCCTCGGATTTTAAGTCGCCATGTCTGCTCTTAAATATGGAGAATATTCCTTCTTTCCTCTTCCACAACCTTCAATCTATCCCAAATGTCAACCCTTGGATCGCTCCCCTCCATTTCTTTTATTAGTCTGACAGTCTCTTGCTCGAGATTATAGAGCGATTCCTATAGTGTTATATTTTTGTCCATCTCCCACCCTTTGAACTTACCTTTTAAACCCCGTAGCATGATAGACAGATAATAAATAGTTGAAAAATGTTCACATCTTGGATGTTGTTGCAGATACAACTCAACCATCGAAAAAAAAGTTGGATCTTGTATCCAAGTGCGATTAAATTTAAAAGTTCATCCCCCTATAGCCTTCTCAAAGCGCCACTTCATAGAAATAGGTTTGTGGTCGGAAATGCAAACATCACCAATGACCGCCATCCAATCCCCCATAGGAGCCAAAATATTTGACTTGACAACAAAATGATCAATCCTTTTGCTAATAGCATCAACACCCCTTCTTTCGTTAAACCATGACAGTCCTCAGTCCTTCATCATTAAATCACTAAGGGAATGAGCTTTTAAAATATTCAAAATTGTCCCTGCTACCATATCCTTTCTTCCTTTCACTCCCAAAATATCATCATCATTATAAGATAGATTAAAATCCCCAACAATGACTAAATCGTCTAAGAGGAGTATACCATTGCTTCCATCCTACGCCAGAAAGGGAGCCTTTCCTGATAGGGCGCATAAATATTGATCAGGTAAATCCTCTGCTCAAATCCCCTAATAAAATCCAAGAGTATGATCCCTCCAAAGAATCCATATGCCTTCATCTTCGCAAAATCCGAATCCCACATGATTAATTCACCTCCAGAACGTCCAATTCCATACCTTGCCGCCAAATTCCAATATGGAAACATAGCATGGAAACAATAATTCATATTCTTAGCACTATGCATAGATCCTTGAATGAAAACAATGTATGGATTCCTATGCCTAAGAAAATGATGCAAAGACATAAATTTATTCACCCCATGCAATCCCCGAATGTTCAAAGAGATCGGACAATTCATGGAATACCCTTTGGATGGCTTAAAGCTCTAAGTACCCTCTCTAGTGCCATAGTAAAAGGTATGTCACAAAAATTCCCTGCATCATGAATCCCAACCCACCCACCCCACCGGCAGAGATAAGGATTTTTTCTTAACATTAGGCTGGCCCTTACCTCTTCAAATAGTTACATTTGCAGTGGAGAACAGACTAATGATCAAGGGTGGTGAGGACATGCTTCCCTTATCCACATTAAGATGGACCAGATCAAAATCAGGATCTAAAAGTATCAAATCAAGGTCGCTACTAGCCGAGTTCTTAGGTGACATGGATTTCTGAAGAAAGAACAGGAGAAAGTGGTTCCAGAACGACAGAAGCAGAAGCCTCAGATTCCTTTTCTAACGAGGTATAAGGGGAGCCAGAGGCCTGCAATCTCAGGGGTTTATCAGGAAAGATCATAGGGACCCTCTCATCTGATGAAATAGTTGAAAGGTGAGGGATAAGAAGAGGGGTATTGATAGGCTCATCAACTTCATCCCCCGCTAACCCAGTAAAGGAGTCACCCCACAGCTTATAGAGAACATCCCCCGACACATCATCAACTCACCCCCGCACCCAAAAGACAACCTTCCTTTTCCCCTCTAGAATAAGAATGAGGAAGACGAAAAGTACAGTGATGGAACTTTCTCGGTAGGGAAAACCCTGAGGATGAAGAGGTAGGCCATTTCACTGCCCCACCCTTAACCTTCCGGGTTCCTCTGGCCCCGTTTGAGGCTCCACCATCATCAATATGCCAACGATCACAGGAGGTCATCAGGTGTCTCGTCGCATGACAGAGGTAGCATCTGAATGGGAAGTTGCAGTAATCTAGACATTAGAGGTAAAAAACACCATGCCATTCCATATCAATATCCTCCCGAAGGCCACCTGCAAAGGAGACTTCCACTAATATCCATGCGACCCGCTTTTCAAAAATACCCTTACACTTCGGGTTGAAAAAAAGGTAGATACCGATACTATAACCAATCCTTCTCACCACCGTATGCATCAAAAACTATATAGATAAGCCCAAGAGTTTAACCCACAATAGGTGGTTCTAAGGCTCATTATCAATGGGGTGGAAATCATCCGTACAACGATGAAGTGGAAAAAAAGCCACCCATGAGGAAGTTTGCTGGTACGCAGTTCATAACCAATAATTTTCACCAATTCTTCGATCAACCACCTATGTAAATCTATCTTGTAGTGGCTTGGGAATCACCACTTCCCAACCAACACCCTCTAAAGCAGGCTATCAATGCTTTCCCATAGAACCTCGAATCTGAAACTAATTAATATTCTCTCAGAAGTAGCCTTGTAAGGCTTCGCCACCCTACCATGAGAAGAATTGTTCAAAACACCATTAATCCTCTGCTTCACAATCTCTGTCTCCAGCCTGGCAAGAATAGCAGCAGATTGAGACGTCGGATTAGGGTTAAATGTTGCTTTTAGATCACCTCGAAGAGAAGGGCAGCTGTCAGCCCGGAAGTCCTTCTTCATTTTCTCCAAAGCTCAAAAGAAATCCTCATCATATTACTCTCCCTCGGGATCAGGCTCCTGTCCACTTGTCCCCATCTTCCCCTCACTTCTCCTGAAACATTAAAAAGAAGCCAGAAAACGATGTCCCGAGAGAATATTGGTAGGTAAAATAACTTAGGGTGTGAGAGGATAAGGTAAGGTACCCTCCGAAAGCATCGTCCAAGACCCCACGACAATAACTACAGATCATAGAGGATCATCTTGAGAAATACGTAAGACCACCTACTACCCACAGAAAATCCAGCCCCGTACTACCAACCACCTACAAGCCCTTACGAGAAAAAAAAAAAAAAAAAACACCTATCTCCGAGAAATCTGAAACGTCACCCTCCCTGAAAAACTAGAAAAAAAATAGAGGAAAACCATGAAACCGTAACCCATCATTTTGGAATTCCAATCAGACCTTATGCACTAGCACATTAGCAACAAATACAGTTTCCAAATTTCCACCACCTTTCCCACACCTGAACCTTTAAACTGCTCCACGACCTGTAAATGGTCACTGACTCAAAACACCCACCTCGCACATTATTCTGAGCCTCAGAGTCCTCAGAGTCCTATTCCATGGTAAGAAATAAACAAAGAGCCTCTTGAAACCACCATAACATCGCATAAATTGATCATCTATCTAAACCTTCCCAAATATACGAAGACTCAATCTCATACTTACTGCTACAAATTTTTCTAAATTAAGTCGACATAAAACAGTAGCCAATTATCGGGTCTATCCTCTGAGATCCAACGATGGCCTTCGAGACACCAGAAGTAGGGCTCCAGAAGTAGGTCTCTGCTAGGGAGTGGAGAGAATATGTGGGTTCCATAATCACATGTTGTAATTTATCATATCAACCACGACAGCCACCACCATGCTTCGGAGTTAAGAAATTTCGTCGAATTTTCACTAGAGGGGAGAAAGGGTGTCGTCGTTGAATCTGAGAACAAGAAATTTTAACTGGATAATCAAAATTCATAAGTCATACCTTTAAACTGGATAACCAGAATTCAGAAGTCATATAAGTCATATTCGAATATATATTCCTCATTTCAAATAATATGTGAATTATATTCTCATGTACTTCTTGATTGTCTTCCATGAGATGTAAATTTCTTATTTACCACTTTTCCTCTAATAATATTATATACCAAGATATTATTATTTGTCTTTAATGTAGTTACAGTGTGTTGGGAAAGTGTGCTATCAACTAAGGATTTATTGGGGTTTCGGTATGTCGGTTACATTTTCTTTCTAGTTAAGGATATTAATATGAGTTCATTATTATTCGAACAAAATGTGATTCACCTCTAAATAAAAACACAATATTACTTATTTTGTTAGCTTCTGTATCTATCCTCCATGTTCGTGTTTTATATCACTATTTATGTGCTTAGATTGTAGTACTTAGCTATATTGACTAAAGAAGTATTGGCAAGGCATAGTTCCAACCTCTATAACTCTATATGGATGCTCCAGGTGCGCAGTCCCTTAAACACAAGAGAAAATTACTCTACCCAATTCTTCAATCTAGGTGAGTTAATTGTCTCGCTTTATGGTTTAGTTTATGGACCCCATACAATTTGTTAGGATTTCATAGTACGTTGTATTTCTCAGAGATTTTATGATATCGTTCCATAGATGATTCTTTCTCTTAAATTTATATGGTGAAATATAGACAAAGTTGTTGCATTCTTTTCATTCCTCTATTATAATATTCTATGTGTATTCTTTTAACACAAAATAATATATGAATTTTACACCTTCATGTCCACAACATGAGTGAGATCTTTGGAATCAACGGAAATTTTATCTCGATATTTTATTACATACATGGTATATTTCTATAGAAAGTATTATTGTTTTTAACAGTCTTAATCGACGAGAAAATAATCAACATTTTTTTCCATGTTCACAATACAATTACTCCAAAAACTTTTGTCTATTAAACCATACTAATTATTATTGATAATAAGGTATATTATTTGATTACTTAATAAAAAATAACTAGACATAATTAGTTAAAAATTTATCTGTCTTTAAGACTTAGCTAAGAATATCGTTCAAGAGATGAATTGTTGATCACCCAACCAATGAGCCTGGAAATTACATCGAGGACTCCCCCCAAGCCTCCCAGATTCCAAACTAGTTCATGATTCAGTTATTTTAGGACCTCAACACTTCATCTAGTACAAAAAGTTCATAATCTAGGTTTCCACTAGTAACTACCAGATCAGGATAACCCTTTTAGCAACATTCTTCTTTGATATTCTATGACAATGCCCTTCCCACAATTCTTTCCCTTTCTTTCTTAATCCCTCTCGAGAGAAAAATAATGATTTTCCATAACTACTTGGAAGATAATACTTTCTTTCTTCAAGTCATTCCTGTCACTCATTAACTAACACAACTTAAAAAAAAAAATTCGAAAAAAATTCACATAATATTTCTATATTTGTCTTGAAATTTTTATAAGTAATTTAACGACTAAATTTTCTTTATGCAGTAAAGTAAAAGTAAACAAAAAAAAAAAAACTTTTATTGAAAGTAAATACCAACTATTTCATTCTAAGGGGTGTTACATATTGCCCCACTTGAGAGAAACATTGTCCCTACTGTTTGATAATGCCTCTGTAAACAAATGATGATATGCCTCTCATATCCAGCCTTCATCCTCATAGGTAGCCTCTTCTGGGCTAAAGTTTATCCATTTCATCTTAACGTGTATGGCGAATCCTTTCCGTAATTTTATTTCTCTTCGATCGATAATATGGTGGGGCTTTACCAGAATTTATTTGTTTAGTTCCACCTGTTTACCACAAAATAAAATTTCATTAATACAAAATTTAAAATAAAAGTAGCGTTTCAGAAACTATTTTACCTCAAATTCTTACTTGCACTTCCTCGAAATTAGTAATGTTTCTAGGACCACACACACACACACACACACACACACACACACACACACACACACACACATATATATTTTAATAGAGACACATGGCACACATTATGAACTCAGATGTGGCTGGGTAACGCTAGTTGGTATGCAATTGGTCCAACTCCTTCTAGTACTTGGAATTGTCCACAATACCTATGACCTAAATTTTCATGACTTTTCCATCATAGAGTACTTTTTTGGGGTCAAATTCAAATATACACCTGATCTCCCACTTGAAACTCACTGCAGGTACTTTTCTGATTTTCATACGCTTTTTTCCTATCATGTGCGTCCTTCAGATTTTGTCACATTTTTCTTACAATACTTTCCATTTTTGTTAACATATCAGAGCCCAACATTAATCAATATTAAGGATTATTCAAATTAGTGGTTTTCTTGAATCTTATCCCATAAAGGACCTCAAAAGGACTTATTTTTAGTGATTTACGATAGCTATTTTTATAGAAAATTTCCAACAAGTGAAGGTATTCCTCCCACTTATTAGGCCGCTGCATAACATGCATTCGTAACATGTCCTCCAAAACTTGGTTTACTCCTTCATTTCATCCATCTATTTGTGGGTGGTAAGCAATGTTGTACTGAACTTGAGTACCTAATACTGTAAAAAGAGTTTTCCAAAAATTGGATGTAAACTTTACATCATGGTTATAAAACATAAATTTTTGCATCCCATGCAACTTAAAATATCCTTCATGAGGATATCTGGAATTTGTTCAGATTTATAGGTAGACTGAATAGGAATAAATTGATCAACCTTACTTACCTTATCGACCACTACAATTATTGAATCATTATGCTTCCTTCTTCTAGGTAGTTTCAAGATAAATCTGAAGTGAATACTTCCCACTTCCATTCTGGAATGGGTAATGGATGCAGTAACCTGGTAGGATGTTGGTGCCTAGCCTTAAGTTGCTGATATTCTAAATAGTTGGCTAAATATTTTATAATGTATCTTATCATTTTGGGCAAAAAATAATTATTTTTAAGGGCATAAAATAAATTTTGATATCGAGGGTGGGATCATAAGGTCTGTTATGGAATTCATCCAAATTAAAAATTTTAACATATTGTGGATTAGGAACATATATTTTTGTTTTGTATCCCAACAATTTATCTTCATTTACTTTATAATCAACTTGTTGTTCTGAATTATTGTATTTGATGGATTGCTCCCACATGAATATATTTTTAGGATCTTTAGTTGCAGCTTCCCTAATTGGATTTGAGAAATTAAATTCTACTATACATTATGAAATCTCATATAAATGAAATAGTTTCCTACATGGTGCATCTTCCACTTGGCTTTCTGTCACTTTCGGGTGTTTAATATCAAAATTAAATTATCACAAAAAAATTGTCCACCTTGCTTGACGTGCATTCAGGCTAGGTTGATTAAAGAGGCTTGTTAAGATGTTATTATTTGTCATTAACATAAATTTATTACCGAGTAGGTAATGCCTACATATTTTTAAGGCATGTACTACTTCCATTAACTTTAGATCATAAGAATAATATATTTTCTCATTTTATTTTAATATCTTAGACTTGTATACAATTAATTTTACCTCCTGCATTTACGCTCATCCTCTTCCTTCCTGAAAGGCATTGATACAGACCATAAATTCCTTTTCAGGACCTGCAATTTTCAATAATCTGGCATTGGTTAATAAATGCTTTAAAATTTCAAATTTATGTTGAAATTTAGTAGTCCATTTGAACGTTTTCCCCTTTTTCTATAAAATAGTTATAGGGTAAGCTATCTTGGAAAATCCTTCAATGAATCTTCGATAATATCCTACTAAGCTCATGAAGGATCGAATATGAGCAACATTAGTAGCATCATGCCCTTCCATGATGGTTTTAATCTTTTCAAGATCTACAAATATTCCTCCTAAATAAATTACATGGCCTAAATATTGTATCTGATCCTTATAAAAGTCACATTTACTGAATTTGGAATACAACTGATGATTCCTCAATGTTTGTAACACAATTCGTAAATGTTATTTATGTTCCTCTAATTTTTTTTAATATTTAATAATATCATAAATGAATATTACAGAAACATTTTCCAAGTATGGGTGGAATAGATCATTCATAAGGCTCATGAAGGTAGATGGTGTGTTAGTAAGCGCAAAGGGAAAAACCACATACTCATAGTGGTCATAACAAGTTATAAAGGCAGTTTTTGGAACATATTCTCCTTTCACTCTCATTTGGTGGTATTTAGACCACAAATCTATCTTAGAAAACATTGTAGCACCTTTAACTTGATTGAAGAGGTCATCTATCCTTGGTAGGGGGTATTTGTTTTTAATAGTTAATTTATTAAGTTGTCAGTAATCGATACATAACTTTAAGCTACGATTATTTTTCCTGACGAATAATACTGGGGCTCCCCAAGGAGACACACTTGGGAAAATATAATCGTTATCCAAAAATTCGTGTAACTACATTTTAAGTTAGTTAACTAGGTATGCTCATGTGGTAAGGGGTTTCTAGTATTGGTGTAGCCCTTGGAATTAATTTTATAGTGAAATAAATATACCTCTTGGGATGTAATCTCGGTATTTCCTCTGGAAATACATCAAAAAATTCGTAGATTACAGGTATCTTTCCTAATAACACTGACTTCTCTTTAGAGTTAGTAAATCCCACCTAAACTGCATATATCAAACATAAATTGCGAACAAACTTCCTTAATTGAGAAGAAATAATTTGTCACAACACCAATGGTATTTTAACTCCTTGCAAGTCCTGTTTGACACCCTCCCAATTAAGGTAGTTGATGGTTTTTTCCTTACAGTATATTACATACCAACGATCCTCCAACCAATCCATTCTGATTAGGATGTCATAAGATCCCAGGGGTAACACATTCAAACCCACATAAATTGGTTGCCCTGATATTTGAATGGAGTAGTTATCTACTTTGGTGGTTACTCTTCTTTTTTCCCTACTATCTAGTTGCACTAGCCAGGGATATTTAAATTTGTTGGTTTGAAGATGAATTTTTTCAACAATTTGTAGGCTAATATAACTAAAAATAGCTTTTAGGTCTATGATAATTGACATAGTATGATTAAAAATTGTACCTTCCAACCCGATCATGGTGGTATGATATTCCTCCTGATGATCATCCAAAGAAGCATTAATTTTTGGTATACTTCCAACCATTTAACCAAATGTTGAAGCCTCCTGGATGTTGGAAGTTCTTTCCACTCTAGTACGATGAGGGAAATTTTTTTAATAGTGGGGGTTCCCCATAGCCCCAACACTGTAGACGTTTTTCTCATGACAAATCTTTGGTTTACTAGAGGCTTCCATATATCGGGATTCGTTGTTTGATTTAAACTTTTTCTCACCTTTTCCAAAAATTTTATTTTCTTCGTTTCTAGTAACATTCCTCATATTTCCTCCTTTCACATTTTTCATGTAAAGGAGTGTAATAACTCCCATTAACAATTTTTTTATTTTTTTTTCAATACTATATTTGGTTCAATATACCATTCTAGTCATTGTACTTGTACAATTTCACCATAACTATTCATTTACAACCTCTGTAGTGACAATCCTTAAAATGTATGTCTTTATTTTTTCATATCTTAAGAACTAGTTAATTTGTTCTATTCTATATAACTTATTCCTATTCCTTAATCTTAAAAATTATATTTACATTTCCATGAAATGTGCGATATCTTTTATGTCATTTGAGTATTTCTACATGTCCCCAACATGCATTTTATCCTTTCAAAAATTAGCTTTAATACTTAATTCAAATTACCATTTCAATTCATATACCCTTTATTACACTTACATCATTACTACATGGCCCTCAACATGTATTTCTTTATGCTAAGTATTAAGTTATAACTTACCACTATAATAAATCTATGAACTTACTAATATGAAAACCTATAAATCACCAATGGGACCCTTAGTAACCATTTTCGAATTACTATTTCCTTATTTGAAATAATGAATATATGGCTTGATCTCGTTACCATAGTGTCATACGATTCCACCATTAATTTTTTATAAAGCTTTATGTTTCTATAATTTAATTTAACGAGGATAGTTTACCCATTTTCCTATGGTATTCAACCCAAAGGTGAGGTACGAATACCACATTAACTGTGGATTCATTTAAATATTCCTTACCTTATTTTCTATCATAAAATTTTATGTATTGGTACTATTCGTCACAAGGCTTCACGTGATCTCTAATATGTCTCCTTTCCACTTGTATGATGGAGATTGAATGCTAATGAATGGTTGAGATTTCCGTCTCCATAACCTAAGGATTTTGGACTACTCTCTCTGTTACTTATTTGGCATTTAATTTTTTTTTGGCACCTGTGGATGAATTTTCTTTGATGGCAGTTAGTGTAAATATTTCTATTATTTTCGTGCATTCACGTGACGATTCCATTTGAACTCGGATGATGTTCTCACATTTTTTTCCTTACAGAATAACTTCCTCCTATTTTCCTAACTGAAATCAAAATTTACAGTCATTGTTCTATTTTGATTCTTCCGTGGTTCGAAATCTTGAATAGAGGTCTTTGAGAATCGTTCAGGTATGCAAAACCCTAAAATTTATTTTTCATTTCCTGTTTTTGAAATTTTCTCAGGGTTTTGTCAATTTTCTTCCATTACAATTCGAATTTATACCTTCTTTTAACTAAGGAATGCTATTTCCCTTTATTTATAGAACCCTATTCGGCCTTCAAAACTTACGACGGGTCATCCTTCCTTAGCTTACTAAGCTCCGATAGGGACTTGTAACGAGATAAGTATTTACACTAACTCATAGCTCATAATTTTCTTCTCTTCGGCCTACCCAGTAATTTCTTAAATAAAAAATGTTCAATTTCTTCTCCGAAGGCTTTGATTTGTTTTCATTATTATAATAGAATAATTTTGGGGTTTTTTATACTCTTTCTATTTAGTTTCCATGTGTTCCATATTTGGGATTTTTCTTAAAATGATTCCCCAATTCGTTAGAGCCCCACATCAATTAGTTTCAAAACCCATGTTTTCGCATTTAATCGAAGTTTTTTCATTTTAAATTTCAGTAATTCCTCTTGAGGTTTATGAATAACTACCTGTGTTAATTCTCTTTGGGATTGTGTATCTCTCAGTGACAAAACACTTCTCCTTCTTTCAGTTCCATACGAATTTAATTTCTGGATAAGTAAATTCCAAACCCCAGTTATATTATAAAACTCTTACCTTTCGATTTGATTTATTTTATTTTAACCATACTATTAATGAATTTGTTTAATTATTTAAAATCATGGTTTTTCTACTCCTTCGTTACCTGACTAGATTATAATATGAAAGTAATACACGTATACATAATGACTTGCTCTCTTATCCATATTTCTTATACAGAGAATAAATATCTTACTGTGGTGGATAAATTACACTTTTTTTCATTTTTTTCTTTATGCACCAACATAATTGTACCCTCATATCTTAGAAATGGGTAATTCCTTCAACACAAATGTTCTGATATCATTCTTTTTTAGTCGAGTATAATTTATGTTCTTCTCTGCATGAGAAGATTTCATTCAAATATCAAGATTACAAAATTTATCTTAGTTAATTCACAGAGTGCGTTTACTTTATTTTATATTGTTCTATTGGTTATATACAATACGTTTCCTCTTAGTATATGAGGAGCATGGAATTTCAGCGTTTTCTTATATAGGTGTGCTATACTAAAATTTCAATACGACAACAATGTGAAATTGTTTATTCAATTATAATGGAATTTTGCACTTCAAGTCATAATTCGGTTTATATGCCTTTCTTTTATCAAAAATTCAATTCATATAATTTTTATTCGTTCTCTATATTTAGTGAATTTATGTAATAATTGCTATCTATATACATACAATCATATTTCTTGATTTTCTCTTCCCGTATTCTAATTAATTTCTATCTCTCATAAATCATTCTTGCGAAGAATTAAATGAAATTGTCACCTTCATAATTTCTAAATTTGTCACTTATTTTCCACATATTATTTTATTCGAAATTGTCTTTATTGTTGAATATTGATTTTATACTACTCTTGATGGTAGTTCTCATAAATTTTCTTTTTCCAAATACTGTTTAGATTGTACAATTCTACAGGAATTTCATCAATTTCTTCACACACATGTTTGATAATCTCCCTTCTTTTTATTAATGATTTTATATATCTTATCCAATGTTCAATATATAATTTTCATTTTACTTTTTGGAAAGTAACTCATTCTATTTATTTTCTTAGTTGGATGTATGACTTCGAGATTTGTTTGTCATTTCTACAAACCTATACTTCTCCTTCTTCCAGGTTTTTTATACATTCGAGTTCAATATTATATAATAATGCCATTAATTATGTTTATTACATTAGCTATACTTGCAGTCCCCTTTACTGTAGGTGCAAAGAGATAAATCTTCAAATTTAAAGAGTAATTTACAGGTATCCTCTCTCACTTTATATACTCGTAAATTTTAATTTCAATTTTCGCAATTGAAATTCAAACTTCAACTGCCCTACTTGTTTCAGGTTTGACATGATATCTTGTAAAATTGTGATATTCATCATGATCATTAGTCAGAGTATCTGACAAGCACTATTCTAAGTTTTCAAGTTAGTAACTAGACTAATGGAGACACTTCAACAATCTGTTCCACTCTGCATATCTTAATTTTTTTATTTGTACATATTGTTGGGAGTATGGCATTGATGTAGTTTTAACATCATACTGTACAATTCAAACATAATTATTTTGAATAGTTTCATATTAAATTCCTCTTAAGGATTTGGAATTGACATGTATGTATCTGAATGTTAGATAATACATATTTTATGTTTATCTATATTATGTTGGTCCATGTATGGTTTAGATTTGAATTATTCTTAGTTTAGTATAATTTCCACTTGACATCATATATGAAAACCTCTGCTTAACCTCATATCCAAGGTTTATATCAACATAGAAATATTTCAGATATGTATCTGATCATATGAACGTTATTTATTATACATAAAATGTTACTTTTCAGTTTAATTCCATATTTCGATTTTGACTTGAACAACAGATTTAGACCCTGGGAAAGGGTTTAGAAATTCTGCTTTTTTATTCCTTAGACTCTATGAAGCCTATGTAATAGAATATGAGACTTAACTATATTAATTTATAGTTGACACTCTGTCAAATACATATGGAAATTAAATTTCTGAAAAGACAGTGTACAATACACATAATTTCATTTTTTTACTTTACATAATATCCCATTAGAATAACATACAACATAACCAAATTTTGTAGGTTCTAATTTTCATTTATGTTTTGATTTCAATTTTATATTTATTATATACTAATAATAATAGGCTAAATCTGAATTGAGAATAAACAGAAAATTTTCACAGAATGTACATACCACTGTATAAAGATTTTTTTTCCTCCCAACCTCGACCTTATTCCACAACTCTCCCCCGAGCATAGACAAATTCTTCCATAGTGTAGACAACCCCTTTGTCACACTAGGAATAGCTTATTCAAACTTGCTTTCCCTCAACTTTTTTCCATAATGTCATCATGCTATTTGGAGATGTTATTTCCCTTAAGCTAAGATTTTCCTCAGCCTAGTTTTATTCTTACCACTTCCCAGTAACTTTCCACTTTACAAAGGATTTTATCAGATATTTTTCTCCCATTTAATAATTTTTTTTTCTCCAAGGATTTATGGATAATTTTGTGAAATTCTTAGGATTCTAGTCCATCCCCATGGATTAGAATTCCTAGTTTCAGACTTGTCTTTATACAATAATGTAAATTCCACATTCATTTACTAATTTCCAAAAATAATATTTTCTTACATAATTTTTCCTTAGGTCCACCTAACCTTTAAAATTTATAAAAGCTGAAAATAGGGATATTACATAGTCCCCCTCTAAAAAAAAAACACCATCCTCTATGTTGCAGATATTTCTGTTTATTCATTGAAAAATGATGGGTATGTTTCTTCATCACATATTATAGCTCTAAAGTAGCTTCCTCAGGTGCAAAGTGCTTCCAATGCACTTTCAATAGAGGTACTTTTCTATTCTAGATCATGGTTTTTCCTACTCCAGTATACGAAGTGGTTCTGGAAGAATCTCTCCTTCTGTTTCCACTTAGCACAACTACCAGAATGAAATGTACTTTTGTGAGGTTTAATCCTTATATATAGATGATCTCCAACTTGGAATTTCGTTTCCATTATTTTCTTACCTTCATAACACTTCTGACGATCTTTAGCTACTTTAATATTCTACTGAACTATTTTCACAGTTTGTTGCATCTCATGTATTTTTTTTTTTTTTTCTCGTTTAGACTAATCCTAATCTTCCCATTTTTTCTCCTTCCATCCCACCCACGGGTTTCGAACCAGTGACCTTACAGAACAGAGTGCCTTAACAGTGCACCCCATCACTGACTGTTCTACACCACATGGGCGTTGCATCTCATGTATTACTTCTAGTCCAAGGACTAATTTTTCATTTGGTTGACTCCAGCTGAGTGAAGTGTGGAATTTTCTCTCATAAAGAGCTTCAAATGGACTCATTTTAGTGGAATCCTGATAATTGTTATTGTAAGCAAATTCTTCCAATTTTAGAAAATCTTCCCACTTATGGGCCTATCCATCACATACATGCACAATATGTCTTCCAATATCTAATTGGTTCTCCCTATCTGACTATCTGTTGGAGGATGGTAAGCTGTATTGAAGTTCATCTTTGTCCCCATTCCTCCAAATAGGTATTTCCAAAAGGAAGATGTAAATTTTGAATCTCTATTAGAGATGATCATTTTTAGGATTCCATGGAATTTAAATATTTCTTTAATGAATACATTGGACACTTTTGTTGTGTTAAAAGTGAATTTCACAAGAAGAAAATGTGTTTCTTTAGTTAAAGTTTCCACTTCTACAATAATTGAATCATGTTGGTACTTGGTACGTGGAAGTCCTGTAATAAATTCCATTGATACCACTTCCCACTTCCATTATGGAATAGGAAGAGAATTGAGTAGACCCACAGGATGTTGATGTTCTACATTAACTTGTTGACACTCCAAAAACCTTACTAAGTAATCATCTATATCCTTCTTCATTCCTGGAAAAAACATGTTTTTCCTCAATCCAGCTACCATCTTTTGATACCCTGGATGACTTGCATAAGGCATTTTATGGTATTCGTCTAAGTTTTAATGCTTTTAAATTCAATACATTAGGAGTATACAATATTTTCTTATAGCTCATTTATAGTATATCCTACAATTTCAAATTGTTGTAATGTTTTCTACAATTTTAAATATTGACGGTCTTGCACCAATACTCCTCAAATTTTTTCTTCCACATAAAATCTTACACTACTACCTGTATATGTCAAAATTTGATGAGAATTTCTACTTAAAGCATCACCAATTCAGTTTTCTTTTCCTTTTATGTGTTTTATTTCCATATCAAACTGACTGAGGAAAGATAACCACCTTGCTTTTCTGGCATTTAAATCTGGTTGGGTAAAAAAATAATTTAAACTTATATGACCTCTCATTAATACAAATTTCTTTCTCGACATATAATGTGTCCACATTTTTAGTTCATGTATAACAAAAACCAATTCCAATTCATATACAACATAATTATGTTCATGTTTCTTCAATTTTCGGGACTCAAAGGCTATTACTACATTATCGTGCATCAATACTCCCCCCAACCCTTCTGTACAAGCATCAATACACACAAAAAACTCCTTATTTGGATCAAAATTTTCAGTATAGGTGCAGTAGTTTATTTATGTTTGAGTTGTTCGAAACTATCTCGACACTTAGTTGTTGAGTGAAATTTCACTCCCTCTTTCTACAATAATGTGATGGGGTGAGCTAATGCAGAAAATCCCTCCACAAATATGGATTAATATCCAGTAATACCCATAAATGATCGTATTTCTCGTAGATCAATGAGTACATGCCAATTCAATATTGCTTCCACATTTTCCTGGTCTACCGCCAACGATCCTTAGAAATGACATGTCCCATATCTTGAATCATGGTTTTGTAAAACTTGCATTTGTTGATTTTTGTATACAGTTAATGTTCTATAAGGGTTTGTAGCACTATTCTAATATGTTCTTGGTTCTCTTCTTAATTTTTTGAGTATACCAAAGTATCATCTATGAACACTAATACAAATTTGTCCAAATGTTTATGTATAAAATTGTTCATTAAGCACATAAATGTAGCAGAGGCATTTGTGAGTCCAAAGGGTAAAAATAGAAACTCATAATGCCCATGTCTAGCTTGGAAGGTTATCTTATGTATGTCTACATATTTAATCCAGAGTTGATGATAGCCAGTTCTCAATTCATTTTTTTATAATATTGTTTCCCCTCTTACTTGATCAAATAGATTATCTATTCTTGGAAGAGGATATCGGTTCTTGATGATTAAGTTGTTTAAATGTTTTTAATATATACACATCCGGAAGGTGCCATCCTTATTTTTGACAAACAACACTCGTGCTCCACATGGAGACACACTTGGTATAATGTAACCCTTGTCTAATAAATCTTGTAATTAATGTTTCATTTATAGTAGTTCAAGAGTACTCATTCTATATGGTGCTCTGGAAACTGGGGTAGCTCCTAGTACTAGCTCAATATAAAAATCAATGTCTCTTCAAGGGGGGAGATCAAGAATTCCTTCTTGGCATACATGCATCAATTCCTTGATTACGGGTAAGTCTTCTATAGCTCATTTTCTGTTGGTTGTTCCAAATCCTTAACTTGGATAGAATATACTCGACAACCTTTTCTTGTTGTTTGTTTTAATTGTAATGTAGAAATCTACATAACGGACACTGTTTTTGGTTTTCCTTTAAATATTACAAATTTTCCTACAACACCAGTGCAAGTCACTGCTTTTTCTAAGAAATTCACTATTTATTTTTGTAGTTCCATGCAATCCATTCGAACTAGAAGATGATAATATCCTAAAGGAATAATGTTTAATTGGAGCTCTCTAATATATCCACTTAAATTTATAGATGATTTTAGTAGTTTATGAGTAACTTTCCTGTTTATTCCTGTAGTCAGATGCACTGACTAAGAGTGTTGAAATTTTTTTGTTTTTAATTTGCATTTTTCCACTATCTTAGGGCTAATATAACTTGAATTTTCTCCTCGGTCAACTAAAAGTGATACAGGTTGTTCAGAGATGATACGTTCAATTTTAATCATGGTTCATTGATGTTCATCTTGTATGTTCTATAATGCTTCACTGATCCGAAGAATATTTCGGGTAATATCATTCACTCTAGTCTCTTCTCGTACTACTTGAATGTTCTGGATTTTACGAGTGTTGTGTGGGTAGTCCTGCAACATATGAAGCTCTCTACATCCCCAGAACTTCAATGGTTATTTGGCTTTTAATACTTATCTTTTTTTGTTCGCTTCCATTGGCTTGGAACCAGTGTGGGAATGTGCTGTCTAATTTTCCCCACTCTTATCAAGCTCTTTCCGTTCATTATTTTTTTCCAAAATTCTTCAAATATGATGGCTTTTATCTTTTTGTGATTTTGTCAACCTTCCCGTTCTCTTTAATCTTCCAGCATTCAGTTGATTATTCTTGCCTTTAAATTTCTGGTAGCACAATCATGCTTTCCGAACAACGTCATCATTTTTTTTAGTATTATCAAATTCAATTATTTTACCTTATGTAGAAAGTTCAGAAATCATTGTACCTTGTATTCTTCTTCCCTTATGTATGGAACATAATGAATTAAGTTTGTGAATTTAGTCACAAATTCATCAATAGTGAATTGTCGAAGCCTTAGCTCATGAAATTACTTCGCTCTGTCATCATAATACCTCTCATTAAGGCATTTAGATTTGAGGTTCTCTTGAAATTATTCCCATGAAACCCTTTTTCCATCAACCAAGTGTGTGATTTTGGTCTCAATTCCCCTTGCATCCCCTTTTTATTTTTTGACTTTGAACCAAATTCTTCCCTACTCTCATACCTCTTTGAGTTGGGTTATGTTTCTTTTCTCTTTATTTCATGGTATTCACTATGATGACTAGACCTAGAGTTTAATTCCCTTATCAACCTGTGTTTCTTAGTAGTGGCCTACAAAAACCATTCATTTCTAGTCCTTAGCTGAACCATTTCTTGGTGCAAATTATTTATAATTTCTAGCATTTGAGCATTTGCATCTGGTACGACCCCTCCATGCCCCAGTTCTACGTACAACTCCTCTCAGTCATTCCTTATAGTTCTTGTAACTTTTATGCACTTAAATTTGATATACGTAACTCAATTAGTATTCATAATTAATAATTTAAAATGTGTTTGACAACATAAAAAATTTCCCTTTGTTGGGACCCATAAGCCCAAAGTTTTTAACATGGGCTCTGATACCATTAGTTTTGATATAACTATTCATTTATTACCTTCGTAGTGATAGTACTTATAATGTCTGTCTTTATTTTTTTGATGTATTAAGAACTAGTTAATTTATTCTATTCTATATAACTTGTTCCTATTCCTTGATATTAAGAATTATATTTTCTTTCCCATGAAATGTCTTATATATTTTATATCATTCAAGTATTTCTACATGTCCTCAACATGCATTTTATCCTTTCAAAAATTAAATTTAATACTTAATTGAAATTACCATTTCAATTCATATACCCTTTATCAAATTCAGGGTATTACTACATGTCCCTCAACATGTAATTCTTTATGCTAAATGTTAATTTATGACTTACCACTATAATAAATGTATGAACTTACTAATATGAAAACCTATAATTCACTAATGAGACCCTTAGCCACCCTTTCAGAATTATGATTTCCTTAGTCAAAATAATGAATATATGTCTTGATCTCATTACCATAGTGTCATATGATTCCACCATTCACTATTTATAAAGGTATGTGTTTCTATAATTTAATTTAACAAGGATAGTTTATTAATTTTCCTATAGTATTCAAACTAAAGGACGGGTACGAATACCACATTAAATCTGTATTAATTTAACTCTTCCTTACCTTATCTTCTGTCATAAAAATTATGGATTGGTACTATCCATAACATGGCTTCACATGATCCTGAACACGTCTCCTTGCTACTTGTATGCTGAAGATTGAATGTCAATGAATGGTGGCGATTTCCATCCCCAAACTTGAAGGATTTTGGACTACTCTTCATGTCACTCATTTGTAATTTCAATTTTTTTGGCACCTGTGGCCGGATTTTCTGTTATGGCAGCCAATGTATAGAGTTTTGGTATTTTCATGCATTCTCGTGAGAAGTTTGTTTGAACTCGGAGGATGTTCTCACATTTTCCTTTGTAAATGCTACCTTCCTCCTACTTTCCTTACTCGAAGAAAAATTTACATTCATTGTTCTATTTCAATTATGTTTTGGTTCAAAATATTGAATATAGTTCTCTGAGAATGTTTTAGGTATGCACTACCCCAAAAATTTACATTTCATTTCCTATGTTTGAAATTTTATCAGGGTTTTGTCAATGTTCTTCCATTGAAATTCGTTTATACCTTATTTTAACTGAGTAATGTTATTTCCATTTCTTTATAGAACCCTATTCTACCTTTAAGCCTTACGTCGGGTCTTCCTTCATCAATGTATTGAGCTCCAACATGGATTTTTAATGAGATAATTATTTACACTAACTCATAGTTTCATAATTTTCTTCTCTTCGGTTTACCCAGTAATTTCTTAAATAAAAAGGATTCAAATTATTCTGTGAAGTATTTGATTCGTTTTCATTATAACACAAGAATAATTTTTGGGCTTTTGGTACTCTTTCTATTTCATTTCCACGAGTTCCATAGCTGGGATTTTTATTAAATATATTCCCGAATTTGTTAGAGACCCACATCAATTAATTTCAGAACCCTTGTTTTCGCATTTAATCGAATTTTTGTCATTTTAAATTTTTGTAATTCTTCTTCAGGTTTATGAAGAATAACATGTGTTAATTCTCTTCGAGATTGCATATATCTCAATGACGCAGCGCTTATCCCTCTTTTAATTCCATATGAATTTAATTTATGGATAATTAAATTCCAAACGCCAGTTATATTATCAATCTCTTACCTTTTGATCCAAGTTTTTTGTCTGTTAACCATATTGTTAATGATTTTTTTTTAATTATTTAAAATTGGGGCCATTCTCCTCCTTCAATACGTGACTATATTATCATATGAAAAGAATATACTTATACATATTGATGTAAAATACCCCGGTAACCTCGCAGGAAAATGCATGTAATTAGGAAAATTTTTAAACATTTACCAATGTGTAACTTTCTAAATTTCTTTCCATATTCCCTCATTAACCATTAGAATAAAAATCATCATCACCTAGAGAAATATTTAGTAAAAAGAATAGTGAGTTACACAACAATTAACTCTCCTTTTTGTAGCATATTAACTAAAATTTCCTACTATAACTATGCATCAATCCTATGATAATTTTACCTCAATTAGTAAATCACGTAATGGATAATATAAACATCACATCATGAAATAAATTAACATCACAAAAACAACACAATGAAAAATCACATCGTTAGACACCGATATACCCTCGAAACATCGTAGGGTGAAAAATAACAAATGCTTAATTTTATTATTAAATGGTAATGAGTTTTGCCACCCCTCACTCAATGGTTATAAGGGAGTCCATCCCTTGACAATTTTCATAAAAATTACATATAAAAATAATATTAAATGAAACATATGAAGCTATAAGCTATTACAGTCATTATGATACCATTTACCCACAGAGCCTCAATTTCAGTCTTTGTAGTCGGATTGTTTCCTTCAGCGAGTCATCCTACAATTGGAACTCCTAATCCTGCATGGACTAACAACTCTTTATCTTCCACAATGTTAAACTTGAAAATGCCCTTTATCAAATCACCCTCCTTGCCTACCATTGTTGCCGTTAGCACACTTGATATGTTGATTAGATAAAATATTAATAAAACATTAATCAATCTCTATTTGTGGCACTTCAATAAATATTTGTATGCATGTATAATGCATAACAACATTGACATAACATGCCTTATTTAACATCGTTTCAAATGCATTAGTAGCAAATAAGTCACTATCAAGTGTCATCTATCCAACAAACACTAACAAATTCTTGCACGCACTTTCATATTATTTCCAAAGGAAAGCTAACATACTATATAATAATATTGTGCATGCAAATGCATAACAAGCTTTCAATATAACTATCCCAACAAGAAATTTCCTTTGTGCCTACTCTTATGTTTTCTTTTCCCAAGGGATTAACGCAATAGATTCTATACTTATGCATGTGAATGCACGTTCTTTTCCAAAAACATATTTTCCACACAAGAGCTATTGATAATGACTATTATGTATAACAATGCTAGCTCTATTTCAAACAAATTTAACATACTAATTATAACTTTTTGCATGCAATAACATAACTTTTTTTTTTGTATGTAAAACATATATTTCTTTCCAAAGGAAACTAGATAAATATTTCATGGAAAAATAAACACATTTTGTTTTCAAGAGATCAGACATATACAATTTATTCTTTCATGCATGAAAAGGGGAATTTACCTCTTATCCAAAATACCTAGCCCAAAATTTATGTTTAATATTCTCCCAAAAGAAAGATAATACAATATTTAATCCCTTTAGGTTTGAAAATACATATTATTTTCCCAAAATAAGGCTAACACAATCAATATTATGTGATTGCATCTGCCTTTTCTCTAGAAATATAATACCAAAAAATATGATTTTTCCATGCATGCAAGCGTATATGTTTGTCAATAATCTTACATAATAAAGCATTTCATTACTAGTGTTCCACTCCAAGAATCTAATCCAATAATGCATACATGGATATAATTTTCTATTCTATTCTTTTTGAAGAGTTCTAACAGAATAAATGATTCCTTATATATATATATATATATATATATATATATATATATATTCCAAGGAATTTAACACCCTAATTATTCTATTTCCAAAACATAGCTAACTCACTAGCTATTTTGCATGAAATACAAAATATTTTCTTATCATTTCACACATTATAGAGATTTGTAATATTTCCTCAAGAAATAACATGATTAACAAATCCTTCTCAAATAATAAAACCAATTGCCTTTTATGAAAAGGTTTTATCTGAACTACTTCTCGCAACATTTTTTTATATATTTTTTCACGACTCAAGCTCCTCATGCACGTAAAATCACATAATCAATTATAGTAGATCAAATATACTAGATAATTATTCATGTGCACCTAAGCACATACTCTCTTCAAGAGTGCAATATTTCTCTTTAAAAACTTTAATTCATATGCATCATGAGAACATACTTGGTAATGATATAAATTAATTCCTTGTCAAGAATCACTAACATAATTATTATCTCTATTCTACAAGAATCACTAGCATAAGCAATTATTCTTATCTCATTGAAAAATGAAATTAAAGCACTATGTTTTACTCTCTTTTCCTATTTTAGTCATCTACTTTGGACGCGTATTACGAACATATGGAAATGAATTTCATAAAACCAAAAGACATATTTGTTTGGAACAGGATTATTAAATATAACCTCTCATTTGTTTCAAAGGTGTCACGGCTTTAAAGATTCAAATGGACATTTGCAGCCCATTTTTCCAAATTTCAATATTAAATAATTTCTTGTTTTTGTCATCAATTTTGGACACGGTTTTTGAGACGTGGGAAATGAATTTTTAAAATATGAAAGTGGATTTTGGTAATAAAATCCTATTTGACAAAAAAATCCTTCATGTTTTACATATCTATCCTGGTTTGGGAGATTTAAAGGTATATTTGGACCCTATTATCCAATAATCCATGCAATTCACAAAATTATTTAGTGATGAAAAGCTTTTATGAATTCAAGACACATGAAATATTCAAAGAATTCAATGAATAAAACAAATATTCCTCTATATAAGAAATTATATCTAGAGGTTTTCTCAAGAAATATTCTTTATTCTTTATCATATGAACTTTTCCTTGCAAATAAATTCAGTTATTATATCATCATGCCTCATATGAAAAACAAATAATTTTCAAACATAATTACTTATCTATTGATGCATGCTTGGAATCCCTTATTCATCTTCCGTGGCTCCATTATCCATGTATTCTCTCATTCCCCCTTCTATTTTTCTCATAGGCTTACAATAAATAGCATTAAGAAAATGGAATATCTTTTCTAAATCATAAAAGCGTTCCATAAAGCAGTCATAAGTCTGATTTTTCCTAAATCACAAAATCACTCCATAAATATATCACGCTTTTATTTTCAAGGTATATTTGTTTTTTCCTTATGAGAAAATTTTCACTTATCCATAGTTTTTCCAAAACTATTACTCATTATTTCTAAAACTCATAAAAGATACCAACTTCGAAATATAATTTATTTCTATACAAGAATATAAATTGTTCTAAATAAATTAATTAAGAAATAATTTCCAATATTATTATAATTAATAATTACAAGAATAATCCTCATATAATATCCATATAATAATTAATAATATTTAATTATTTAGCAACCCTCATTTTACGAGAGTTTTTATAGTGACTTACGCTAGGGATATTACAAGTAACCTGCCCTCTTATTCATGTCTCGTATGCAGAGAATAGATATATTACTGTGGTGGAGAGTTTACAACATTTTTCATTTATATTTCTTTTAAACACCAAGATAATTGTACCCTTATATCTTAGAAATGGGTAATTGCTTTAGCACATATATTCTGATATCACTCTTTGTTAATGAAGTATAATTTATGTGCTTCTCTACGTGTGAACATTTCATTCAAATTTCGAGTTTACAAAATTTCTCTTAATTAATTCATAGTGTGTGTTTACTTTATTTTGTAGTGTTTTATTGGTTATAAACAATATGCTACCTCTTAGTATATGATGAGCCTGGAATTGTTGCGTATTGTTGTGTATTCTTATATAGGTGTACTGTACCTAATATTTGAGTATGGCAACAATGTGAAATTGTTTACTCAGTTATAGTGGAATTATGTACCTCAATTCATAATTCAATTTATATGCCTTGTATTTCTCTAAAATTCAATTCATATAATTTTAATTCATTCTCTCTCTTTAGTGAATTTATATAATAATGGCTATCTATATCCACACAACCATATTTCTATATTTTTTTTTTCCATAAGTCCAATTAATTTCTATCTGTAATAAATCATTCTTACGAAGAATTAAATGAAATTTTCACCTTCATAATTTCTAAATTCATCACTTGTTTTCCAGATAAATTTTTTTATTCGCAGTTGTCCTTATTGTTGAATATTTATTTTATACCACTACTCTTGGTGGTAGTTCTCGTAAAATTTCATTTTCTGAATATTGTTCAGATTGTACAATTGTAAATGAATTTCTCTAGTTTCTTCACACACATGTTTGATAATCTCCCTTCTTGTTTTTATTAATTATTTTATATATCTTATCCAATGTTCAATATATAATTTTCATTTTACTTTTTTGAAAGAAACACATTGTATTCCGTTTCTCAGCTGGATGTACAGTTTTGGGACTTGTTCATCATTTCTACAAACCTCTACTTCTCCTTCGAGTTTTGTTATACATTTGAATTCAATATTATATAATAATGCCATTCATTATGTTTAGTAATTCATCTATACTTATAGTCCAGTTTACTGTAGCTACAAGGAGATAAATCTTCAAATTTGAAGAGTAATTTAGTGGTATCCTCTCTCACTTTATATACTCTTAAATTTTCGTTTCAATTTTTGCAAATAAAATTCCAACTTCAATTTCCATGCTTCTTTCATGTTTTACATGATATCTTCTATAGTTGTGATATTAATCATGGTCAATAGTTAGAGTATCTCACAGACACTATTCTAAATTTTTAGGTCAATCATCAGACTAATGGAGACATTTCAACAATCTGCTCCACTCTGCATATGTTAATTTTGATATTTGCACATATTTCTAGGTCTATGACACTGATGTAGTTTTAACATCATACTCTACAATTAAAACATAATTATTTTTAGCAGATACATCTTAAATTCCTCTTTAGGATTTAGAATTGACATGTATGTATATGAAAGTTAGATAGTAAACATTTTATGTTTTTCTATATTATGTTAGCCCATGTATGGTTTACATTTGAATTATTCTTAATTTAATATAATTTCCACTTGACAACATATATGCAAACCTATATTTTACATTCATATCCTAGGTTTATATCATCATACAAATATTTCAGATATGTAACTCCATGTATTATATCAACAGAGAAATATTTCAAATATGTATATCAATCTATTATCAATGTTATTTACTATACATAAAATGTTACTTTTCACTTTAATTCCATCTTTCGATTTTTACTTAAACAATAGATTTAGACCCTAGGAAAGGGTTTAGAAATTTTTCTAGTTTATCCCTTAGACTCTACCGAGCCTATGTAATAGAATATGATACTAACTATATTATTTATGGCTGAGACTCTGTCAAATACATATGGAAATTAAATTTCTGAAAAGACACTATACAATACACATAATTTCAATGGTTTACTTTACATAATATCCCATTCGAATGACATACAACAGAAAAAAATATTATGGGTTCTAATTTTCATTTATCTTGTTATTTCAATTCCACATTTATTATAAAATGATAACAATAGGCTAAATATGAATTGATAATAAGCATAAAATTCTCAAAGAATGTACATAATAGTGTATAAATACTATTCCCCCCCCACCCCAACCTGTACCTTATTCCATAGTTCTCCCCCGAGAAGGGACCAATTATTCCTTAGTGTCGACAACCATTTTTTCACACTAGGAATAGCTTATTTAAGCATGCTTTCCCTCAAATTGTTTCTGTTTTGGTGTCCCGCTATTCTGGGACGTTATTTCCCTTAGCATAGTCTTTCCTTTTGGTTTTTCCACAAAATCTTCCTTTAAAACTAGATTTTCCTCAACCTAGTTTTACTCTTACCCCTTCCGAATGACTTTCCGCTTTAATTTTCCTTTTATTAGATCTTTTTCTCCCATATAATAATTTTTTTTAATTTTTTAATTTTTTCTCAAGGATTTCTAGAGAATTTTGGGAAATTGTTAGGATTCTAGTCCATCCCCATGGATCAAAATTCCTGGTTTCAAATTACTCTTGTCTTTATACACTAATAAAAATTCCACATTCATTTATTAATTTCCAAAAATAATATGTCCATACATAAATTTTCCTTCAGTCCACTTGACATTTACAATTTATAAAAGATGAAAATAGGGATATTACCTGGAGATTATCCGATGCCTTCTTATTAAGATAATATTTTCCACTGCGCTCTTTCTGTTTCATCTAAAGATAGAAAATTCTTTCTTTCCTCGTCACTTTGTCTGTCGTCTTGGGATTTTTTAAATCTATTCATTACTTCATGAAGACATGAAATATTCTCATGAATTTTTGCACCTTGGCCCTCTCCTCCCAAATGTAAGGTACATATCTTAAGAGGGGGGTGAATTTCACCACAAATTTTCGATTTATCATCATAAAATCGTTATGTCAGATATGTTTCCTTGAAAAACTTATGGAAATCACACCAAAACACCTTTTTTAAATCAATTACATTAATTGCGTGACCCTCCTCCCACCATAACACAACCTTCCATTTAGGTTTATATATCTCTAGTCTTTCCTTCAGGTTGTTGTCATATTCATAAATCTGAAAATATTTTTTTATGTTAATTAACCAAGATTTTGTAGCTTCCTCCTTATCTCCATAAAGAATTGGGGGTTTTATTTTTTTAGCTCTCCTTTTAATTCATTCTTTTGTTTCTTTTTTTTTTATGGTCTGACACACGATTACATTTCCCTTCATTTCAAATCATATGCTATTGTGAATTCTGAATGTGACTTGCTTCTAATGCATTCTCACCTCCCAAGTTATGTATTTCATTTTGTTCCTCATTACTAGAGATAGGAATGGAATTTATATGATTTTGACGATCTAATAGGACCTTCACTATCTGACCCTAACCTAACATTAGTCTCTCATTGTATTCTTTTAATTTGGCAAAATGGTTTCTCAATTTCTGGATGATTTCCAAAAACATAGTAGTGGGATCTCGTTGGTTTCCGTATAGGTTCACCCATACTTATGGGTTACCATTTCCACGAGTTTTATGACTCAATTCCACTCTAGGTTTCCTGGGATGTGCATATCTTGCTCCTCTATGAATCATTAATTCTCTTCTCTCTTTGGGATCATAGAAAATAAATTTATTAATCGATTGCCCAATTTTGTCTGCAATGTTGCAACAAAGCTTAGATACCACTTGTAACAATCATCATCCAAAGATGCTTTCATGCAAGAAACCAAGGGTATGTAAAAAAACAAAAAATTCCTCTTACATTACTTGTAATGACATTAATATATGATATAATTATCATATGGGAAGTAATTAATTCACATAAGTGAGAATATAATTTCTTGCAACGTAATAGTAAATTCTAAAAAAATTATAATGTACATGTTGTATCCCCACATGGGATACACAATTTTAGTTTAATACAAACACAAGTGTAATTATTAATACGCTACCATATCACTGACCTACACATACTCATAATGGTTAGGTACTTTAATTTTTTATGTATGTAAAATTTAATGAATGAATATATGGTTCATTTATCATAACAACATAAAATTATCCATGTGAACTGATGTACCGTGGCTTCACTTCTGGTGTCGGGACAATGGGTTGTACCTCCTTCATCTGCGTACCAACAGGTTCATCAAACATTGAAGATATCCTAGGCTTGTTTGAGGAAATATTTTTATGCTTTTCCAATGCCTACCATGCGATTATGACTCCTCAACATTTATCTACACACAAGTTTACCTCCAAACCCTAATCCAACTCCTTAGGTTCTTTTCTTTGTGCCTTAGCCTTGAAGCCTTTTCTCCATGGAGAAAATTCTTAGTACATTATTTCCTCAAGATTAATTGGCCATGCCACATTAGAGCAAGGTTTTTGGAGAGAAAGGAGATCTTCAAGTTCCATATATCATTTTCCTTCTTGACTACTATAGAAATTCTTTCTAAATGTTGAAATGGTGCTTGCAATTATGGTAATGTTTTTTCACTGCGCAGGGTTTACTATGCATCCTCTAATGCACATGCCAAGATAACCCCTACAGGTAATGGAATATCCTAATATATTTCACATAGTTACCCAATATTCTTGTCTATCTAGTCTATACATGTTTCTAATATGGAAATTCCTTCTAGGAAACCGAATTTCTCCATTTGTGTAGATTTTTTTAGCATAACATAAAAAATACACACTCTACTAATGGATGCTTTGTCTATACCATGTGCTTCGCCACATTACTCATTATATCGGCAGTTGGTTTATATTTTTATTATCTATTTATATCCAGTGTCCTTTCGACGTATTGGTTGTGCTTATTATAGGTCTCTGCAGCCTAAGATTATTTCATCTGGTTGGGGATTTTATGCCGTGGAAATACCATCAGGGTTTTGTTAATTTAAGGAAAATACGCCCCGACTGGTATATTTGGGATTCTTTTATTATATTTATTGTTGTCTTTTACTCTTACCTAGGTAACCCTACTCCACTTACAATGCAAGATGGTTTTTCCTAATTTGCACACCATTACAAGAGGGTTTCTATGAATATAAAGTGAAAGGCTATTTTTGAGTTGCTTAATATATATATATATATATATATATATATATATATATATATATAGATATATTGGATTTCAATTAATCTCTAAATGATATTATTGTGTACTTCTCAATTGTCTTCTGTGAAAACAAATTTTCTTAGTTATCACTTTTATTATAATAATGTTAAATACCGATAGATTATTTCTCTTTAATGTAGTTACATTTTATTGGGCAACCATGCTATCAGACAAGGATTTATTTGTAACCACTCCACTTACCACAATATTTTTTCTATTTATAACATAGATACTTAAGTTGTTGCCCACTACTTTCTATTAATTTGTCACTATTCGAAGAATTATGTCCTTATATTTTTTGTTGTTATTCCTTCATTCGATGAATTCTATCATTACACTTTCTATAGATATTATTTTTATAATTCATTAACCCACGTATAACATTTCTGCCATTGATTATACCTGTCTAACTTGACTAATCAAAAATTATTATTCCTTGCCATTTCCACTTGACGATACTACATCATTATCTTATTCTATCACAACTAGAATTAAAATAATTATAGTAATTTTTGTATAAATTATACACGTCATAAATTTGATTTTAATTTAACCTTGTAATAGTATTCTCAACCTATTACGCTAAGATCTAAGTTATATATCTTATGGTATTTTATATCCCTATACTATGGTCATTCCTCATAAATACTCTTTTATTAAAATCAAACGTAATTAGAATCTCTGCGAAGGATTTCATTCATTTTGTTTATATAATATACCATTATATTACTAAGGTTATTTCACACCTTTGGATATCGATGTACATACCCCGTTAATCAATTCTAATAAAATAAATATAGGTAGGAAGACATAATATAATGTTTGGGATTACCAATGTCATGCATCCACCATTCGTATAAATCAACTTTATTTCATTATAACACTTCTTTGTTAATAGATAAGTTTTCAAACCAGATGTTGTGAATATGATTCTTGATTTTTGAATTGAAATATATATTATATTAGTCCCTCAATTGATTAATATCTCTATCACTTATTAATTGTAAGGATAATCGTATACAAGTTTCATGAATCGGAATTTAAACTTCCTTAATTCGTACTTGTCATCTCTTTTATGTGATTTATAATTATTGGTATTTACCTATCTTACAGTACATAAAAGTTAAACGCCTTCAAATGGATCATTATCAGTTGTGGCATTGGATTGAAGCCACCTGTATGGATTGGATCAAGTTATATTCCTTGTCGGATTTTATGACAACCAAACCCTAACAAGACTTGTCATTTTTCATTTGGAAGTTCTTGGCCTTCTGCTCTGGTTTTGCAAACTCTCGTTACTCCAAGCAACGGTGGCCTTAGAAGCGATTATCTCGATGTTAACGTAGGAGAGACAATGAAATTAAAACTTCACCTTGAAACTTTGGCATTATCATTACAGGACCCTCTCTCTCTCTATGGCAAGATTGTTCAGTTTACTTTTAGAGGTAAATTCATCCTTTCTCTGAATTTTCAGTTTTCAATTTTCATCTATTTGTTTTTATCTCGACTTAAAATATTCTTTTATCGATTTCAATTTCACAGTGAACTACAATGGAGTCTTTCTCCACATTTCATTTTCATATAACTCATTCTCATCTTAATTCAATTTCTCCTGCAACATCGAGGTAGAAATTTGTGATTTCCAAGAGAGTATTGTCATAATATAGTTCGTCGGCTTACAAACATTATTCTGGTGAGTTATTACATTTAACCGGGTTATTTTGATGTTTTTTTTGGAATAATCTGTCAACTCTATAAATTCCTTATTAATTTAAATGTTCACATTATATTTGGTCAAGATGGAAATGGAATACCCAAGGGTTTTTCCGGCATAAATTCCAGCATTATCTCCCTAGTTTGAACTATCTTTGATAAGGAATTCATTCATATATATATATATATATCATTGTACTAAGGTTTTCTCCATAATTTGGTTTTTGATTTACGATTCATTTATGGAGATTTTCTACTAAACCATACCTCTCTGTAATGTATTACAATGTTGAATTTAATATCGCTTCTCCTAATGAGAATTTTTTGGGTTTGAAATCATATCTTCGTATCTGCTCATTCATTCCCACTTTCATTTTTTGGTCCAAGTAATCTTTGATTTTCTTTCAGGTGTTCTCTTTCAATGAGAATTATCTTTGTAATGTTTCCCAATTTACTATTAAGCAGAATGTTGGCACAAATTAGTTTACTTATGGCTTCCTACTATTTTAGGAATGCATTTCTTCAATTTCAATTAGAAATCAATTTTATAGTTAGGCGGTTGTAATATTTCACCTGGTTTTAAAATAATTACTTTACGAGAATACTTTCTAAGTCTATTTTGTTAATATTTTTGGTAACGGAAATTGGAATATTTCAATATATATTCTATAGGTCTGTTCGAATGGCTTCTATTTGAAACTTATTTTAATTTTATGAATATTCATTTATAAAATAACCACTGTGTTTATTAAAACCTTATCTAATTAGATTTGTATATGTATCTTATTTTATATATTAAACTTTGAATTTATTTCAGGACCCTTCTTCACACATGCGATTATTGTTTGTTTAATAATATTCCTACCACATCACTATTAATGAATTTATTCTTTTGGTTAATGTATTTTTTTTCTTGTTTTACATATTCCCTTTATGGATTAACTTCGCATTTTAGACACATATATTAGGTTAAAATAATACGGATTTAACCTTTGTAGAGTTTTATTAATTCCCTCAATTAATAAAATTCTATTTTATATAGGAATAGTTTCATTTATTCCAAGATTCTCAGAGTTTCTAAATTACACTTTGCCAATGAGAAGAAAGGTACACTTCCTTCTATTTCGTTAGTTTCCTTTCCTATCTCTCTTACATTTTTATCAAATTTATTCACTAATGATTTTCCACATTCTTAGTTGCAGATTTAATATCACTCTCTAATTAAAAACACTAAGGTAATAATCTCATTTTTAACTTATATTTTCCTTCAGTTAAATATTTCCGTCTTTAATTATTTTTAGAGACAATTTGTATTCATTTTAACTAACTTATATTTTTGTATATACAGGTATTCCATATGATTCCCTGTACATGGCTACAATTTAATTGATCCTCTGTACATTCATTTGTACATCAGTAATGCATTCATTGATAATAGATTATGATTTCTTCTATACAGGTTGGTCTATATCACTTTTAATAATCCATCCTATATAATTTTGAGCAGTATTTAAATTCATTATCCTATTGTACTGTTTAATTGGGACTATGAATTATGTCTATAATTTATGACAAAATTAACTTGTAATATGTGTAAAATAAACTATCATGACTTACATTATAGCAGTATTAAATGTGTACTAATTCTTAGAATTTAAATGATTTTTACTTTCATGTATGTGTTTTCTTCATTTTTGTCTCTTATGTCATTTCTGAGAAAATGCAATAATATGTATTTGTATCCAAGCTTGTTTTATGATAAAAAATATTATTTGGAATTTACATAGTCATGTCAATATTACATTTAAAGACACTAAGTTTACTTCTCTCTAATTTATTTACCTATATTGTATGTATTTACAGAAATATTATTTAACACCCAACTCAGATTTAAACCTATTAATGGGGTTTAGACATTCGGAGTTTTGGTGTATAATTCTACTTGTCTGTGTAACCATACAGATCAAGTACTATTTCAATAGTTTTTTTTATGTTAAATACATTATACTATATAACTAAAATTTATACAGAAATTCACCATTTAATACAATATTTAATCATGTATAAAATTAACTTTTCCTACACATTTCCATCTAATTGAATTAAACCATAATTCAATACAAATAGACAATCTCACACTTTCTATCATAATAAAATTCATAGCATAGAATTGAATTTATTTGTGCATACCAGTTTTGGTAACACTATTTTCCACCCAACCTTGAGCTTTCTCTCCATAGCTCTCCCCAAGCAGTCACCAATTCCTCCAAATTGTAGACAACCTCTTGTCTAACCAGGAATGGTTTATTAAAGCTTGGTTTCCCTTTAGCATGTTTCCATAACTACGTCCATTTAATCAAGATGTTGTTTTCCTTTTTGCCTAGGCTTTCCTTTTGTTTTTTCCACAAAAGTACTTCAAAACTAGCTTTTTCCTCTTTCTAGTTTTATTTCACCTCTTCTGAATAGCTTTCCACTTTACTGAGGTATCTTTTTAGATTTTTATCTCCAATCTAATACTCAATTTTAATTTACTTTCTCCAAGGATTTTTGGAGAATCTGGTAAAGTCTTTGGAGTCTTGTGCACCCTCATGGACTTGAAATAATGGTCTCCATTTATACTCTAGTCTTTTGACAATAATTCAAATTCCACATTTATTAAATTTAGAAGAATAAAATATTTCCACAATAATTTTTTTCCTCTAGGTCCACTTAACCTTTTGGATTGTTCAAGTCTATAATAAAACTAGGAAAAATAGGGATATTATATATTCCCTCTCTAAAATTAAACACCACCGTTGGTGTTGCAAAATATTAACTCACTTTTCAAACAGTGATGGAAATTTTTCCTACATATCTTCTTCTCGCTTCCAAGTAGCTTCTTCAGGTGAAAAGTGCTTCCACTGCACTTTCACCCTAGCTACCGTCCTATTTTGGAGCTCGATTTCTTCCCGTACCAGGATATGAAGTGGCTCTAGAATAAATTCCCCTTCTCGTTCCACCTGTATCAAATTCCAATCAATTACATGAGTAGGATCATGTATATAATTTTTCAATAAGGAAACATGAAAAACATTTGGAACCTTAATATGACTAGGTAGAGTCAACTTATAAGATACAGGCCCCACTCTTTCTACAACTTCAAATTTTCCATAGTAGCATGGTGCTAATTTAGCACTACCAATGTATAAAGTATTGTGTTTGGCTTAATCGCCAAGTACACATAGTCTCCCACTTTGAATTCTATATGAATTCTATTTTTGTCTACATAACTCTTATGTCTATCTTGAGTTCTCTTAATGTTTTGCTTAATTTTCTTCACTGTTATTTCTATCTCTTGCAATGCATCTCGTCCAAGAATTAACTTGTCCTCTCGTTGACTACAACTAATCGGTGTGCGGAACTTTCTAATATACAATGATTCAAACGGACTCATATTTATTGAGGCTTGATAACTATTATTATATCCAAATTTTACTAAATGCAGAAAATCTTCCCATCTTGAAGGTCTCTCCATAACATACATTCGTAACATGTCTTCTAAAATCTGGTTTTTTCTTTTAGCTTTTCCATCTGTTTGAGTATGGTGGGCGGTACTAAAGTTCAATTTTCTACCCATTCCTCCAAACAGAGTCTTCCGAAAAGCTGAAGTAAAATTTGCATCTCTTTCTGATATAATCATTTTAGGAATACCATGTAACTTTACAATCTATTTCATACATACATTAGCTACTTGAATTGTACCAAAAGTAGATTGTATCAGTAAAAAGTGTGCAGCTTTAGTCAATGTGCCTACAACCACCATCATAGAATCATGTTGATGTTTAGTCCTAGGTAAACCAGTTATAAAATCTATGGAAACAATTTCCCATTTCCATTCTGGAACATGTAAAGGATTCAACAGTCTTGCTAGATGTTGATGTTATACTTTTACCTATTGACATTCCAAACATCTAGCTAAATAATCAACAACATCTTTCTTCATTCCTGGCCAAAACATATTGTTTCTCAATGTTGAAATCATTTTTTGATAACAAGGGTGTCCTGCAAAGGGTCATCTATGATACTCATCTAAAATTTCATTTTTTAATGAGCTGACATTTGGAATGTACAATATGTTTTTATAATAAATGAACCCTTTCTAGTTTTGACTATATCCCAATATCTCAATATTCTACAATTTTTCTTGAAGTTTTTCATAGGCTAAATCTTAACTCACTACTTCTCGTTCTAGTATTTCAATGTCAAAGTTCGCACTACTTCCAACACTATTCAATATTTGATGAGCATTCCTATTGAAAGAATCTGAAATATTATTTTCCTTTCCTTTTATATGTTTTATTTCTATGTCAAACCCAATAAGAAAAGAAATCCATCTAGCTTGTCTAGCATTGAAATCTGGTTGTGTGAAAAAGTATTTCAAACTTATGTGATATGTCATCAATACCAACTTCTTTCCTAGAAAATAATGTCTCCACATATTCAAAGCATGTATTACAGCAGCTAACTCTAAGTCATATATAGGGTAGTTTTATTCATGTTTATTTAGCTTTCTTGACTCATAGGTTGTGGCTGAGTTTTCTTTTAATAATACCCTTCCTAATCCTTTTGCACAAGAATATGTACACACTACAAATTATTTGTTTGGATCAACAATCTTAAAAATAGGAGTAGTTATTAGTTTATGTTTTAACAGTTCAAAACTATGTTGACATTTTGTTGTCCACTCAAAATTCACTCCCTTTTTCTGTAGAGATCTAATAGGATAAGCTAAGGCTGAAATTCTCTCTACAAATCTCCTGTAGTATCCCGTGATTGCCATGAATGATCTTATGGCTAGAACATCAGTAGATAAAGGCCACTCCATGATAGTTTGTATCTTCTTTAGGTCTACTTCCAATCCTTCTTCTGAAATTACATCACCCAAATACTGAATTTTATTCTTGTAAAATTCACATTTGCTAATCTTGGAATATAACTTATGTTCTCTAACTGTTTGTAAGACAATTCTGAGATGTTCTTTATGTTCTGCTTCATTCTTGGAATATACTAGAATGCAATCAATAAACAAAAAAACAAATTTGTCTAGATACTTATGTAACACACTTTTCATTAGACACATGAATGTAGAAGGTACATTAGTCAACCCAAAAGGTAGAACTACAAACTCATAGTGCCCGTATCTAGTTTTGAATGCAGTATTGTTTATGTCTTCATCCTTAATTATCACTTGATGATAGCTTGTTCTTAAATAAATTTTTGAAAGGATATTAGCTCCTCTCACTTGATCAAATAAGTCATCTATTCTAGTTAGAGGATACCTATTCTTTATAGTTAGTTTATTCAGTTATTTGTAGTCCATACACATTCTGAATGTTCCATCTTTATTTTTAACAAATAGTACAGGTGCTTCCCATGGATACACACTTGGCCGAATATAACCTTGGTCCAACAATTCTTGTAGTTGTAATTTTAATTCTAACGACTCAGGAGTACTCATTCCATAGCGTGCTCTAGATACATGTGTAGCTGTGGGTATCAATTCAATTAAAAAATAAATTTCTCTTTTAGGAGGTAATAGAGGGATTTCGTCTAGAAACACATCTTTGAATTCTCTAATTACTGATAAATTTTGTACAAATTATTTTTCAATTTGTTTTCCTAATTCCTCCACTTACAGAACATACACTTGATAGCCTTTCCTTGTTGTTGTTTTTAGCTGTAGAGCTGAAATTTTTCTTATTGATATTTGTATGGGTTCTCCTTTTACTATCACTAGTTTTCTCTCACCATCTACACAATGAACTATTTTATCTAATTAATTAACTATTTCTTTCTGTTTTTCTAACAAGTCCATTACCACTAACACGTCATACTATCCTAGAGGTAAAATATTTAAATTCAGTTCTATTTCATACCCTTCTACATTTACAACAATCTTTGGTAATTTATGGGTCACTTTTCTTTTTGTTCTAGTGGCTAACAGAACTAACCATGCTTACTGAAATTTTTCTAGTTTTAATTTGCACTTTTCCACCATCTGTGGACTTATTTAGCTGAAATTTTCTCTTGGATATATCAAAACAAAAACAAGTTGTGTAGCAATCATACCTTCGATTTAGATCACTGTTGATTGGTGTTTAGCTTGGTGATCCTCTTGTGCAGCACTAATTCTTGGAATGTTTCTAGGAACACCATTTACAATAGTTTCTTTTGTCAATACTTGAATATTTTGAATTGTTCGATGAGGATAGTGACGTAACATATGAGGTTCGCCACAACCCTAGCACTTTAATGGCTCCTTCATTTTCACACTTCCTTCTTCTTCTTTTTTATATCCATATGTTTAGATCCAATTTGTGATTGGGCGGGTTGATTTTCTCCATTTTTTCTAAACTTCTTCCTTTGATGATTTTTCCCAAAGTTTTTCAAGTATGTTGGTTTTACTCTTTTCGCACTAGAGTCACCTTTCCCTTTTTCTTTGTTTTTCCAAATTTTTAGCTGATTTTTTCTGTATTTCAATTGTTGATAGCATAATATTACTTTGCGCATGACTTCATCCATTTTCTTGTGATTTTCAAATTCTATTCTCTCTTTATAAATACTAGGTAGGTAGTTTAAAAATCATTGTACCTTAGACTTCTCTTCTCTTATATAAGGTACATAGTGAAGCAGGTTAGTGAATTTTGTAACAAAATCATCTATTGTGAGTTGTCCCAATATCATATCATGAAACTCTTTCTCTTTTTCATCATAATATCATTCATTCAGATATCTAGATTTCAATTTAGTCTAGAAGTCTTCCCAAGTCACATTTCTCTCATCTAATACATGCACCGTTTTGGTTTCTTCCCACCACAAGGTAGCCTTATCTTGTAGTTCATAAAAATCCAATCTGGAATTCAGGTTACTTCCATATTCATAGACTTCAAAGTATTTTACCATATTTAGAAGCCAAGCTTCATCATCTTCCTCCTTTTCACCATCATATGTGGGAGGTTTAATTTTTCAGAATTCTCCTTGAAATTCCTTTTATTTCTGGACTATTTTCAACTGCTTCACCATCCTTAGATCCTTCTGAGTGGGTTTCAGCTTATTTTTTCTTTATTCTTAGGTCTTAAATTTTGTATCTAGACCTTGAGGTTAATTCCCTAATAAACCTCTCTTTTTCTTCGCTGGCTTGCAATAGTCTTTCATTACTGGTTCTCAAATGAACCAATTCTTGTTGCATTTCCTGGAACATATCCAGAAACTAAAGATGTTGATCTAGTGGATTTCCCTCACCACCATATCTACAAATATACCTCCTCCATCGCTCATAATTACAGTTGTGCTTTCTGCACTACATCATTATACACAAAAATTGAATTAATGCAAAAAACTTTCAATTTAAATAAATTTACAGCCGCAAAATTTTGGATTTTAATTTCCTTTGTGAGGACACATATATGCCCAGTGATTCAACATGACCTATGATACCATCTGTAACAACTCCGCTTACCACAATTTTTTTTTCCTATTTATAACCTAACTACTTAAGTTGTCATCCACTACTTTCTATTAATTTTTCATTATTCGACGAATTATGTCCTTATATTTTCTGTTGTTATTCCTTCATTCATAGTTTGTCATTATTCGACAAATTATGTCGTTACACTTTCTATTGATATTTTTTTTTATAATTCATGAACCCAAGTGTAATATTTCTACCATTAATTATACTTTTCTAACTCGACTAATTCATAGTAATTTTTCCTTGCCATTTCCACTTGACGATACTTCCTCATTATCTTATTCTATCACCACTATAATTAAAATCATTATAGTAATTTTTGCATAGCTTATACACTTTGTACATTCCATTTTAATTTAACCTTGTAATAGTATTCTCAACCAATTACGATAAGATGTAAGGTATATATCTTATGGTATTTTATATGCCCATGCTATTTTCATTCTTCATAAATACTCTTTTTCTTAAAAGAAAAGGTAATTTGAATCTCTGCAAAGGATTTCATTCCTTTTTTATATATAATATACCATTGTATTACTAAGGTTATTTCATGCCTTTGTGATATCGATGTACACACCCTATGAATCGAGTCAAATTGAATACATATAGGTACGAAGATATAATATAATATTTGTGATTATCAACATGATACATCCACTATTCATATAAATCAACGTTATTTCATTTTAACATTCCTTTGTTAATAGATAAGTTTTAAAACTATATGTTGTGAATATGATTCTTGATTTTTGATTTGACATATATATTATATTAGTCACTCCATTCATTAATATCTCTTTCACTCATTAATTGTAAGTATAATTGTATACATGTTCGGTGATTTGAAATTTAGCCTTCTATAATTTGTACTTGTCATCACATGGCTCATTATCGGTTGTGGCGTTGGATTAAAGCCACTTGTATGGCTTGGATCAAGTGGTATTCCCTGTGGGATTTTACGACAACCAAGCCCTAACAAGAATTGTCATTTTTCATTTGGAACTTTTCGACCTTCCACTCTAGTTTTGCAAACCCTCATTGCTCCAAGAAATTGTGGCCTTAGAAATGATTGCCTCCACATTCGCGTGGGTGAAAAGATGAAATTGAACCTCTTCCATGACACTTTGGAATTATCATTCTGAAACCCTCTCTCTCTCTCAGGTAAGACTGTTCAGTTTACTTTCAAAGATAAATTTGTCCTTTCTCTGAATTTTTAGTTTTTGAATTTCATCTATTTGTTTCTCTTTGCACTTAAAATATTTTTTTTTCGATTGCAGTTTCGTAGTGAGGTACAATAGAGTCTTACTTCACTTTTCCATTTTATTTAACTCGATTTCATCTTAGTTAAATTTCTCCTGCAACATCAAAGTAAAAAATTTTGATTTCCAAGAGAGTATTGTCATAATATATTTTGTTAGCGTACAAACGTTATTCTGGTGAGTTATTACACTTAACCAGGTTACTTTTATGTTATTTTTGGAATAATCTATCAATTTTCTGAATTTGTTATTAATTGAAGTGTTCCCATTCTATTCCATCGAGATGGAAATGAAATAACTGAGGGTTTTCCTGGCTTAAATTCTAGCCTTATATCCCTGGTTTGAACTATCGTTGATATGGAATTGATATATATATATATATATATATATATATATCAATGTACTGAGGTTTTCTCCATAATTTAATTTTTGATCTACAATTCAGTTATAGATATTTTCTACTAAACTATACCTCTCTGTAATTTCTTACAATGTTGAATTCATTCTCATTTCTCCGAATGATAATTTTCTTGGTTTGAAATCTTATCTTCATATCTGTGTAGTCATTCCCACTTTCATTTTCGGGTCCAGGTAATCTTTGAATTTGTTTCAAGTGTTCTCTTTCAATGAGAATTCCCTTTGTAATGTTTCCCAATTTAGTATTGAGCACAAAGTTGGCACAAATATAATTTATGTACGACTTCCTGGTATTTTTAGGAATGCCTTTCTTCAATTTCAATTAGAAATTATTTTTATAGTTAGGCGATCGTAATATGTCACCTTGTTTTAAAATAATTCCATTGCAAGAATTCTTTGTAAGTTTGTTGTGTTAATATTTTTGGTAACAGAAATTAGAATATTTCAATATATATTCGATAAGTTTCTTCTAATTATTTTTATATCAAACTTATTTTAATTTTATGAATATTCATTCATAAAATAACCATGAGGGGAAATTTTAGGGGCTAATATTCGTAGTTGGGCTAATTTTGAATGTTCTTTCAAAAAAAAAGATTCACTAATTTCCATTTTTTCGAAAAAACGATTCGCCCAAATTTTACAGTATAAAATTATTTTACCCTAAAAATATCCAAAACTTTATATTTATTAATATAAATAATTAGAAACCTGAATATTTTAACAAAAATACCATCATTTTTTTTACAATTTACATATTGGGGACTAGTAAGATTTGCCAAGGTTTCTAAACTTTAAGATAAACTTCCAACCTTAAAATTTTCACTAATAACCATTGTGTTTATTAAACCCTTATATAATTAAACAGTTATATGTATCTGATTTTATAAATTCAACATTGAATTTATTTCAGAAACCTTCTTCACACATGCAATTATTGTGTGTTTATCAATATTCCTCACGCATCACTCTTCAGGAATTTATTATTTTGGTTAAGATATTTTCTTTTATTACTTTATAGATTCCCGTTCTGCATTAACTTCACATTTTATGCACATAGATTAGGTTAAAATAATATGGATTTAATCATTGTAGAATTTTAGTAATTATCTCAATTGATAAAATTCTCTTTTATAAAGGAATAACTTCATTTATTCCCAGATTCTAAGAGTGTCTCAATTACACTGTACTAACAAGAAGAAATGTAAACTTCCTTCTATTTCGTTAGTTTAATTTCCTATTCCTCCTATGTTTTCGTCAGCATTCTTCACTAATGATCTTCCGCATTCTTAGTTGCAGATTTAATATCAATATCACTGTCTAATTAAGAACAATAATAATCTGTTTTTTCACTTATATTTTCCTTGAGTTATTCTTTCTATATTTAATTATTTTTAATGATAATTTGTATTCATTTTAACTAACTTATAATTTTGGATATACATGTACTCCATATGATTCCCTGTACATGGCCACAATTTAATTGATCCTTTGTAAATTCATGAGTACTTTAGTAACTCATTCATTGACAATAGATTATGGCTTCTTCTATATAGGTTGGTCTATATCACTTTGAAGAATCCAACTTATATAATTATAAATTGTATCTAAATTCATAATCATATTACACTGTTTAATTGAGACTATGAATTCTGTCTATAATTTATGATAAAATTAAATTGTAATATGTGTAAAATACACTATCATGACTTACATTATTTTAGTATTAAATTTGTACTAATTCTTAGAATTTAACTCATTTTTACTTTCATGTATGTGTTTTCTTCAATTTAGTCTTTTATGTAATTTCTGAGAAAATGCAATACTTTGTATTTGTATCCAAACTTGTTTTTTGATAACAAATATTATTTTGAATTTACATATTCATGTCAATATTACATTACTGATAAATACACAAATCTTACTTCTCTATAATGTATTTATCTATATAGTATGTATTTACAGAAATATTATTTAACACCTAACCTCAGATTTAAACCTATTAATGGGGTTTTGACATTCTGAGTGTTGGTGTATAATTCTACTTGTTTGTGTAACCATACAAATCAACTACTATTTCTATAGTTGTTGTATGTTAAATACATCAGACTATATAACTAAAATTACCATTTTATACAGTATTTAATCATGTATAAAATTAACCTTTCTTATAAAATTCCATGTAACCAAAGTAAAACATAATTCAATATAAATGGATAATCTCACAATTTCTATCATAATAAAGTTCATAACACAGAATTGAAATTGTTTTTGCATACCAATTTTGGTAACACTTTTTTCCACCCAACCTTGAGTTTTCTCTCCATAACTCCCCCCGAGAAGAGACCAATTCCTCCAAAGTCTAGACAGCCTCTTGTCTACCCAGAAAAGGCTTATTTAAGCTTGCTTTCCCTTCCTTTTTTCGTAGGATTTCCTTTTGTTTTTTCTTCAAAAGTAATTTCAAACTAGACTTTTCCTCTTTCTAGTTTTATTTCACCTCTTCTCAGTAACTTTCCACTTTACTGAGGTATATTTTTAGATTTTTATCTCCAATGTAATATTCAATTTTAATTTACTTTTTCCAAGGATTTTTGGAGAATCTAGGAAATTATTTGGAATCTTATCCATCCTCATGGAATTGAAATCCTAGTCTCCATTTGTACTCTAGTCTTTGCACAATAATTCTAATTCCACATTTATTAAACTTAAATTAATAAATTATGTCCACAGTAATTTTTTTCCTTTAGGTCCATTTAAACTTTAGGATTGCTCAATTGTCTAATAAAAACAATAAAAATAGGGTTATTACATTATTGAGTTTTCAATATGTCGGTTACATTCATATCATTGAACCTTAAATAATAAAACAATATTACTATTTTTGTTATTTTATCTATCTATCCTCCATGATCATGTTTTATATGTCTATTTCCACATTCGGATTGTGTTACTTAGTTATATTGACTAGAGTAGTCCCAGAAAGGCATAGTTCCAACCTCTGGAACTCGATCTAGATTCTCTAAGTACTCAATCGCTTCAACAAGGGAGCGAATTACTCTTCCCAATACTTCAATATGGGTGAATTAATTGACTTCCTTTCTAGTTTAACTTATATCCCCCTTACAATATCTCGGGGTTTCATAGTACATTATATTTCTAAGATATTGTATGGTATTGGTCCACGTGTGTTTCTCTCTCTTAAAGTTATATAGTGAAATATATACATAGTTTTTGAATTATTTTTATTCCTATGTTATAATATTCTATGTGTCTTCTTTTAACATAAACTAATATACGTATTCTACCCATGTCTACGACGTGAGTGAGCTTTTGGGAATCAATGGCACTTTTCTCTCAATATTTAGTTACATAAAAGATAGATTTATCTAGTAAGTATTATTTTTCTTAATAGTCCTAATCCATAAGAAAATAGTGAACACTTTTATCCATGTTTAGAATATAATTACTCTAAGAAATTTTTTGTATTAAACCAGACTAGGTATTAGTGATAACAAGGTATATTCTATGATTACCTAATTTAAAATAAATACACATAATTTATTTAACACTTAATTTTATTTAAGATTTAGCTAAGAATATCATTCAAGAGATGACTTGTTGGCCACCCAACCAATTACTCTAGAAGTTACGTCCAGGACCCCCTGATCCTCTTCGATTCCAAAGTAGATCATGACTCATTCATTTCAGGACCTCAAGACTTCATCCAATCCAAACAATTCATAATTTAGGTTTCCAGTCATCAATATGAGATCAGGATAATCCTTTCGACAACATCACTTCCCCTCTCTTCGGTGACATATTCCTGCCCAGAATTCTTTCATTTATTTCTTAATCCCTCTCGGGAGAAAAGTAATTGTTTTCCATAACTACATGGAAGCCAATATTTTAATTCTTCAATTAAATCCCTTCACTTCTTAACTAACACAACTTAACAAAGATATACCAAAAACAATTACACAATATTTCTATATTCTTCTTCAAATGTTTTATCAGTATTTTAACTACTAAATTTTCTTTATGCAGTAAAGTAAAAGTAAACTAAAAAAAATATTACTCTTAGTGAAAGTAAATGCAAAATGTTCTATGCTTAGGGTGGTTACAGTACCCTTCATAAATATCATGAGATGTTTGTGCTAGTATTCATACGTGAAACCCTTGTGTACTCTACAGATGAAGAGGAGCATCAAGAACACCTCAGACTGCTCTTACAAAAATTAAGAAAACTTCTTACTTATGAAAAAATGCACAAATGTGAGTTTTACAAAAACATAATTTGGTATTTAGGCCACATTATTTCAAAACAAGGAATAGTTGCGGACCCTGGGAAGCTGAAGGATACCATTAATTGGCCTATACCTAAATACGTGTGAGCGTTCACTCATTCATGGTGATTTTCAGGTATTATCGACAATTTGTAGAGAGATTTTCGAAGTTATATTATCTCATTAACTCCTTACAGAAAAAAGGAATAAGGTTTGAATGGACAACCAAATGCTAAGAAAGCTTTGAAAAATTAGAACAATTGTTAACAATAGCCCCTGTATAAAAAATTTCAGATACAAACAAGGAAAATACTATTTGTACTAATGTGTGTTTGGAATGACTTGGGTGTGTGTTAATGCATGATAATGCAATAATTTCCTACAAATCTAGAAAGTTGAAAAAACATGAACATAATTATTATCTATATGATTTAGAATTGGTAGTCATAATACGATCTCTTAAAATGTGGAGGAACTATATATGGGAAATCAATTCCTGTTGGTGACAGACCATATCAGTTACAAATACTTCTTTAATCAAACTGACTTAAATGCTAGGAAAGCAAGATGGCTAGCTTTCCTTAGGTAGACTGAATTTGAAATAAAACATAGAAAAGGTAAAGAAAATAAAATTGTAGATGCACTAAGTAGGCATGTGCATGCATTGATAGGGAGTAATGTAAGCATCACCAGTACAAAGTTAAAGTAGAAAATTGAGAAAGAAATATGACATGATCCTTAGTATCAGGAAAGGCATGCAAAAATAAAACAAAATGAAGTTCCAAGATATGCTTTAAATTATGAAAATTTATAAACCTACCAAAATATATTATATATTCCTAATGTGGATATGTCAAAACAAATGATTTTGGATGAATATCACAAAATACCATATGTTGGTCAATTAACATATCGGAAAATGGTAACAAAATTAAGAAAAAAATTGTCTTTTCCAGGTATGAAAAGTGATGTAGCCTAGTATTTGGAAACATTATTAGAGTTCCAACTGGTAAAAGTAGAACATAAACATCCTACAGGATTATTAAATCCATTACCCATTTTTGAATGGTAGTGGGAGGTAATATCGATGGATTTTATTAAAGGTTTTCCAAGAACAAAGTATTAGCACGATTACATAATGGTGGTGGTAGACACATTGAATAGAAAAACAAAATTTATACCAATAAAATCTACTTTTCAAACTGCACATATTTCTGACATTTTCATGAAAGACATTTTTTGACTGCTTGGTTTACCAAAAATGACAGTGTTAGGTAGTGATTTTGAATTTATCTGAAAATTTTGGAGAGCTTTGTTTGGGGGCACGGTGATCCAATTAAATTTTAGTATTCGTTATCATCCTCAAATAGGTGGACAAATAGAAGGGGTAAATTAAATCTTAGAATATATTCTACGCATCTATGTAGTGGACATACCCACTAAATGGTAGGATTTTCAGCGTTTGGAAGAATTTTCATATAACAATAACTACTAAGCACCCATTAGAAGTGAGTCCATATAAAGCTTTATACAGAAAAAAATGTCATACCCCACTTATTTGGGGTCAAACAAAACATAAACAAATATTAGGTCCTAAAGCTTTTGAAAAAACGGAGAAGATAGTGTGAAAGATCAGACAACATATCAAAATAATGCAAGATAGGAAAAAAAATATGCAGACATGAAAATGACTCATAAAGGATTTAAATTTGGAGATCATGTGTTCTTGTGGGTAAAATTGAGAAACAATACTCTCCAAATAGGTACGTGTGCCAAGTTGGCACCCTGATTTATTTGGGCCTCTATATGTATTGGAAAAGGTTAGTCCAGTTACATATCAACTAGCTCTACCTAACCATATTAAAGTTCATAATGTCTTTCATGTGTCCTCGCTAAAAAAATATATTCATGATAAGTCTCATATAATTGATAAGTCTCACGTATCCCAAAGGAGAAATTATGCCAACGCCAGTCTGTATCCTGGATCGGAAAGACACCATGCTCCAGAATCGAGTTATCGTTTGGGTTAAGGTGCAATGGAGGGAGTTTACACTAGAAAAACCTATTTGGGAATGTGAGCAAATTATGAAATAATCTTACCCAAAGTTTCTTAAAGATGAGACAACAATGAACTGAACACTTTGGATGATGTTATTTTTTTTAGAGGGGAAAAAGGTGAGACCCCTCTTTGTTCATGTAAATATTTCTCATCTAGAGTGGACTATTTTTGGCAGTGTCCATAAAGTAATAAATAAACTCAATTTGAGATATATGCAGTGATATAATGACTATACTTTGATAATAAAATAAATTCAAACATTTTCTTGGAAACAGACACTTGATTTAATGAGATCATTATCGAGATCTAGAATACAATGATGATGGATATGATAGTTTTGGGAAAAAGAATAAGACGGGTAGGGGGGTGAAATATTATTTAAAACTTGACTTAATTTTTCATTTTCTTACTCTAATTTATGTATGCGACTTTACTGAGGTAAACCTTCGTACGTGAATTTTATGCATACAAGTAGTGTATATTCAATGAACTTATATTTCAGTTAATTCCTCATACGATTAACTTAAACTAGTGCATGGGTGATTCATCAAACATTTGATAAGAAATAAAAATGTGGAGTAACAACATAAAAAGGAATCACACATAAGAAACACACATGAACACTATTATCCAAGGTGGAAACCCAATGTGGCAGAAAACCACCACTAATGTTGTCTTTGTCTTCAATTTTTTTATAATGAAAAATTCTTACAATATTATACTAGCACATACTCATACTAGCATGGAGGAACACACCTACGGAAGGCTATAACCTTCACTCGTTCTCCAGTACCCACTAGAAGGGAGCTCCAACCCCCTTACCGCATTTTCCAACACCCACTGGAAGAGAGCTCCAACCCCGTGATATTGTTAACCATTACCCACTAGAATGGGGATAAAATTGTCTGATATGATAACCAGCTACTACTTACTCAATGAAGGATCCAACCCTCAGCACCATCGTGGACCATGTTTCATAAACTTTCACACTAAATCCACTTACTTCAAGGCATCACAACTTGTAGGCCACTTTTCATCAAATTTTCAGACTCGACCCACTACCACCATTTAATCCCAATACCATATACCAATGAAAATGATCACTTTACCAAATCATTCCATCGATCACTGAATCACTGAATAAAATAACCAACCATTCATCTTCAATCACATATAGCTAGTAGCATCATCGATACAGAAGACATCAATATCAAACCTAGATCAACATGAATACTTCATTAACAAACAACAGTAACATACAAATATGGATTATGCTCATCATAGGTATTATTCTGTAGAAACCCTATCTTTCATACGCGCTTAACATAATGAATTTCCGCGTGTGTACATGCTTTTTAGGAATAAAACCATCATACAGATATTCCCATACTACATAATTGATACGGTACTACTCAGAAGAGTATATGTGTATGTATGCGCCTTACTAGAGAAAAAACTACATACATATATTCAATTACCAACTCATAGTTGTGTTTCACTTCAAAACTACAATCATACCCAAATCACGTACATAGTAATAAACATGTGTCATACCAAAGATCTAATCAACCCATAAGAAAATCATAAAATAAATAGTTATTTTAGGTTTAATGATCCTGTTACACCATTTTTTGGTCATCTAACCTACTATCATTAGATGGACCCAAGTACACCATGTAAGACCAATTTTACCCTAAGTAAAATTGCTTTCATTATGTAAAATAACTTAATAAAACACATTTATTAGGTTGTTTATGGTCTAAATAGGAAACCCCAAAAGGAAATATTAAACAAACCTATATTTGTTTGATTTTCCTCATGAAATAATTAATTAAACCATAATTTAATTATTATTCCTAGTCATGTTTAACCCAAAACAAAGAAATTAATTAGATAAACCTTTATTTATCTTATTATTTTCTAGGAATAATTATTTAAATCTTATTTAGATAATATTCCTTGTTAAATATGACCAAATCACCCACAAATAATTAAATAAATCATTATTTATTTGATTGTCTTCTAACCGCTTCCTTAAAAAGATAAATAAATCATTTATTTATTTATTTTTGACAAATAAAGGGATTTGACCCAAGTCAAATACTTTTTCCCTCCAAAAAATATAATAAAATATTCCATAAAAGGTGGATCTAGATTTGGTTAACATTATTTTAATCGTGCACCAAGATCTAGAATGACCCAATATTTTGTTATAAATAGGAGGGTTTTTCCTACCATTCTTCACCTTTTGTTTCCTATTAGATCACTCTGGATCTATACACTTGGTCACATTCTACATTATTTGTTGTGTGAGGTCCCTTTGAGTTCTATCTTTTTCTGGGTTTTCTATACCAACAAGAGAGAGAGATTCTAGATCTAAAGTGTTGAGGACTTCCAAGAACCCATCCCATTGAGGAGAATTGGATACACCTTCTTGTTTTCCTCCCAGGTGCCCTTAATACAAAAATTATTTCAAAAAACATTGTTCTTGTCTTGTCTACTGGATGTATGCAGCAAACTCTTGATTTTACTGCTTAATGTCTTTCTATGCATAGATCTGGTTTTTTGCAGCACTTGTCTTGATCAACTAACTGCAGATCTAAAGATATTGGCAGCCACATTTGATGTTAGGGCTATAAGTTATGCGTAGCTAAAGTGGTCTTTTTTCATACGCTTTGACAAAAGATTCATACTAACAATTGGCGACTCCACACGGGTTTTCAATTACGACCGTTGTCGTTTTTCATATTCCTGCATATCCAGCTACTTCACCCCTAGGGTTTCTTTTCAGATTTTTTTTTTTTCATTTTTATGTTGTTTTTCTCACATAAAACCCTAAAACATTAAAATTTCTAACTTCTGCTTGTTTCTGGCCCTATTGCGCAGGTGACAGACATCAACCCCAACTGAAACGACAACTTTTCCAGAAATTTGCTGCTGGGACACCTGGAGCTTTAGGTTGCACTTTTCAGCCCAGAAACTATGACCTGGACCTCCAGGTCACACTTTTCAGCCCATTATCTGTGACCTGCACAGAAAATAGGTCAGAACCTGTGACCTGCCTGTTTTTCTGCTATTTTTCTGTAATTTTTCTGGGTTTTTCTGAAGCTTCTGTAAGGGTTTTCCATCCTCTGTCTCAGCCCGTTTAGACCTATTTTTGATCTTTTTTACTCATCTAAGTGGGAACCTAGCCCCCTAGGTCTTTAGTACCCTACACTTTTTGTGGAAGTGTTTTAACTGTTTCAGGTGTCTATTTTTTTAGGGTTTCGGCCATCCCTTTTTCAGATCTGATACCTCCTTTTTAGATCCCTTTTAATCAGCTCTTCTCCCTTTCAAATCACCTCCTGAAGTTTTGTTTGGATCTACCTTTAGGGCCTTCTCCTTGTCCCTTCTTCTTGTTGGTTATTTCCTCCTTTTTTCCAGCCACCTTGCCTCTGCCTCTTGGCTGTGTTCTGCACCTCTTTTCAGCAGGTTTCTCCTTTAGATCCCTGTCCCTTTCGACCCTAGATCTATTGGCCTCTTTGTAGTGTGTTTTGACTAGATTTTTTCCCTCTGTTAGACTAGTTTTGAGAGACCCGCCTTTTTGGGTTAGATTGATGCATTGTTAGCTGTTAATTTTCTGTTATTTCAGCATTATATACTGTTCTCTGCAGATTTATGTTCAGTTATGCAGCACTCTTTTTCTCTTTCTCTCAAAATGAAAAGGGTTTAAAAATTAAAATTAACACATGCCACACACTCACCCTAAGCGAAGAAGAGCCTGGTTTACACCACCAGGCAAAGAATTTAAAATCAGTGACCACCGCCTTCCTGCTCTACTGACCCAAACCTTCTCAATCACTTGATTACCTCCACGACACCATGGTCATTCTTCTCTACCAGCGCCGTGGTTCATACATGGCGTACCGTGGCTTTATGCAGCAACTGAGAAAACTTTTCTGGTCTGCCTTGAAGCCATGCAGCGTGCCGGATGGGCCTGATGAAGGTCGCGTGCATACGTTCATTGGGTTCTCCTTGCTTTGACACCCATATCACTACCTACCATGTACGTTAAGAGGGGCCTAATGCTAGCGGGAATCCCGGCCCTAATGCCGGGACTACTACTAGCGGAACCGCCATAGGAACTACCTCAGCTGCACCCTTGCTCCCTTACATGGCAGGCCTCAGCCTCCCCGATCTCAATCAGTTGATCAATGACCCTATCTGCCACGATGTTGGTTGGCCTGCTATGCCAACTAAGCTCCCCTCCAACATCCCTAAGTTTGAAGGCCTTGCTGGAGAAGATCCCACCAACCATGTCTGATATTTCCACATGTGGTGTTCCTCCAATTCCATTACCAATGATTCCATCCGTCTTCGGTTGTTCCAATGCACGCTTACCAGCGAAGCTTCTAAATGGTATGTTGACCAAACCACTTCTTCCCATACCACCTTTGCGACCATTGCCCAAGCCTTTTTATATTATTTCCAACTCCCTCTCCGATATGACACTGGTACAGAGCTTTTGACTTCTTTCAAGAAAACCTCTTCAACCCGCCTTTCCACTCATGTCCAGGAATGGCAGAGAAGAAGGATCTTATGTCGAGCCCCCACCTTCAAAGATCGGGTCTATATGGACTGGTTCCTTCACACTCTCTTACCTCCCATTGGCAAAGATTTCGCCTCCCATTTCCCTCAAACCGAAGAAGCCGCCCTCCAAATAGCCTTGAAATATGACCTGATCTACGCTCAGTCTGGTTATGTTTATACCGTCCTTCCTGACCTCCCCAGGCCTGCTGGTGCTAATGCCCCTCGGGCATCTCATTCTGCCGACGGTATCATTGGAGCCCTTTCCCATCCGTATGCTCAACCTCCTATGGGCTATGGTCTCCCTCCGGGAGGGGCCAACACCTCTAGCACTTTTTCCCCTCCAAGTAGCATGTATCTAGGATACAACATGCCTCATCATTTTTCCCAACCTCATTCTTACATCAATGTTGCCCAACCTAACCCTTATCCTTATCCGCCGCCTGGTGTGCAGCTCCTCCAGCATATGTGCTTCCACCTCCCTTGCCTCCTCCACCCCCGTCACAGCACCTACAGCCCCCTCCAGGGCACGTATTTGCACAGCAGGGTGCGAATAATCCTCTTTCCTCTCAAAGAAGACAGAGAGGCAACCAAAATCAATCTGCCCCTGGTACTCGTGGACCCAATCCTCAAGGTACTGACCTTAACACTCCTAACCAGCAAAAGGGCACTCAGCCCAAGCTGGATAGGCCTATTCGTACAAATAAGCCTTGTTCGTGTTGTGGTGTTTACGGTCATTACACTCATGATTGTCCCCTTCTACCACAGATGCAACAGATGTGGGAGTCTCAAGCCACATTTCGAGGACAACATGCCTCCCCTCATGCTCCCCATAATGTAGCCACTACTCAACCGGCTGTGTTTACCGATCCTTTCCCTTAGCAAGAATTCGTGGCTACCCAACCCCCTGATGGACAGGTCGCCACTCAACCTTCCCGTTCTCATTCCTCCGATTACCAGATCCTCATGATGAACTCTTATCCATCCCCAACCGTCGACCTTAACCTTCAAACTCGGTCTCGTCAGTACCCCAAGCCTCCCGCTCAGTCTGCCTCCGAGTCCCCTTCTTCAGGTTCTACCGAGCCTCTTTCGACACCCAATGGTCCCTTACATATCCCTCAACCCAAAGTTGAGGTTCATACCAAGATTCCTAAAGGGCCATTACGCTGAAATGCTGCTCTTGGTTGAGCTGCTCATTCATATAGCATAGTAGATGATTTGGCGCAGTCTCCTACTGCCATTTCCAGATTGGAACTCCTCCAATCGTGCCCTTCCCAAAAGAAGGCTCTACTATCCACCGTGGGCATTGTAGATCCTGCCGATGACCAAATGACTATTTTTGACGCCCATCAATCAAAACATCCTCCTCTTCCTGCTTCCGTAGCCTTCCAAATCCTAGTCAAAATTCGGAACGCTAACGTTTCTCGGTGTATAATTGATGAGGGGGTATCCACCTGTGTGATGTCCGCTTTGGTTTGGAGAAACTCGGATCTCCTGAATTATCCCCTTCCACGATCACCCTTCGAGCGTGGGATGGCCATGCCTCCCAGCCCATTGGCCTCTTCCATAATTGTCCTATCACTCTTGCGGGAAAGACTGTTTGCGTTGACGTCGAAGTCATCGATGCCCCTCTAGACTACAACATTCTCTTGGGGTGAAGCTACACCTATGCCATGTCTGTTGTCCCATCGGTGGTTTTTCGCGAGATGTCTTTTCCTCACAATGGAAATATAGTCACCATTGACCAGTTGACTTATCATGAGCCAAAGTCTCAAACCTCCCCTGAGACGACCATCTTTTCTGTAGCCAATAAGCAAACCATCGATTCCTTGACCAGTGTCTCTCCCGGCGTCTACAAAGACTCCTCTTTGCTTGGAACTTTCCTTGGTCTCCCTCCTCCTCCTATCTCTGATCCCAGCTTATCGAATGTTTGCATGATGCAATCGTCTCAGGTTTCCCTTAAGCAACCCGCTTCGGCTAGTCAGAAACCTTCGACTCAACCTCGCCCACCGCAACCCGCTCCTAGCCCTTCATCTCAGCCAGCCGGACCTTCTTCTTCTGGCCCTTCTCCTACAGCTAGCATCCCTGAACCCCTCTATCCTCCTGGGTCGGTTCCCCCAGGCCTCAACCACCTCGGAGCTGTCCCTCCTGGTCATTATCCCGCTGGTCAGATACCCTTCCTGGCTCCCCCTCCCAGAGTCTATTCAGTCCCCGTCATAGCCACCCTCTCTCTCCCCAACCTGACCCTGGGCATACCCGTCTGGTACCTTGACCCTCCAGCCGCTACCCCACCTGGTCACCTCAAACCCTACCTTGCTTTGACACTGGTTCAATCGTTCCCCCTCGCTTCCTCTGTTGCCACTGTGCCCCCAGCACCTCCATAGGACCCTTCTCCTATCGTGACGGCTCCTGGGAAGAAAGGAAAAGCTCGCAAGGGGGCACCCAAATACAAGGCCACCCCGACTGACCCGGCCCCTCCTCCGCCCACAAAGCCTTGTGCCTTGTGTGATTTCATTGGTCACGCCACCCATGCTTGCCCTGAATTGCCACATATTCAACCCATGGTTAAAGTCATGTTCCTGGAGTCTACGGTCCCTAAAGCCTCCATTTCTTCTTCGTCCGTAAGCAAGAACCCCAAGACTATCTGCACCAACAAACCCTGTGCTCTGTGTGGTGTCCATGGCCATTATTCCCACCATTGTCATCACCTCACACATTACCGCGCCTCTTTAGAGGTAATTCGAGAGTATGAGGTTGAACAAAATCAATCTGCCTCTCCCATACTTGCGCAGTATCCTGACGGTCAGTCTGAAGATGCACCCGCTCCCATCGACATCCCCCCCCCTGATGTCCAGATGTCCGAGCCTACCACCACCATTTGCTAGCTATCATCATCCATGAGACCCTCAGAGAACATTCCCTCAGATTCCTCCCCTGATGGTTCGCTCGACCCCCCTTCAGCGACCACCCTGGGCTTAACATCCTTTGACCATCTGTTTATCTGTTCCTCTGTTCTCCCCCGTGACGATCCATATGTTAGCCTTTCTTCCCATACTGATGATCTAGGTAGCTTTTCCGTGTCATGTGGTTTCCCTTCCCTCTGTTCCTGTCAGGATGCCCTATTCGAGGCCCTCTCCACCCATGACCTCATCCTTCCTGCCCATAACTGGGATAACACCACCCCTATCCACGTTGACCTCCACAGCCCGAGTCCCAGCCATTCCTCCTATAGCCCTCATATATCGCCATCTCGTTCGTATATGAGTCATAACCATTGCCACTCGATGTCTCCTATACACTCACGCTGCCGTCATTGTTCCTCCTCCTCCCATTTTTTGTCTTGTACCACCATTCCGCAAGACCTCCTATCCACACCCTATATTGGTTACGCTCGTTATTCCCGGAATCTCACCTCGGCAGGATGGGCCATCTTCACCCCCTTGCATTCCCTTGTTCTCTCAAACGGGGTCTGCATTGGTCCTGCCACCAAAAATCAGGTTGAATACAATGTAGTGCGGGGTCTTTTAGCCGATGCCCTCTCTCATCGCATCCTCCATCTGTACGTTCGTATAGATTCCCTACTTCTTGTCATGCAAATAAATGGTGTCTATCGTGTGCATAATCCTGTGCTGTTTAGACGATATTTACGAGTGAAACTCTTGATACGTGAATTTGAAATCATAACTTTCAACCATGTACCTCGAGAACAAAATCACTATGTAGATAGAATTACAAACCATGTTCTAGATTGGCATTTATCACACGCATTTTATGCAAGACAATAACAATCATAATCATTAACAAGATGCATATCCATAATATGTGTCGCAGAACATGTGTTTAGAGTCCATCTACTCTGATACAGATAACATGCCCATAGCATGTTACAAAAAACTCAAAACTGGGGGCACCACTCGCCCCTACATACATACTAGGGGGCACCACACGCCCCACACCTTATCACTATCTGGTAGATCCCGAGCCAATGGCTCTGCCCCTGCAGCTCGTAGATCACGTATCCCCTGACCGGCCATCGCCATGCGTCACATGACCCCTCGCCATTTCGAGGGTAGACCAATACATGGCTCTATGTACTGGTCATCTAAGTCTTGCCACCCATGCTCTGAAACACCGGTCAGCAACCTCTCACATCTACGGTGGATGTCCTCTAGGAGAGCGGCTGCATCCTCATTATGCGCTACTCTCGCTCCACTCGGGCCTGCAGCTCCTGATGCTGCAGGTCGTCCCATATATCCGGCCGGTTTTACCGGAGCTATATCTCGCATACCAAAAGTACATGAATCAGTACCCTATCTACCGTTCAATAACTTTAACATGCCCACAAAAGAATAGTCACTTTTCACTTACCATCGGCTCCACCATCGGGCTCCATACTCGACTAGGCGGAAGTGGAAGGTCCGATCCCCACAATAACTCATCCCACTATAGGTATAGCTGTCTCTATTGTATAACGACATCTAATACCAATGGGTAAAGAACTCCGGTCGAAACACCGTCCGACCGCCTCCCTCCTCCTCCTCTACGCAGTCGCCACCCTCGGCAGTGCATCCGCTCTCTGGCCCCCATCTCGGGAGTTGTATACGAGGTCGTAAGGTCAGATCTTCTCAAAAAAAGAAGCAGGCGCACAATAAAGTCCCATACGAGCAATCGTGTTTCACTGCCGCTTGTATAGCGAAAATCGTCGTTTTAGACAATGGATTACGGGGCCCACCCATAGTAGGTCCCACTCAACACACTCTCTACAATCATCATCTGCCCCCCAGTGATGTGATGGAATGCCTGGTTGCCCAGGATCCGCAGCACCGCTGCGGCCACTGCACGGGTCTCCAATCTCTCCAGGTCCTCGATTAGTATCCGAGTCCCTTTGAATTGAAGACCCGGTCGACAATGCCGCTCCACAAACTCCATGATGTTCCGCCCCCGCGGTAACACTGGCTGCATATTTCCCACTATCCCAAGTGGCGGGAGACCAGTCAGAAAATACACATCCTAGAATGTCAGTTTGATCCTGTGCCCCTGCACTACAAAGACATCATGCTATGGATCCCAATAACTGATAATCCGGGCCAACAAGGGCTCTCCATCTCTCATCAAAGGGTTCTCCAAAAATTTTAGAACCCCAAACCTCGCCAACACACGATGGACACCCTGATCTGCCTGGATCTCTGCCCGTAATGTACCCAGGTCTCTCTCTCTCCAGTTAACCCGTATATCTGTCATATCTGCACAAAAACATCATCTTTGTCAGTATACAGATAGGGAATACTGTAACCAAACACAAAAACCCAACTCTTAACCATAAAACAACACTAAAATCCCCTCCTCTTCCAGGTCGCACTTTTCTGCCAAATCTTGGGCCAGGTTGCACCTTTTTGCTCAAAACCTGCGTCCCAGGTCGCAGATTTTGGCCCAAAAAGTGCGACCCAGCCGAAAAGATGCAAGAGGTTCCGTTCCTGAGATTCTGGGCCCTAATCTGAACTTTTAAACCATCAAAATGAAAGAGTAAGGTTAGGCCTCTTACCTGCAACTGACAGATCTCGATTCCAACGGTTGGTTTGTCCGCTACGATCGCCGCAAGATTTAGGGCCTTCTCTCCTCTCTACCTTCACCACAACAACACTAGCAAATGAGTGAATTTGGAGGGCAAAATGCCTTATTAAAAGTGAACCCTGGTTTTTCTTTCGCCTGCTGCGACCACACCGTAACTCAGTTTGACAAACCGTCTGCACCGTTGGAAAGCTCTCACCGATCCCTTTAATGGGTATCTGTTCATATTTTGTGATTTGATACTTCACCAGGAGACATTTTGTCCAAAATGGGTCACTTCACCTCCCCCCCAAAATCAGATTTTATCACTTACAACACTTGTCCTTGGGGCACCACTTTGCCTCCATACTTGTCTTTGTTCGTGTCGATTTTCGTCATGAGATACCATCTTATACTCATGTTTCATGGTCCCCCATAGGACCTTTACTATGTGGTAGCACCATCGAGTCACCCTTGATTAGAGCATCCAAGTTGAGTCATCATCGCATTCATGGAATCGATCCCGAGTCCCTTTGTACCCCGCTCTAGTCCTCCATCCTTCATTGCTTGGTCTCTCTCTTGTGTCGCATATTATGACCTTTAGTCCCACTGTCCCCTATCCCTTATGATATTGCACTCGCCATCAGAACATGGCTCCAGGCTCTCTTATGCTCTAACAAGGGAAGTCGTCCATTCTTACTAGTCCTCCATTTCATCATCATCATTGGTATTAGTCTGTCAATCGCTCTACTATTTTCTCTCGTGCCTTAGTTGAGGATCTCTCATTGCCTCACCTATGGCAGACCTCCTTCTGTCGACATCAGCTCCTTCATTCTAGAAGACAGGTCTAGAGGGCGGTGTACCTTGTTTCCAGCTTCCACTCTTGTTCGGTGCCTCGGATCAGGCAAAGGGATCTCTCATTTCCCTTTGACTTGATTGTTTCTCCACTCCAGCTCCTTTCAGCATGATCGAGATCCGTATTCTTGATGGTTCAACATGCAAGAGGCCTATTACAGGATTTCGGTGTGTGTGAGATGTTCTCGCCTCATGAGGGGGTGGCCCCTTGTAGCTCCCCACATGCCCTACGACCTCTTCATTACAGCCTTTGATGCAGCTCCATATATTTGATGATGTCGGCCTTAACCGCTTGTAGCACCTTTTTGATTTGCATGTATCAGTAATATTTTGCGAGCCCTTTCCCATTTTCAAGGGGAATTTGGGTTGTATTTGTATCTCATGTACTCAGATATTATTGTATAAGTCCTGGCTGTTATTCCAGGCACAGCATGTATGTGGGATCCTTCATTGTATTTCTATCTGGCTCATGTTTATGCCGGTTGTACTTTATGGTCCGGTCCCTTGTTTACCGGACACACTATTCTTTTGTACTTTGTCTCGGCAGGCATAGGTATGCCTCCCCCGCTGCCTTTAGCATAGGTACCCTCTCATAAAAAGAGACTTGTTGCAACTGTAAGTCTCGTCTCCTCAGGGTCTAGTTCTTCAGAACATTAGTCTACCTTACATCTCTCTCTCCGACTTCCCTTTTGATGTCTGGTGATTGAGTTCTTACAATGTACTTCGGTCATACGATTTGATCCTAACACTCGCACGCTGGGGGGAAATATGTTACACCATTTTTTGGTCATCTAACCTACTATCATTAGATGGACCCAAGTACACCATGTAAGACCAATTTTACCCTAAGTAAAATTGCCTTCACTATGTAAAATAACTTACTAAAACACATTTATTAGGTTGTTTATGGTCTAAATAGAAAACCCCAAAGGGAAATATTAAACAAACCTATATTTGTTTGATTTTCCTCATGGAATAATTAATTAAACAATAATTTAATTATTATTCCCGGTCATTTTTAACTCAAAAAAACAAAGAAATTAATTAGATAAATCTCTATTTATCTTATTATTTTCTAGGAATAACCTATAAATCTTATTTAAATAATATTCCTTGTTAAATATGACCAAATCACCCACAAATAATTAAATAAATCATTATTTATTTAACTATCCTTCAACCACTTCCTTAAAAAGATAAATAAATCATTTATTTATTTATTATTAACAAATAAAAGGATTTGACCCAATTCAAATACTTTTTCCCTCCAACAAATATAATAAAATATCCCATAAAAGGTGGATCTAGATTTGGTTAACATTATTTTAATCATGCACCAAGATCTAGCATGACTCAATATTTTGTTATAAATAGGAGGGTTTTTCACTATTCTTCCCTTTTGCTGCTCATTAGATCACTCTAGATCTATACACTTGGTCACATTCTACATTATTTGTTGTGTGAGCTCCCTTTGAGTTCTATCTTTGTCTGGGTTTTCTACACCAACAAGAGAGAGAGATTATAGATTTGAAGTGCTGAGGACTTCCAAGAACCCATCCCATTGAGGAGAATTGGATACACCTTCTTGTTTTCCTCCCAGGTGCCCTTAATACAAAATTCTTTCAAAAAATATTGTTCTTGTCTTGTCTATTGGATGTATGGAGAAAACTCTTGATTTTACTGCTTAATGTCTTTCTATGCATAGATCTGGTTTTTTGTAGCACTTGTCTTGATCAACTAACTGCAGATCTGAAGATATTGGCAGCCACATTTGATGTTAGGGCTATAAGTTATGCGTAGCTAAAGTGGTCTTTTTTCGTACGCTTCGACAAAAGATTCATACTAACAGATCCTGATCCATCATTGTATTAGAAGGTGCATACTTATTTCAGATCATCTACTCATTAACAACCCATACCATGCAATAATCCTTGTGATGAAAGTATTCATCAATCGCCCTCTCATATGTAGACTCAAACACTAGGATCTTCATCTCTTTATATAGCTTAATTTTAGCCAATACCTTGTGTCAAACCCACAGTAATGATGATGGTATTCTTTGATGGGATACAATATCCATTGAAATGCTCATTAGTATGGGCTAATACCATGTAAAGGACCATTGGCATTTACTAAACCATAGTTCCGAAATTGAATGTGCCTTTTCTTCTTCATACCCTATGCGTACACAACATTGCTTCACTGAACTTGAGTATACACGACTTCTCTTCATCATACTTGCATATCTATATGGTTTTTCTTCCCAAAACCTACATATATGTGAGTTATCTTCATCATACTAGTGTATGTATGCAAATTTTCTTCATAGAACTTGTGTATACTTCCTCAAACCTTACCTTCATCACTCCTCCATCACTGACTGATCTGGCCTATGTACTCATCATGTTACCATCATGTCAACACATACTTATCTTCATACAAGTGGGTTTCCATAAAGGAAAACACATACGTCATAATGCCAACAATATCCCCCTTTGGACTTGGTGGAAACCATGTTGTTTTTTTATCACCACAACTTGTAGATACATGTAAAGCACATAAAACACCAAGTTACTCTCCCCCTTTTAAATCAATGGAAAAGTTTTGACCAATGTCGAATGAAGGCTTCTCTTTTGTAGAGACATGAGCACTGTAGATCTCATTTGCAGTATATACTGACCATGATCTACCTTTGTACATGCTAAATCTTCTGCAATATTTTTAATGAAGTATATGATTCTATGAATCAATCTAGTATGACCTTTGCAATGACTGAAACTTACATCAATCACCGAAAAAAGAGGGGTTACATATTTTATTCCATCATAACATCAACTATCTATCATGGGATCACATACTTAAACGAATTTACTCTCAATAGTATAAATATGACCAAGTATAACAAGAATTATATTATTGGTATTTACATAACCTTTACATCAAATCAAAGATGTGGCATTTACAACCAAGACCAAAAGACCTCAACAGTAAGAGATCATCAGACGAGCATTTGAAAACATCATGACATCATTCAACCAACTAATATATTTTCTTCAGTAAGATAAAAAATAGAATGACAACAATGCATCATTAGCAACAATGCTAATGCTCCTCCTGAACTAGTCCTAATTGCTCATTTTCATATCTGATCACATCCACTCATACATAAAAGCATATTTATGAATCATAATAACTTTAATGTCATGTTGTACCAACTCATAGATCATGATAACTCAATACCACTTATAAGTGACATCATCATATTATAACCATCAACATCAGAACAAGAAATCCAAATAATAATTGTCTTCATCATATCAGAGTCTATTCTTGAGCCTATCCCACTGTTTCTCTATCAAATAAAAATATACATGATTGTCTATGTAGGAACTCGCATATATACATGAATGTTTACCATAGGATCAGTGTACATAAATTGAAATATTGAAACTTCACAACTTCAACTCCCCCTGAGATTTTACATTTTGATGATGTCTTTTGTTATCACACCAGATGCACTATCAGAAATATAAGCAAAAAATATTAGAAAAAAACCATGGGAATCATCATATATTGTTCCTTATGTGATAATACATTAATAATCCTGATAATGTATCTCACATGACTTCTGCACTCACTAGGATAAGTAAGTTTTAGAAACACATTGTTGACTGCATTAAGGTCAAAATTCCCTACATTTCCGACTAGAGTTCCTTCATTCTCCATATTTTCTTGAAATTTATTATTATGTGTTGTAACTTATTCAATATCGTAGTTTTTTTCAACATATTTGACCTACAATTAGTGGCCCTATTTCAAAAATATTTACAAGAGAAATAATATCCACAAAACCATATTTTCTTCCTTCATCTAGGAGACACTTTAGTAAAATTATCCTTCTCTTATAGGGCATCCATGAAATTGTGAGCAGATTCATTAATACAAAATTCCATAAGTACTTGAAGATCTTGAATTGAGTATCAATCTTCTCCAAGTGATAAAGCATCACTATATTCATGTGTATAATAACTTCTTTATTTTCAAATTGTTTCCCCTTTTCATGATTTTATTTATGAGTACACTTAGCATCATAATGTCCAACTCTACCAGAAGAAAAACAGTTGAAGGGAATCTTACCTCTGAACCTTCCAGTGTCAAGTTGTAGTTTCTTCACAAAAAGTGCCTTATCTACTTCTGATATATAACCTTATTTCTTTTGTTCTTCCTTTTATTTTCCTCTTGCAACTACTTTGAATGCAACTTTTTTATTTTTGAGGGACTTCATTTTCTCATTTCAAAGGTTGTTAAAATATTTTCAATATGTATAACAATAAGGTTTTCCAGATCCTCCTTTCTTTAATGGAAAACACTTTTTACTCGAATTTTGCAGTTAGAGATATCAAAAAAATTTCCACTAGGGTTGAATATTTTACATATTCATCCATTTGTAGAATTCACAATCTCATCTATTGTGAGGAAGAAAATTGGTATATTCATTATTCATGTGCATGAATGATTCATTAGTAATTTGATAAGAAATAAAAATCAGTAGTAAGAAAATAATAAAGCATCCCACATAATAAACACACATTAACAAAAGTATTTAACGTAGAAATCGAGTGTGGGAGAAAACCACTTTTATCGTGTATGTCTTCATTTTTATTATAATGAAAACTTCTTACACTATTGTACTAGCGTGGACTCGGACCAACACACAAGTACCCACCTCGAGAAGGCGACAACCTTCACTCGTTCTATAACACCTACTGGAAGAGAGCTTCAACCCTCTGATCTCGTTTACGAGCACTCACTCAAAGGGAGATCTAACCCCCTAATCTCATTTACCAACACCTAATGGAAGGGAGATCTAACCCCCTGATTTGATCACCAACTACTACTAGTTAGGAAGCCTCAAATTCATCACTGAAGGCTCTAACACTCAGCAACATCGTAGACCATATTTCATAAATCTTCACACTGGATCCACCTTCTTGAACACATCACAACTTGTAGGCCACCTTTTATCAAATTTTTAGAAACAAACCTCTACCATCATTTAAGCCCAATACCATATATCAAAACTAAAATTGATCATAGTACAAAATCATTGCATCAATCACTCAATCACTAAATCAAACAATCAATCAATGATCGTCAATCACATACATCCAGTAGCATCATCAACACTCAAGGCATCAATATCAAACCCAAATCAACATGAATAATTAATTGAAAAACATCAGAAATATACCAATGCTAATTAGGCTAATCATACATATTCTTCACTATAAACCTTATCTTTGATACGCGCTTATCATAAATAGTTTTCGTTTATATTCGTATTTTTTAGGAAAAAAAATTGTGTACAGATTTTCCCATAGTACATAATCGATACATTACAATTGAGAAGAGTATTAGTGTATTTGAGGACCTTAACATAGAGAAACCTGCATACAAATCTGCAGTTACCAAATCATAGTTGTGTAGAACTTCATAATTGCAGTCATACCCAGATCACAACATATAAAATAATAAACATGCATCATACCATACATCTAATAAACCCATAAGAGAGTCATACAATACATAGAAATTTGAGTTATAATGATCATGATCCATCATTATATTATTGGGTGCATACTTACTTCAGATCATCTAATCATTAACAAACCATACCATGCGATCACACCTCAAATCGAAGAATTCATCAATCACCCTCTCATATGCACACTCAATCACTTGGATCTTCATCTCCTTATATATCATAGATTTTAGATAATACCATCTTTCAAAACCACACTAATGTGAATGGTATTCTCTTAAGGGATAAAATATTTATTGACATGCTCATCGCTATGGGCTAATACCATGGTAAGGACCATTGATATTTACTAAACCATAGTGCGCAAACTATACACGCCTTTTCTTCTTCATACCCACGTGTGTACGTGACTTTGTTTCACTGAAATTGTGTATACAGAACTATAATTCATCATGTCTACATATGTACATACTAGCATGATGGGTAAAATTTAAGGGGAATTTAAGGGGCTAATATTCGCAGGTGGGCTGCTAATTTTTTCCAAAAAAAAGATTCATTAATTTCTATTTTTTCCCCAAAAAAAAATCACTAATTTCTAACTTCTCTTCATCATACCAGTATATGTACAAGGATCACATGAGAAAAATGCATGCTTTAGCAAAAAGGAAGACAAGTCTAAAAAAAAATAAAGAAAAATATTAGGATAAGAGTTTGGGAGACCATAGAAAGTGGTACTTCCCTAAGGAAATCCAGCTAGGGAATAAAGGATAAAATACCTTGGCCAAGAATCACAAAAGGTTGTAGCTAGAGCTGGTGGTTCATGGTTGGGTGGAAAGTTGTTCCTTCCAAGCTGATCGAGTTATTGTTGTCATATTTATGGTTGTTGTGCAATTATATGTTAAATTTTACCAATGAATTCTTACTGTCATATTTCTGGTTGTTGTGCAATTATATGTTCAATTTTACCAATGAATTCAATTTGATGTAAATACTACTTTGCTTGGTTTTAACTATGATATCTTAACTGGTCATGCATGCAAGTCATGTGAAATTTGGATCTGAATCATAAGAGTATAGCTACAGATTTTATGAGTTATGATGGTATCGTATTATGGAAAATTAATCTAGAACTAATCGTTATAGGAATTATGTACTAGGTGAGATATGCATACAAGTGGTAAATAGCAATTGATAAAATTAAGAATTCTAAATTCAGATTTGATATAGTGTTATTAAGTATTGAAAGAGATTAGGGATGAATGTATAAATTGTTGTGTATAAGTAGTTATTTGTTACGGGCATGTATAATTTACTATGATATAGCTAAATTTTTATTTACAGCTGCCAAGTAATTACATATGAACGTTGCTTTAGATATATGGGAATTATTGTGATGAATAAGTTGTAAATAAAATGAGTTATTTTTGAATTTATTATTGTGGAAGGCGAGATGGGGGATATTATCTCTACATTTAAAATGACATGAAGGATAAGTAAAACTAAAATTGATACACATAGGGATCAATTTTATGCTGGCCAAGGAAGGCCTCCTATACCTGGGTTTTAAAATCAAGCCATGCAGATATAAGTGTAGGGATCAATTTTCAATTTTATGCTGGCCAAGGAAGGCCTCCTATGCCTGGGTTTTAAAATCAAGCCATGTGAATATAAGTGTAGGGATTGGCTCTGGATGGTGGATCATTTCAGGATGAAAATCAATAAACAGACCCACAAATGGCTGTCTTTCGGGGGCAGAATCATCATGGTTCAAGAAGTGCTATCACAATTAATGGTGTATTGGGGGCATTTTCTCTTCTTTCCAGAATTGATTGTGGATAATATTAATAGGATTATTTCACAGTTCATCTAGACAGGTACTGGCTTGTTGTGCAAATATCATTTGGTCAAGCTGGATCGTATAAGTCGGCCCAATCACACGATGGATGGGGCATTTTGAATACGATAATTTTCAACAAAGCACTGCTCATAAAGTCTTTTTGGTGTGCCATCAATGGTTCCGGAATATGGAACAACATTGTTAAATGTAAATATATGGATGGAGATCCGTTACTACAGCTCATATGTCATGATTTCACTATGCCTCCTTCCTATTCTGCTATTTGGGGTAGTTTCAAGAATATTTTGAGTCATGTAGTGGAAAGAATTGCATGGATATTTAGAGACGGTGGCAGTATTCTGATAGGGATGACTTTCATTCAGGGATTTAACAATGCCATGGTCCCCTCTCCACGTAGTATCCATAAGCTGGCTCACAGAGATATTGTTTTCCTTTCACAAACTATACTCTCTTGGTCATATTGTGCCCCTATGTTAAAAAATGCTGCCCAATTGGGATTGGTGGACGAGGATGCAGCTGATTTGGAGATGTTATACAATGAGCTGTGGGTTGCTGGTTTTTCACACTCGACAGGAGGGGATTCGGTTACATGGAATGATCCGACCAAAGAGAATGTTGCCATTGTCAAGGACATTTATTATTATATAATTTCTCAGTCACAGGATGCACATTATACTAGATTTTTTGGACAATTTTGGTCCCAGAAGATACCCACGAAAATCACTCTTTTTGGATGGCTCACCTGGAAAAATAAAATACTCACATGGGATAACATCGTTAAAAGAGGCCAACAGGGACCGAGTAGAAGTTCGATATCTGGTAATATGGAGGAAACAGTGGAACACATTTTTTTTCGATGTCCAATCGTATTATAGTTATGGAATATTTTCATCTCTTGCCTACTCCATTCTATCTGGATCCCATGCGACTTCATATCAGCTACTAGAGAATGGGATAAGCTTAGGAACCGTTTCAGATCTTTGCCCTTCTTCCTGATTTGGGAAGTTTGGCTGGCTAGGAATAGATTGATATTTGAGGGCAAGGTTTACTCCCTTTCTTCAGTAAACACAACCATTTTGAGATGGATTCATCTACAGCCCCAGTCACTGGTCGCATGCATTGACAGGTCTCTCAGAACATGACCACATGAGATTTCTATCCCAGTTTTTTATTTTGATGGGGCATGCAAAGAAGGAATCACTGGGTGTGGCGCATGGATCAAATTTTCTGACAGGGTGAGGATTCACATATTCTGGAATGAAGGTCCAGGGATCAATAACAAAGAAGAATTTATGGCATTATGGGGTGGCCTTTTAGCAGCAAACAATTTATAGTTGACAGGAATGAATATATATGGTGACTCCAATCTCGTCATTGAAAGTATTACAGATCGTCAGCACTTGAATATTCCGGAATTGCAGTGGTGGTATACTCGGACATAGCGATTATGGTACAGGATGGGAAAGCCTCCAATTATCCATATTTACCGAGACAACAACACAAGGGCAGATGGTCTTTCCAAAAGAGGCCTCCGAGAAGCTTTTGGTTTGATGCAGGTGGAACATTACAGGGATCGGGACCTCATTCACAAGACCACTGTTCCTATTCCATAATTGTTGTTCTGATCATAAGTTAAGTTATACTTTGTCTTTTTTGTTTAATCTATGTTCCTTTTTTCCTTTCCTACAGCAAGAGAGCCTGTCGACCTCTTATGCAAGCGAGCCAGAACACAGTCAACAAGTGAGCCTGCTGAAGGTTATTTTGCAAGCGAGCCGGCTCTATTTATCCTCGAGTGAATCGGTTATCAAATCTTACAAGCAAGCAGGGACGACTTCTACAAGTGTGCCAATTTATAATTTTGTTTCCTCCCTTCATCGATTCGGCTAGATAATGATGCTTTTGATATACATACAAGCGCTCAGATTCCTTATCGTACCTTCTCAAGCAAGCTTGTTTACATAATTCAGAGAGATGAGTAACGCTGCCTATATCCTTTCTACTCTATGCCCACGATTTTAATGCTATTATGCAGTGTATAAATGGGCAGCAAGCTCGATGTTTTCAGGATATGGAATCTCTCTATTTTCTATCATTTTGATATGTACTCCTGAATTTTCTTACTTGTTGCTTAATGTAGGCAGATCTACTTCAATGCATCTGTAAATCAAGTTTCGAGTGATTGCAAATTCCTCCATAATAGGTGATCCCTTTAGGAGATTTTACGGGCTAATTTCTTTCTTAGAGGTTGCTCTTATATCTCTACATGGTCAGGATTACTGTTATTTTCAGCTTCTTGAAGCTGTGAATGTAATGATTGATACATGAACTATTATAATACAACGATTTTTTTCTTCTGAAAAAAAAAGGTAAAACTAAAATTGATAAGGGTTAAATTGTCAATAATCTCTAACGAGCACTAAGCGTGGAAGCAAGAAATTTTTTTTGATAACCTTAAAGTTTAAATTAAGCTACCCACTTCAATTTTAGTAAAAATATAGTTAGAGATGAAGGGTATGCTTTTATAACAGTTCAGATCGTAAATTAGAAAAATGAAAATGATTTATTCTATTCATGGAAGTACTTTATATATATATATATATATTACAGTAATCGATGAGACATAATACATTCGGGATCAACCCCGAAAAACTTAACATTTGGCGCTCACAATTAAAGACAGAGGCGAATGGTAAATAAAGGAGTACGTCTAATAAAATATGATATTTAATTAAATTTCCAAACCACTACTATTTGTTTCCTGAATAAAAGCTAAAACTGAATACTTGCTAGAATCTGTGGAATTAAAATGCTCATTTTCTTCCATAATTGATCGTAAAGCTATAAAACAACATCAGAAACTACATCTTCACTGAGAATGGTACGAAGTAAAGTAAAACCCACACAAAAAGTCACCGATATCCTAGAAGTAAAAAATTAAATGCAAAGGATTTACCGGGTAATAAAATTGTAAATAAAATATCATGCAACCACGTATTACAAACACACCAATTATGAACAATAGAATTCATATTCACTAAACAAGTCACTAAACAAGAAGGGTCAGATAAAATGAAGAGTGAGTAACATAAGGAAGTGATACAAATTAATACAATGGAAGCTTAATTAACATAAAATTTGATGCGGTTATAAACCCCTTGCATAACAAATTTACATATGGAAGCTTAATTAACATTGATTTAACAAGAAGGGTTGCAAATAAAATCAATAGTGAGTAACAGAAGGAAGTGATACAAAGTAATACAATGGAAGCTTAATTAACATAAATTTTGATGCGATTATAAACCCCTTGCATAACAAATTTACATATGGAAGCTTAATTAACATAGATTTTGATGCGGTTATAAACCCCTTGCATAACAAATTTACATGTCCCCGCCATAGTGTATTTACATTTTATAAGTAAACCGTATGTCCACACGGTGGGGCCTTTACACCAAAAATTTAATAACTAGATTAGAAAGCCCATTAGGAAAAGAGAATTGGATGTTTATTCATGAAGGAATGAGCCTGACGCCAACTTTTAGTAGTGGTACGAAAGTCCTAGAAGTCAAAATCTAGCACATGTGGGCCATTACACTGGAAATTTAATAAGTAGAAGGGAAAGCCCATTAGGAAAAGAGAATTGGATGTTTATTCATGAAGGAAGGAGCGAGATGCCAACTTTTAGTAGTGTACGGAAGTACTAGAAGTCGAAATCTAGCACTTTGTTGAATACGACTAACGAAACACAACACAAATGCATCACTATATTTATGACTACACTACTACACCAAGGGCATTTTAAGACATTTGTTTAAGACAAAAGATTTTTGTCTTAAAAGGTCACTTTTTATTTTAGTTATTTTATATTAATATTTAATATCAATTGAATTGTCTTAAATATAAAATTTAAGACAAAAATAATTTGAGACAAAATTTTCTATTTAAGACAAAAACAATTTGAGACAAAAATATTTAAGACAAACAATTTGAGACAAAAAATTTAAGACAAAAAAATTTAAGACAAAAGTATTTTAAGACAAAATTTTATATTTAAGACAAAACGAATTTGAGACAAAAATATTTTAAGAAAAAACTTTATATTTAAGACAAAAGAAGTTTGAGACAAATATATTTTAAGACAAAAGCAATTTGAGACAAAAATATTTTAAGACAAAATTTTAGATTTAAGACAAAAGCACTTTGAGACAAAAATATTTAAGACAAAATTTTAGATTTAAGAGAAAAGCACTTTGAGACAAAAATATTTAAGACAGAACTTTATATTTAAGACAATGGCGACTTAAGACAATGACAATTAAGACGAAACCCATTTAAGATAGTTAGCAATTAAGACAAAATGATTAGCATTGGGAATTTTGCATTGAAATATCATGAGTGGATAGTGGATAAAATTATATTTTTTATTTTTGAAAGTCGATATTCAAACCACATGAAATTTAATCATGTCATATTTATTTCTTTTATATTATATTTTTCTTTTTTCATTAAACCACATTCTAAAAATTTAATAAATAAATACATAAAAAAATATTATTTTTAGGTTGGCAACTCAAGGGGATTTGAACTTTGAATCTCGTGTTTTAACCATAACTACTCCAACACTAATATTCTTGGGCATATTATGTTTTTTCCTGCTAACCGCTCCAAATACAACCTCTAAGAACTAGTAGGGTCCAAGGAAAATAGCTACAAGTTCCCCAAATCCGATCTACATTTCATGGACAACCACATTTCCCCCAAATGTCCTCCACATATTTTCCTTGGTGTATTGGAGTTTTAAAAATACATAGGATGCCACAAGTAATCATAATCATAAGACTCAACTTTCCTAATGACTAGGAGGCCTTAAAAATAAAAATAAAACATCTTAATTTATGCCTAAAATTACTAAAATTTCCTATCCCAAATATGAAATTAGAAATTCTACAAAATTATAGGGCAACAAGGAAACCAACTTCCTCTTCCAAAAATCTCTAAGACCTTATGGAGGACAAATACAAATTTTGAAATAAATTGTTGAAATTATGCTCTTGCATCAATAGCTACCAATGTATCCTTGTAGGCCACCCCCTTTAACAATAGTAATACCAATGTCCTTTACCAGCTAGAAGGAACTCCTTACATAATTTTCTCTTAGATCCCCTTAACCCATTGCAATGACTGTCTTTGATGCCTACCTAGTTGCAAGCACATTAAGAAGCAATGTAGCATATTACTGGTTGAGGATTTCGATAAGTATGTGATTTTGTTGACATCTTGTGACTATCTCATATGTGAATATATAAAATCTTGGATGCATGTTTCCCTGACACTATAACATGACTTAGAATTGCCTATCATACTGTGTCAGTCCCTCCTCGAGACACCTAGAACTCGCTAACACTCCCTGTCACACACTCTTATTCATTCATTTATGAATTTTGACCTAGCGCGCCTCTGTCATGTTTTCCTGGCACTCCCTAACACTCCTTAGCACACATTGGCACACCTAGGCACTTGGAACAACTTTTTATGCTTCCCTAGCACTCTAACATGCCTTGGAACTTCCTATAATACCATGTCACTCCCTTCTTAACACACCTGGAACTGGCTTATACTTCATTTCCATGCATTTTAAACTAGTGCCCCCTTGCGTTTCGTTGACACTTGGCCCTCACACTCCCTAGCATGTGTTCATGCTACACCCTAACACCTGCCACATCTTGGCATGCCTATCATGCCTTGAAACTGCCTAACATGTCTTAGTACTTCTAGGAATTCCTTGACACACCTTGGTATTCCTTAGCTTTCATATCGTCATAGATAACCTTGCTTTTTTTGTGACTTGAGAACCCAACCAAGTCATTGGAAAGTTGATGTTGTGCCCAGCCAAGTTTCCCTTTGTCTAAAACTACCTTTTCCAACCCTTTATGTAACCATAGGCTTACCTCCTGCAAGTCTTATTCTAACCTTCTCCTAACACACTTTATCCTTGAGACACTTGGAATTCATTCACACTACTTGGAACACACTCTTATTCGTTCATTTCCATGCATTTTGACCTAGTTCTCCCTTGCAATGTCCTGGCACTCCCTAACAGTCCTCAACATCCATTGACACTTACTAGCATGTGTTAGCATGCCTTTTCATTCCTTGGCATGCATTGACACTCCTTAGTTATCATGCCCTCACAATTACCCTTACTTTTTTGGAACCTGGGAACCCACCCAAGTCTTGCCTTGAATATAACAACTTGATCAAGTTATGGTTACTACAACTAGATTGTGCCTTGTTCACCTAAGACATGAATATAACCCCTCACCCATTTAACCCCCTAAACCCTTAACCCATAACCCCTTAAACCCTAATTCCCGACCCCTAACCCATTTAACCCCCTAAACCCCTAAAACCCTAACCCATTTAACCCCCAAACCCTAACCCCTAACCCCTAAAATACTTAACTGCTAAATCCCCTAACCCCCTAAACCTCTTAACCCCTAACCCATTTAATCCCCTAAACCTCTAACCCATTAACCCCTTAACCCCTAACCCCTAACCCCTAAAATTCTTAACTGCTAAATCCCCTAACCCCATAAACCTCTAAAACCCTAAACCCATTTAACCCTGTAAACCCTAAACGTCTAACCCTTAACCCCTAACCCCTTAAGCCTTAATTCCCAACCCCTAACCCATTTAACCCCATAAACCCCTAAAACCCTAACCCATTTAACTCCTAAACCCTAAACCTCTAAACCCTTAAACCCCTAAACCACTAACACCTAAACCCCTAAATCCCTAAATCGTTAATGCTTAACCATTAACCCATTAACCCCTCAACCCTAACCCCTAAAATCCTTAACTGCTAAATCCACTAAGCCCTAAACCCCTAATCCCTAATCCCTTAAGCACTAGCTCATTATTCACCTAACCCCTAACTGTGCCTAAATCCCCTAACACATAAGCCCCCAATCCCTAATCCCTTAACCAATAACTCATTATTCCTCTAACCCCTAAACCCCCAATCCATAACCCCTTAACCACAACTCATTATTCCCCTAACCCCAATCCCTAATCCCTTAAATACTAATTCATTATGCCCCTAACCCTTAAGCCCCCAATCCCTGACCCCTTAACCACTAACGAGAATATACCATAGTGGTCATGCACAAGAAGAAGAACCAAAGAAATCATATTCAATAAAGAAAGCACAACCATCATTCCAAACTCGTTTCTCTAAAACACATACAACTGCAATAAATCCCACTGAAGCTTACAAATTTATCAAGCCCTAATTAACTTACTAACAAATTCAACAAGCCAACATGCTACAATTTTTTGAGTCACCCCCAAATCAATTAGTAATTATTGCATGAATGTACATTTGCTTCTAGTTTTATTTAAAAGGTTGAAATTCTCTCAACAGCATATAGAATATATCCAAAAGTTAAAATAATGGAAATTTTGCTTACCTCCACAAGGTATCATCACACCCGGATAGGTGAAAACATACAAGTCTAAATCTTCTACCTCTAAGTCTCAATGGCACTTCAACATGTCAATAACATACTTGCAACAATGCTTAATGATTTTTGTTTATTGGCTAAAGAGATGTACATCCATCCATCCAAAAATAAACATCTCAATCAATCCAACACCATAAATTGTGCTAAATAGTTCATCATGTTATTTCAAATATTACAATATTTTCTTATATAATGAGCTCACATATTCCTTGAATATTTGAAAGCCAAACTACCTTAGCACAATATACCAGAAAGATCTGTACTCTAAAAGACAAAAAAAGACAACAAACTAAAATAGGAACTTTAACTCTAATCCAGACACTTCATTCTTAGCAACATGATATCTAATGAAGATGATATGTGGAAAAAAAAGCTTCATATATTGTCTATCACATGTCAATCCGAGTGAACAAACACATGCATAGAAAAAATTATAAATAGGGTTCATAGATCGACTTGTATTATATGGTTTCAAACCCTTCTTGTCTCCTTCAAGGGGGTTTCTGGAGGTCTTAAAAAAGACTTCCTTTTGCTAACCAAATTGATTTTTTCTTTCACACATGTATGGAAACGTAATTTCCAAAGCATATTGTAATAGATTCATAAGGTGATATTATTGGTATTAACTACACCTTATTTGGAGACATCATTTTTATTGTAGGGGTTGGTACCTTTCTATTGGATGTGGTTGGTGATCTGAAGACTACTCAACCTCTAGTAAAGATTCAAACTAACTCTAACAAGCCTATGGATGCTTTTTTACAAAGGGAGACCCCTCTAAGCTTAACTCATTGGATTCTTTGTTTGTTCATGCTAATTATTGTTTTCAAATTTCCTTCTCCAAGGGGTTGAGACTATTTGCTTCATTTATTTTACATGGCCTTATGAAAGAAGAAGAATGGAGATTGTCTCCACATCTTTTCCATTTCGCTAAGTTACAAAAAAAGATTCAAATTCTATAGCCAATAGACTAATAGTCTCTTGATACACCTTTAGTGAGCTATGCATAGCTCTCACCTATCACTGTAGCTCAATGAAATGACATCTAATAGCTCCAAGACACCATTATAAATGGAGTAGTTGTGAAGTTTTTGTTAAATGATCACCTCCAAATGTTCAATTCTCATGAATTTTGGGAGAGGGGGGTCTTTTGGTGTATTGAGCGGGGCAAGGGGACATAAGGGTAGCATGGATGGGTAGAAGTGAGAGGTTCGAGCATGGTTTACAGAGATCTACAATACTAACATTAGAGAATGAGAAGGAGCCTTAGGGCCTTATGGCACAGGGGCTAGGAAACCTATAGGTAAGGTAATGAGAGAAATTGATAGGGGAACCCCCAATAGTTGTGACAAGGGGATTAGGGGCCACATTATCACAACCCATATGCACTTAACCCATAACCACTAAATTCCCTATCCCTTTAACCTCGAAGCCACAATCCCTTAATCCCTACACCCATAACTCATAACAAATTATCCCCTTTCCCTTAAACCCAAATCCATTAACCCCTTAACCCCTAACCACTAACTTAGAATCCTTGAACCCCATAAACCCTAATCCCATATCCTCTTAAAGCTTGACCCTTAACCCATAAATCCTAACCCCTAAACTCATTAACCCCTAACCCTTTAACCTTCTGACACCTAAATAACATAACCCTTAGGCACTTAACCCCTAAATCCCCTAACATGTAAGCCCTTGATGGTTAATATTAACCCCTAAATCCCTTAACCACTAATCCATTAACCTCTAACCCTTAAACCCCTAACCTTCAAATCCCATAAGCCTTAACCCTTAACCCCTTGCTCCTAAACCCTTAAACCCATTAACTCCTAGAACCCCTTATCCTTTATCCCAAATCATAGGTGCTCCAACGCTAATATTCTTGGGCATATTATGCTTTTTCCTTCTAACCGCTCCAAATACAACCTCTAAGACCCATTTCCACCTCATTCAATTTCCCCTGATCTTTATGAACTTTCACTAATGGGAGGAGTCTCGGTATATGGAAATTACTAGAATGATGAGACCAATAATGATGCGCAATGTGATTTCCAATGCCCATTCAAATAAGAGGATTAGATAATAGGTTCCATACTTTAGAAGCAAAAGAAGGACTCTCCAAGAAAGGCTTGAGGGAAAGATGACCCTGGGTTTAGGAATATTAAAAAATGATGAATGCCTAAGATCAAAACTTCCAAAATCCCTCTCTTGTGATTTACGTGTTTATACTAGGCTTCAAAGTAAGGCAAGTAAAAATTCAATTAAAGTATGAGCTTTGGGAGAATCTAGGGTGACTTTCCATGAATTGTTTTTTGAGAGAAATATTATAAGAGACTAAGGTTTGGGAGATATACCGTGGTAAAGGCTCATCCAATGATAATTTATAGTTAAGATAATAGGTTTTGAGTGATGAACTACAAAGTGCAAACCTTCAAGAAATCCTCAATTCAAAGGATCATCAAGGGTTCCCTCTTTGGTGTGATAGTTAGGGCATCAATTTATTTGAAATTACACCATCGTATTTTGTTCAAAATTGGAGGATGCCTAGAGCTCTAATCTAGCCTAGGAAGTGATGCCTTGCTTGAGGACCTTTTTCTATTTTTATACACCTGATCGTTTTTTATTTTAGCCTCTCTATGCATCATACTATTTTAGAGAAAATAAACCTTTATTCCCACACCTTGCGTGTGAGCCTCTTCTTGGAAACTCCACATGATGCAATTCAACCTAGCCATATATGCATGGTTTGTTTTCTTCATGAAGTCAAATTAGCCTTACATTTTTTAAATGCTCCTAGCCATATATGTTGGCAATTCAATGTAAATGCTCCCTTGTGTTTCCCTGATAGTCCCTAACACTTCCTAGCACATGTTGGCACACCTTGGTACCTGGCACATCTTGGATGCATGTCGCCGTGATACTATAACATGAATTAACACTGCCTATCATTCCATGTTACTCCCTCCTCAAGACACCTAGAACTTGCTAACACTCCCTGTCACACACTCTTATTCATTCATTTATGCATTTTGACCTAGTGCTCTGTTATGTTTTCCTGGCACTCCCTAACACTCCTTAGCACACATTGGCACACCTTGGCACTTGGAACATCTTTGTATGCTTCCCTAGCACTCTAACATGCCTTGGCACTTCCTAGAATACCGTGTCACTCCCTTCTTAGCACACTTGGAACTAGCTGATACTCCATTTCCATGCATTTGAAACTAGTGCTCCCTTGTGTTTCCCTGACACATGGCCCTCACACTCCCTAGCATGTTTGTATTTCATCCATACAAACAACAACCTAAACCATGGCAAATTATCACTTCATAATAAATCCATACTTTTTTGACATATCGGGCTGATCAAGAAGTTTACTCGTTGCCTCTCAATCAACTAGTTAAGTTATGTATGCTTGTAATTGTAAATGGATCTTCCAACTAGCACAAGCTCTACTTGTAATTTATTAAATCCATTATTGGAAAAAAAATTATTATGGAAGCATACCTCGTTTAAATCTCTACCCCTCTAACCCCCTTCAACCCACCAATAATATGTGGATGACACTCTTCTTATGGGCTCTCCCTCGGTCATAGAAGCCCTTTCCTTCCACAATATTCTTGTTGATTTTTCATCCATAAATGTGTTTTGTATTTTTAACATAAATAACTGAATCCTTAGAGGGCATCTCTGACCCAATAATACTGGTTGATCTCACATCTGGCAAGTTTGACTTAGAAGCACCACAGAATCAAATTCAGAGCCAACCTAACTTAGCTCAGTAGCTGGACAAGAAAAGAGAAATTTTAGTCAGTAGTACTTAGGCAATATTTTCTTGACTTACAAGCACTACATAATCAAATTCAGAGCCAACCTAACTTAGGGCTAGACAAGAGAAATTTGAGTCAGTGGTACAGGTTCTTTTTTCTATGAAAAAGGGTATGCAGAACAACTCACTGTCAAAGGAAAAATATTTAAACCATAATACCCTTTTGACAGATTTTCTAGGAAGTTTAGAAATATACAGCTTCATTCCGAAGGCCATATATATATTTTCTTCATCTAAAACACAAGGTATTGCCAATTTTTTTTTGCTATTTTCCATTATGAACATCTTATAGATATTTTCCACATTGGCCATTTTTTTGGTATTCTCACTCATTCTTAAACATGTATTTTTCTAGGATTTGAATATGGGTCTCACCCATTAGAGCACGAGTCTCTCTAGTTAAGGTTGCAGGGTGATGTGCGATCTCACATTACTTTCAGTATCTGTATTCCATCAGGATTTCAACTGGGAAATTATGTAAAATTAGAGGTCTTAACCGATCTATCAGCCCCATAAAGTCAAAAAATATTTCATTTTTCAATTATCAATTTTACATCTTCTGACAGCGAACAACATCCAAAAGCCCTGCAAATGCTACTTCTGCATCTTTTGGGCCACAACCAAGGATATTCCCCCGATTGTAATAATGACACTCAGGACATGAGCATGAACTAAATACGAATCATAATGTTACCTCACTCAAAAGGCATTGGATAATTCAAGCTCAAATAAAATATGCAGGACCATCATAGTAAAGCCTTTTAGGATCAAATAAAGCTGACTTATGACCTACTGCAGAGTTTTCATGCCCATTTGTTTGATCTAGAAGGGAAATCGTATGATACAAATCTCATTTTCAATCCAAGGCCTCTCTTCAATCAAATTCTTTGTGATATATTATAAAAATTCCATCTGTTGCTGATGTAGAACTCTGCAGCCATGGAGCTATATTTGAGCTATATTTGAGCCATGGAGCTATATTTGAGCTTACACTTCCATGGTTGGAGAACTAAAAAAACAAATACGTTGTGTTTATGGGTTACACAGAAACTCCCCACAACTATCGTGTGTACTTTCCATCCCTCATAATGATAGTTGTGTGAAGGGATGTAAATTTTAATGAGGAGAACACGATGTGGTGCTCTCTTGAGAGGGATCCGATGTGTTGCTCAGATAATTACAATATTCAATATTCAGGTGTTGAATGTTGGGGAAAATACCTTCAACAAACGATAGCTCTGATACCTGAGTTTTATGGGTTATAAAGAAACTCCCCACAACTATCATGTGTACTTTCCATCCCTCATAATGATAGTTGTGTGAAGGGATGGAAAGTTTAATGAGGAGAACGCGATGTGGTGCTCTCTTGAGAGGGATCTTTAGATCCCACCAAAAGAGTAGCTTTTAGCTCCAAAGGAGGAGCCTCATGAAGTGTTGGAGCAACAAATATATTGAGGAGCAGAGAGTGGAGACATTCACTCAACAAAAACCATCCAAAAAAGGTAGAAAAAGAACCAGGGAAGCTGATATACTTGTGCAGGATGTGAGGGAGAATGTGGGAGCTCCTTCAAATTTGCACAGGAAAACGAGGTCACCTGAGAGGCACACTGGCTACATGGCTCTTATGGCTGAGCTTATAAAGACTAAGCCATCCTATTTCTATGAAGAAATAGAGAAACCTATATGGGTTGATGCAATGGTGGAGGAATACAAATCCATTGTAAAGAACAACGTTTGGGAAGTGGTCCCAAGACCATCATATAAATCAAGAGTGGGTTCAAGATGGATCTTCAAGGTGAAGCCAGTAGCAGACAGAAGCATAGAGAATTATAAGGCCATATTTGTTGCCAAGGGGTACTCTCGAGTTGAGGAAATTGACTATGAGGAGACCTTTTCTCATATAGCAAGGTACTCATCCATTAGATCAGTTCTTGCTCTCGCTATGTAGATGGGGTGGAAGATCCACGTGATGGATGAAAAAAAACATTTCTCAATGGGGTTATTGATGAGGAGGTGTACATCGAGCAACCAAAAGTTCTTGAGACATTTGATCAGGAGTCTCATGTGTACAGACTCAAACAAGCATTGTACAGTCTCAAACAAGTACCTTGTGCTTGGTACACCAAGATCGATAATTATATCACTGGTTTTGGCTTCACCATAAGTGAATTAGATGAAAACCTCGATCACATCTTCGTAGAAGGTAAATACCTTATTATTGCCTTATATGTTGATGATTTTATTTTAACTAGTGATTAGTAGTTGATGAGATTTTGATTAAAACTTCATGAGTAGTTGTAAATATACACCATAATTTCTAGAAGGATGGTGGAGGAAAATTACAGAATATCCGTTAGCAGACAATATGCCCACTTAAAAATATCTACGACAATTTTTTCGAGAAGAAAACACTAAGGATAAAAGATTGGATTATGGAAGCATTAGTCACAAAATTCACAAGGGTACTAATTTTGGCTGGAGGTGTGGAGGTAGATGGATTAAATGTAGCCTTCACTGGTGTAGTTGCTAGTGTTGTTGGGTGTAATATGTCTAAGCATAATTATCTGAGCTAGATTCATTTTTTATGTTGCTTCTGGATGTTCTCAAGTATCTCTACTAGTTTTTTGTTTTAAGGTACAGTAATAACAATTTGTTTTCCATCCTAGCTATTGGTTTACTCTGTGGTCTATCTGAGACGCACTGGCTGGTTATTTATGTGGTCTTTATTCTGAACCTTTGCTCCTGTGGATCTTCCTGCTCCTTCCTTGGTTTGGGATTGGTCGATTGGGGGATTTCCGAGGATCTTAGCTACTACCTGTTGGTCTTCTTTGTGGTCTATTTGAGATGCACTAGCTGGTTGTTTTATGTGGTATTTCTTTTGAACCTTTTCTCCTGTGGATCTTCATGCTCCTCTTTGGTTTGGGATTGGTTGATCGGGGGATTTCCGAGGATCTTTACTGCTATGTAAGTGCTTTCATTTTGGTTGGTGGAGTTGGAAACATATTTGAATTTTGAATTTGATCACAAAGGAGTCTCTTGGGGTCATTAATTGGTCTAGGGTGATATTTATTTTCCAAGTTGTTCATTAATTATACGAGGGACAATCCATTAATGGTTTGCGTTGTCATTGAAGATCTTTGTTGATTGTGTGCTTGATGAGATTTTCTGGAGGATATTGGAAGACGATGATTCGACAATCTATTGTATTTGAAGGGGTGTCCTAGTGGATTGAGGTGGTGACGATCTACATCGCGTGGGGTCTATAATTTATAAGTGACAATAATTTTCCTTGTTTACATATTTTATCGAAGTTTTTTCAGACAATACTACATAAGGTATTTTTTGGTAGTGTTATCTACTTTGGTGAACATATAGGCAGGATTGTAGAGTGCTAGCGATGTTCGCTGTACAACTGAAATTTTCATCTATTTATTATGATGTCACTTGATACAAGAAAATTGGGTCGGTGACATGCCATTACTCGATGCATTGGTACATAAAATGGTTGGAGAGTGGGTGTTACAAATTGCTCCATTATATTTATCATGTATATCTTATATATTATTAATATTTATCTATTACTTAGTAAACGGACTATTGTTTATATCATTTTTCAAAGAATATTTTTCCTCACTCACGAATGTATTAAAAGTTCTAAGGGAGGCTGCTACATTTTCAATCCCCATAGGTTTACCTTTCTTTGTCTTCAAATGGAGCACAATAATAACTAGAAACTAAAATACCCACTAGTAACCATAAAATAATTAATAAGATTTTGTATTGAGAGCTCTATGAACTCTTTTACAAGAGCATTTACCAATTGAATTAATCCTTATTTCCTCTAGCTCTTAACTAAACCTCTGACACTTTATTATTAAAAACATTGAAATAAAAAGCATATATAATTAGTGGATGATATATTCCAATTTATCAAATAAGTTAACAATCACAATATCAATTAGTTAATAAGGGGAAATTTTATCAATGACACGAGGACAAATATTATTGAAGTAGCTTATTTCTATGGTTTGCATGGAAATTGTTTTATACCTCAATGCATTTTGTTTTTCCATTTTTTCCAATAGGTTCTTTTCTTGAGAAACATATCAAACACTAAGTTTTACTAACGACTTATAAATATTTAAATCTCCATAGTGGAATGATATTTGTTCATATTGGAATAGAAATCCACTAGTTCTACCTATTAGGATTAGTAAAGACACTTCAATAAATTTAATATATCAATTCAAATTACACAAGTGACACCATATAAAGAGAAAAAATTAAATTGAGGTTGGCTATTATCATATTCACATTGAAATTATACATTTATTTTTTGGTTAAGTCGGGCTAGTCTAGAGAAAGAAATCTACTTTCATTACGAAAAAGGGGCAAACCAAAAGTTTTTTTTCTTGCAAGTAAATTCCAAATACATTATCATGTTAGTTTAGTGGTTTTCATTTATTAATATGAGTATGCAATTGAGTAATGGAAATAGAATCCAAATGAGAGACCATGAAATTAACAAACCTTGGATTTGGTTTGAGATCTCTGCCTTCTACCCTCATTTTCGTAGGAGTTTCTCCTATGATATGATGAAACATGCATCCCAACATAGACTAAACTAAATGAACAACCAATTTTTTAATAGTGTAGATATTAAATCTTGTACCAAATGGAAGTAGTCCATAGTCATAGGCATCCATATCGAAATTTTCTTCAATAAATATTTTAGGCTAGAAGGTAAATGGGCTCTTCCATATAGTTAGGTCTTTAAAAACGACCTACATATTTACATGTATAATAGATCCTTTACATATATATTATGGCAACCAATTGTCAATATTTTATGTTTTTCTATGCAAAGTCATTAAAGAAGTGGGTGAACACACAAATGGCATTTTTTGTGATATATTACATGAACTATGAAAATGCCTTTTTTGTGATATATTGCATGAAATATAGATGATGAAAATCAATGTCACTCATCACTTTATCTAGGTTATCTTGTGCTTAAAATATAAACTTACCATTCTATAAGTGAAAATATAAATAAAATCCCAATAGAAAAACCATTAATGAAAATGATCCCAAATAATAAGCACACCACCATTTGTCAAAAATATCTTCATCCCAACATAATCTCTCAATATTGCATATATTTCCTTTATTGATGATTATGGATCTGATGTCACCCTAAACTTTAATGATAAAAATAAGAAAGAAAAACATCCTCCTAGCCATATTTTCACTCCTTACACATAAATCTTAATATTAAATATGCATTAACCTAGTTGATCAATAATTTGTGCAATAAACTCAAGTTTCCATATCCCTTTGGAAAAATGATACTCGCTTAATTGATTTGATGGGAGCCCAAAAACTGGTTGCTACTCGCTCAATTGACCCGGAGCGAGCTGGTTGCAGAGGAAAATTGGAGAGCGATATTGCCATAAGCCACACGTGGAGGTTTCCATAAGCCATTGTCTGGCGAAAGCCCATAATCAAAGGAGGAAACTGGAGAGCATCGTGGAGATTTCCATGGCGGGAGCCCTTCACCATAATCAAAGGGGGAAACTGGAGCATTGTGGTGATTGCCATGGCAGGAGCCCATAACCAAAGGGGAAACTGGAGAGTAGCGTCGAGATTTCCATAAGCCACAGTAACTGTTTTCTGGCGGGAGCCCATAAGAAAAGGGGAAAAACTAGAGAGTAGGGTGGAGATTGCCATAAGCCACAATAACTTTTGTCCCTACCAGCATGGATATTGCAGGGAGCCACAGTAACTGTTGTCCCTCATAATCTTGACATAGCTAGATTCAAAGGCGACATAGCTAGATTCGAAGGTGGGTGCATACCAGCATAGCCATGAATAGCACCAGCAGAAGCAGTGGGTTAGTTTTCTATTTGTGATTATCTTGATCTATTTTCTTGTAGATCTACTTGTTAGATTTTAGAGGACAGTGTTTTCATTCCCTAGTATTCAAGCTTTCACGAAACATGGTTAAACAGTTTTGCATCCTCCTGGAAAATGAAAAATAGGTGTGTGTAGGTCCAGCCAACACTGTATTTACTGGGAAAGATTTTGGTATCGTAAGTACAAATGAAGGGGAGAATGTCCCTTTCTTATTTGGGACAGAACCCTCCACCTCTGGTTCACACAGTAGTCGGTCTGCCTCTTCCATTATAAAACCCAAAGAAGAGGGCTCCCGGACTAGCTCACCACCATGGCGCAGTGACGACCAATTCACCCAAGGGTGAACGGATTATTGGCGACACGCAGGCCGTGAGGCTGAATGCCCTACGCATTGGCGAAAGCTTCGCAAGGTGGGGCGGTCTCTTCTAGGCTTTCGATTGCTCGATGGTGTACATCAGGCAAAGAGAGGACCCATGGAATTCTATAATCGCAGGGACCCAGGGCCGCTACCAGGTCCACTATATTCGGCGGTGTTTTGCTTACTTTGATAGAGGGTGTCGGGATTACGCTGAATAGGGTTTTCAGTGCACAACAACAGTTTCCGTCCATGGTTGAAGATGTGCCTAATATGCAGGGTCCCATTCCAGGGTTTCAAGGCTATGGACCCATCCCTGCTAATAGTGGGGGTCCTGGGGCTGAGCCAGCTCAAGCCCCCACGCAGAGTAGCTCCTGGTTTGGAGGATTCAAGGGGTTTTTTGAGGAAAAGAAAGAAGAATCGCAGCATAGTAGTGGTGGTGGCAAGGCTGAGGTTTTGGAGAGTTTTGATCAGCCCAGCGCTCCGGTGCCCACTTTTGAGTTCAAGTGATTCGGGAGATTTTGGTCTTTGTTGGCATTAGCTACCAGGTAAGGGCCTGAATTTATTCTGCTTTAAAATCAAACCAAAACCCATAGGAAAAAATGGGCTTTTGAAGTGTATGATTCACTGAGATAGATTTCACAGAATGCAATACTTTGGTCTAGAAATTATTTAACATATTTTAACTCATTATTTGAATAGGATTGAACTTCCTGGTTATGTCTTCAATTTCTTCACGTTGCGTGAAAAAGGGACACACGATATCAAAAAATAAATCAATTTTCCCTAATAACTCACAATCTCTTCAAATAGTTTACCCCAAGCTTTATGGGGAAGATGAGGGGTAGGGAAACTTTTCAAAGCAAGTCACTTCTGGCTATTTTATTTTATAGGCAGAAATATCGTTAGATTTTAGAGTGGAGAATTCTACGAAATTGTAGGACAATGATCTTTCTGTTTAGAAGAACGCTCGTCATATTTTTTTTCAGAAATTGTAGGGAAGTGATTATATTTGGTGTGTTTATAGCTGATTCTACAATTCTTATGGACATGTCCCTATTGTAATTTTTGCATTTATTTTGAAATAATTCTTTCCTAAGATTGTCTCAGACAAGATTTATCTAACATTCAGATAATGTATCTTTAATGGCTGAAATTTCTGGTCCCTTGATAGAGCTGCTTGAGTTGTGGAGCTAGACAAATTTTTATCATTAATATCTTCACTAGCAGCAACTGTGTCGCCTCTTGATTCCAATACAACATAAAATTTCGTATACCCAAATACACAAAACTAGGTTATTTCCTGGGTATTCGTTTCACTTACCAATTCGTGTATGCCAGTTTTTGTTTGCATACCATGATCATTCAGACAAATATTTACAATACAGTCACTAGTTTTAAAGCAACCTGAAATGGTCCATTACTATAAATCTTCCCCTTATAATTTAAATAGATACAAAATTAAAATAAATGTAGGAAGCCAAAAATAGCAAAAATTCCTCACTTGGTTTTTAAGTGCTTGAACTGAACCAATACTCTTCACAAGATTGGCTAATTTGCTCTTCAAATATAACATAACCAACTTTAAGCCAAGCTACTTTCAAAGAGGAAAAAAAGGTAGATTCAGAATTTCTTTTTCCATGTAACAAAGAATTTCACTATTCGCAAGAGTAAAATATCTTCAAGGTTTAAAGTTGTATAGAAAAAGAGTAAAATCTCTTAAAGGTTCAAAGTTGTATAACAAAAGAGTCAAATATCGTCAAGGTTTAAAGATGTATAACAATAAGGCTTGAAGTTGTTATAACAATATACTTACTATGAGCTTAATATGTCCTTTATGAAAATTGAACACTCAAAGTAAACCTAATTAACTAGATTCACAATTTTTGACTACTTAATACTTTACTTCTTTGCTAATCTTTATGAATTCACAAAAAAATATTATGTAGAAACTATGTGCAACTTCCGAATTGTCTAAAACATTTACTATAAAGACCTACATATTTTATGTTCTTTATATATATATATATATATATATATATATATATATATATATTTCATAAATTATATTATGTAGAAACTATATATATGCAATGTCATAATTGTCGAAAAGATTGTTATTAAGATGGGCATGCACAAATCACTGCAATTGTAAAACCCTTTTTTGATGTTGGCAGTGATGAAATATTCAATTGTATTATTAGACACACTAATATTTTTTTTGTTTTCTGAGGCTAAAGTTATTAGATTAACCCTAGATCCTTTAAATATCTAGAAGATTTCAAAAGGGCTGCTTAAAATATTGAAGGTTAAAATTAATCTATACAACTTTTTTTTACATCTATTTTTACTTTTCACATTGTTATCTTTTCAATGTGCAGAATCCTAGAAATAGGAGGGAAGGTTTTGGATCTTCATTTGTTATACAAAGAAGTAACTGCTCGTGGTGGACTAGAAAGGGTATGCTAGACTTTATATATTTTGTTATAGCTGGATTATAGGTATAGTTTGCATTTCTGCCAAAAATTGATTATGATTAAGAAATTGCCTTGTTTCCCATATGATTTTGCAAAACGCTCAAGTTTGGATGTTTATAACTTTGTATTTGGTGGGTTGACTTGCAAAGATTTTTATGATGGTTTAACTATTTCTAGGTTGATGGATTCCTAATTTGGATAGTAAAAAATTTCCAACTTGCATACATTCTTTAATATTCGAATTGTTGAGCTCTGCTTCAATCTCTTCGCTTTTATGTGTGTGACACTAAGTACTGAATTATGGAAAAATGGCTTTGGAAAAGTGGGCTCATATTTTTGCTTATTTATGATGACCATGCATTTAGAACAATGGGTCTAGCAATTTAGCTTCTGAAAAGCTACCTCTTATTCTTACTTCTTTATGACAACCATGCATCTAACTCAGTTTGTTTGTGCAACAGAAATGTGGGTATTTTACATGGGCCTGTACAAGAGCTATCCACAGTCTTACTATCGTTGCCTCATAAATTTTCTAACATTAAAATGATAAGATCCTCTAGACTAAAAAGGTGTCATGATAAAAATATGATGTGACTACTAACAATTGAGTGATTTTTCTCAACATGGACACCATTCTCTGTATTCCACACATCTGCTAGATTCTACAAGTAAGAACAATGATGAAAATGAGTAATTTATGGACGTAAATTTGCAGACTATTTCAAATGACTTCACAACATATCTGCCGAGAAATGGAATAGAGGGAAACCTATCCTTCTAACCCTCTTAAGAAATATGGGTTCAAAATAGCAAAATGTTCTGGATTATTAAGTTACGAACTTAATAATCAGACTGGTACATGGATAATAGGTATAGTACAAGAAGAATGGAAGATATTCTTGCCACTGATAACATTAACCTACTATATAGTTGATCTCTTGTTTATCGCATTTCCAATATAATGATACAAGGACAAAGGATGCATACGTAGTTGACACAACTAATATTTAAGTTAAGTAACTCGTTGGCCACCCTCATTAATTTACATCTCTATAGTAAACAGCTAGTCTGCTTACATCTCAAAACATATGGCAACTAGTCTTGAAGTGTCAATGCTTCTTCGGCAGCTTACTGTTATGTTTGCCTACTGGAAATTTAGTGCTTATTTTCAGTAAGATGGGTGAAGATAAGAATTGTAGGGGATCTACATTTCTTGTTATTTTCCCTTATTATTGAACATGTCACATGTGTTTCCTAGGTCAGTGAAATTTTGCTGTTGTTATTGACCCACCAGGAGTTCGAGTCTCAAAAGATGTGGTTTGTTCTCACCTCATAGGTCATGCTTATTAAGTTGGGCTCAGGTTTTCATGCCTTTTATGTCAGGACAAAGTCTCAAAAGATGTGATTTGTTCTCACCATATGGGCCATGCCTGTTAAGACGGTCTGGGGTTGTCACATTCAAATCCCACTTCTTGATAGTTGGTAGATTTCTTGGACATTAGTCTAAATGGTCAAGAGTTTACATGTAGATGTATTTTTTGATAGATGGATGGGACATCAAGAGTCTAAAGGGGCAACAAGTAGTAGCATTTTTAGATTTTTAGAAATTTAGGAGCTCATGGTCATGCCTGTTAAGTTTGACTTGGGCTGTCATGTCTCTTGAGTCGGGTTGTGGTTGTCATGCCGCCTAAGTCAGGGCCGAAGCCTCCAAAGGTGTGTGTCATGCCTGTTAAGTTGGGCTGGGTTTGCCACACTTAGTGTGACATCAAATCCCTCTTCTTGATAGGTTGTAGATCGCTGGGACATTAAGATTCTCTAGGGTTAACATGTAGATGTGTTTCTTGTTAGAAGGTTGGGTCATCGACACTCTCAATAAGGGGCAGCATGCTGCATTTTCTGGTTTTTGGACATTCACAAGATTTTTTTTTCTCCAATGTGTATTCTTTTGTTTGTTTGTTTGGTTTTGGATTCTTGACCGGTGAGATGGATGGATTTTATTTTGATGGTAACATTAGCAATGATTATAGGAACATTTGGTCAAGTGTTGGAGTGTTGGGATCGAAAATCAAAAGATCTCGCGGCCATTAAAATTATCCGCGGATTACAAAAGTATCAAGAAGCTGCAATGATAGAAGTTGATGTACTTTATAAAGCATGAAAAACAACCTTATTAATATGTAGAAGTCGATGTACTTCGTAATGAGAAAGCTCCATCAAACCCATTATTAATATGACAGAATTATAAGATGGATAGAAAACCCCAAATCAATTAGCCTTCATAAGCATCATTGTTCCTCTATTTCACCTTAAATGTGTTGGTGTCCAATCAACAGATGGTTGGATCTCTCAAATCAGAATTTATGCCATTTGGCCGACACGATTTCTTCTCTTGTAAATTCATAGGAGGATCATTTCTTGAGGCAGATTCAAAGGTGGGTGCATTCAGTTTCAAATTCAGAGCAAAAAAGGTAAAGCAGATGGTAAAGTGCAGTATTATTCATAATATCAGCATATCCATGAACAACACCAATAGAAGCACTGAGTTAATTCATGTGGAATAAGATCCGAACAAGAGGGTGTTTCGCCTATATGGGACTACCGCATAGTTGTTTATCCAGATGGGGGCATACAAAGGAGGTCCTGCTAAGTTTGCTATAATTGGACTTGCTCCCCACATGTAGCACATCAGGACACTTCCCTTCCATAGTTGCTCCACCTCCCGGCGTTCCTTTGTGCCTCTGGTGCAATTGCTAGTTTATTCTTTTATAATGTCATGCGAAACCCAATGGCGTGAATTTACAAGAAGAATCTAATGGTGTTGATTTCCAAAGGAATATTTTACGTTCACAAATGACGATTCGGTGGTTCCGTCCTCCACTTATAAAATTACATGCAAAAAATATTTTTATGTTTCCCGGTTCAAGACTGAGGTGCCCACAGTTATATATAGATATATAAAATATGGTTATCATCTGCATATGTCTTCGCCTATTCCCCATAGGGAAAGCATCATCTGCATTTTAGTTTGTATATAATGCTGAATCTTTATCTTGACTTCCAATTATTTACTCTGAAAGTTATAACAAAAGGAGATAGAAGAAAACAATCATTTAATAACATTAAATGTGAAGTATGCCAGACATATATGACGGGACAAGGCTGGAAAATGATCATTACAAAATGGCATGGCAGAAATTTCACGACTTTATTGTACCCATAAAATGTAATATATGTATGAGATTGGCATTCATTAATTCCAAGCCTATAACAAATTAATTTTGGAACTACTTTACTAGGAGGGTAGTGACTGTGACTGATTCCCTCACTCTCAAGGGATAAGCAAGATTCGGAAATAGTTTTAGGGTTCTTTGTTTTGTTTTGTTTGTGCCTTTTTACGCCTGAGGCATTATCTTTATTGGCTTGGGGTGAGCAAACAATGTTCACCCCAGCTAATGAGAAGCCTTTCTTATCGCCCTTCCAGCCAATAAAATTTGGACATGTGAAACTTCTTCCAACCAATTAAAATCCTCCATTTGGCCCTATTACCAACTGTTATTTTTCTTTTCATTTTTCTGTGCCCTTTTACCTTTGTAGCTTTGCGGCTCTGCCTGACTCCTAGCCGCACCACTGCAACACGCCTAAGGGCAAAAAAGAGTCACAGCATTTTTGTGTGCGCTGACTACTCTGTAGCTTCGCGGCTCTGCCTGACTCCTAGCCTCACCACTGCAGCATGCCTAAGGGAAAAAAAGAGTCACAGGAGCCCATCCGAAATTCCTGATCACGCTGGATCCAGCACGGTTCTGTTGGCCTAGCTGATGCGACAAAGATCAACTTCAAAAGTGGCTTTCAGTTTTGGTTTTAGCCATGTGGGTATCGAGGTGAGGGCTTCAAATATCTCTGAGGGTTTGGAAAAACTTGGGAGCTCAAGGTTTTTTTATCGCGGTGAGGGATTTTTTACGCTGTTTTTATTCTCGCAGAAGCTAAGGTGCGCAGAGGAGTAGAAGGAGAAACCATGGCGGTCGTTTTACCACAGCCCAAAGTAAAACTTTTCAATCGCTGGACGTTTGAGGACGTAGAGGTATTTTTAATTTTACTCTTGGGCGTTAGTTGTCTTGGTGTTGTTAGTTGGGGTTCTAAATTTTTGTTAGAGTTTTATTGACAAGTTTTGTAGCGCAAATGTTCCAGGTAGGTTGGGATATCGAGAACCCACTAACAGGGAAAAGTATCTGCACAAACTGAAAATCCCTTGGGAAGCAAATCCCAGAATTGAAGGCAAGTTCCATGTAGTGCAGTTGTCTTGGACTGTAAAATAACCTTGACCTCAACTTTTGGAGTTGGTTCTATTTTGTATAATTTGTCTGTTGCTTTAATTGTGTCTAAGGTCACTTTTGACCCATTGATATTTCACTATGGGCCTGTGAGGAACATTAAATTTCTTTGGCCACTAACTAGAAAGCTTTGGCAGGAGTAACCCTAATTTGCAGATGCAGAGGACTGAAGGATGGACATGGGAAAAGGTTTATTTCATTTTAATCTTCCTCTGCTCTTTAACACAGAAATCCCATTCTTCTCTCCAACACGTTCGATCTGCAAAGAAAGATGGAGATTCACTTAATTTTTTGGTAGCTGGAGATTGGGGTAGAAAAGGACTTTACAACCAGTGTAGAGTGGCTGCTCAGGTTAGACCTACTCTTTTTCAAGTTTTCATCATTTGTTTCTGATTTCAAAAGGAAGTTGTGAATGAATAAACAAAATGGTTTAATAAGAACTTCACAAAGTTCTCTGAAAATGGCCATTATTTTTTGTTAAAATTTGTATTCCACTATGTGTGGTTGGATCATGTTATAGATGGCAAGAATAGGAGAGGAGCTGGGAATCGATTTCGTCATTTCTATGTGTCATTTTTTATAGAAATTTTATGAACACATTCGATCACTTGAAAGTTTTTGAACTTCACAAGTATGGTCTTCAGACCTTGCAGATGACAGATGATTATTTCTACATTTTCACTTAGCACATTAGATTGCCAAGCATTGTCAAGATTTGAAACATTGAAATGTGTTAAGATTTACAACCAATTCACTTCTCATCAATGTTGCATTTTCATCCAGGTTTTTTCCAGTTTTAGTCATGCTCAGGATTTTTGGCATCGGCAGTTCTGGGCTGGTTAAAGGATTTGTTTTTTTCCAGTTTTGGTCCTGTTCAACATTTTAGGTTTTCCATTTTCAGTTCTCATAAGATTGGGCTGCACATTGAAAGGCTAATTTTATGTGTCAAAAGCAGCCATGTATAGAAAGAATGAAAAGACAAAAAAAATGAGTAACATCATTGGGCGAGGTATTATTAGTGAAAAATATTTGGAATACCATGCGAATTTGTCCTTGATTTTAAAGTAAAAAGGGTGAAAACACATGTGACGTTGAACAATATGCTATAATATGAAATAATGTTTCAGATTTCTGTCAGGAGTCTTCTTAATCAACAGAACATCCCCACACAACAGAAAGAGGACCTGCAGCAATACTAATAAAAGCAAATATTACAATGTTGTGAGTTATAGAATACATCACCTAATGGGTGAAGAATTCTTAGGAGCAACGGTGGTGTCCGGCCTCTCCTTGTCGATGACGTTGGGCTGCCAAAGGAAAAAGCATGTTATCAAACTTGGGAAAAAATGCAAAAGATAAAATTACAAACGTAGCAGCTGGAAAATGCACCAATAACCCTTGCCACGGGCATCTTATGAATTTTGAACACTGAGAAACAAAAGGGAACGCATTATTTTTGCCACTTGAAAAATTCTAGAACTCCCTATCTGTCCACAAATGGATTTGGGTCCAAGAAGGAAAAATATGCTGAAGTGTCCTCTGTACAAACACACAAAGAGCAGCTACAATATATTGAGAAACAGAGGAAATTAGAATAATGGATATATTGTATACATGAATTCCATCGTTGTAGTGTAACTAACGGTTTTCCCTTCTTAACTTTTTTAAAAAATTGACCAATATTCTCCATGGATTTTGCCTCTCTTAAAAAATCAAAATCATAATCAACATGTTTCTCCATTTCTTGAAGAAGAGGATGTTTAAGGTGAAATCGATCTTGCAAAACATGGCTTTCAGCCCTAGATAAAGCAGGTAGAGTGAGACCAAGATCATCGAGGGAAGGTTTTTGAAACAAAGGGCATTAATAACTGGGAAAATTGAAGGTCCTTAGTAGAATTTATTGCTACTATTGTAGATTATCCTTACAGAAATTCATATTGTCCTTCTATTTTAGAAATTAATGAGACCTTTGACAACATTATGGGCAGATTGGTGTTGCCCATCCATCAGAGGGACCCTTCAATAAAGTTTTAAACACAAGAATTTTGATGTATCATACAGAGAAGGTGGGTTAGAATGAACACGTCACTTTACTTTGTTGCATATGCACTTGATACTAAATGGTATGTGAAGAGACCTTGGAAAGTGACTTCTATGGGTATTTAGGAGGTGAAAGAGGTATTCAGAAAAGCTAATTTGAAGATGTTCAAAATTGAGAAGTGTAAACTTGGGAGCTCAAGGTTTTGTTATCGTGGTGAGGGCTTTGTTATGTAGTTTTTATTCTCACAGAAGCTAAGGTGCACAGAGGAGTAGAAGGAGAAACCATGGTGGTTGTTTTACCACATCCCAAAGTAAAACTTTTCAATCGCTGGACGTTTGAGGATGTAGAGGTATTTTTAATTTTACTCTTGGGCGCTGGTTGTCCTGGTGTTGTTAGTTGGGGTTCTAACTTTTTGTTAGAGTTTTATTGAGAAGTGTTGTAGCTCAAATGTTCTGGGTGGGTTGGGATATCTAGAATCCACTGACAGGGCAAAAAGTCTACACAAACTGAAAAATCCCCTAGGAAGAAAATGCCAGAATTGAAGGCAAGTCCCATGCAGTGCAGCTGTCTTGGACTGTAAAATAACCTTGACCTCAACTTTTGGAGTTGGTTCTATTTTGTATAATTTGTCTGTTGATTTAATTGTGTCTGAGGTCAGTTTCGACCCGTTGATATTTCACTGTGGGATTTTCTTGTTGCGTCCACTGGAAGGTTGAAGCAACTGATCTTGATGGGGTATTGAACTATGGTTCAGAAGTTTTCTGAATCGTAGATTACTTTTTTGAGTTAGATGGCTTGTCAAAAATGAGTATGATCTTTAAATTAAAATTATATCAATGTCCTGCAATGTATTGATCTGTTGCTCTATTGGGTAGGTTTACATTAACATCGCTGTTAAAAGGAGATCTTGTTTGAGGAATTTTTTGAATCGTAGCATACTTTGTTGAGTTAGAGGTTTTTTTTTACATATAAATTTTAAATAAACAACTATTGTTAATATATATATATATATATATATATATATATAATTTTTTGTCTTATAATGTATGTGTAGGTTGTAGGTTGGCCTTTTCATCACGCTATCAAAAAGTTACATCTGATATGTCATTGTGTTACTGGGTGCTTGATTGATTTGCCTGATGGGAGACCAGACTAGTAGAAAAAATTTATAGTCTTCAGATTGCTGAGATTTTGCGTTACAAGAGCATCTGACATGACAAAGACTGCTGAGGATAGGCACGCATGCCTTCTCTTACTGGTTTCCCTTCCATGATATGCATTGACACAAAAATTGAGTGCTTAAGTCCCAAGACTATAGAGTTGACTATAAAATCCATGCTTTTATGGTTCAACGCCCTTGGTTGGTGTTCCCATACTATTGTATCCCCAAGCGCGTTAGAGGGCTTGTTAAAATTGAGTATGATCTTTAAATTAAAATTATAGCAATGTTCTGCAATGTATTTTTCTGTTACTCTATTGGGTAAACCTACATTAACATAGCAGTAAAAATGGGTATTTCTAAGCAGGCATTGCATCAACAAATTTGAGAATCACATGGCTATGTTCAAAATATTATTATAATTTGAATGCCTCGTTACATTGTTTCTAAAACATAGAAATCCTCTGCAGGTCTACAATCTATGTATCAGGTTCCATATTCTAGATGACCTGAAGGAATGAGAAATGATTAGTGCATTGATTGACTGGATTATGCTGTTATTATTTGATTTTATTAGTAGTTTCTTTCAAACGGGGCCTTGTTTTAAACGTGGTGTTCATTCACTGGTGATATTTGCTGAAGTATTAAGCAGTGGCTTTGGATATCGTTGTTATCTCTACCCTATCTAAATGACATGAATTTCAAAGGGGCGAATATGTTTGCAAGAAGGTCCCAAGTCCATGTTTACATCCTAAAACCTGGCGTGCACCAGATGGAAACACTTACAAAAATAAAATAAACCAAGCTATTAAATTATGTCATTTTGGCAAGAGCTGGATTTTGAAATCTCAAGTTGGCCTTATTCTGTTGTAGTGTAAAACACCTAGGACTGGTTTCAAAACATTCTGGTATTTTATTGTTCCTTCTTGCTTTTTCATATCCTCCAATGGTAGTCGGTCCAATACAGTGATTTCTACAGGATGACCTAAGTGTTTTCTCAGCACTCAACTTTTGGGTATAAGTTATTGTGGTGTTAAAGACTTCCCAAGCTTCAATGGGAATATGAGTGCTCAAACACTAAGGCATACTACTTTGCGTTTTCCCTGAGCATCTTCAATTCAAAATAAATATGGGGCCTACTAGTGTCAAAAATAATTCAATATGTATTTGTGACAACTATATATTGCTTGCTAATAAGTTAAAAGACAATACTTCTATCACGCAAGCGTGCACTAAGAATGTTTTGTTGGTTTGGTCTGTTAGATTGCAATTATACAAGATTATGACTCGAACTGTTTCTTCAACTCCATTCATTCCCAGCCTTTGGATAGTGGTACCACAGCTGTATAGATGAAATAATCCATTGGATTCTATCTTGTAAAAATTGAAATAACTACTTATCTTTACATTAATGATTAGGTATGTGGATATAACATGTCCATTTCATACATTTTCCTCTTCAATGTGAGATTTTTCACCCCATAAGTTTACATTCATTATGTATCTTTACATGTAGCACAACATCATTCACAGCTCCTCCTTTCGGCGTTCCCTTTCACCCCAGTGCAATTGCTAGTTATATTATTAGTAGCAACCGACAGGGAAATGCTGCAGCACGACAAAGCCTGCGTTGACATTACAAACTTGGACATACAGAGCATTAAACAGAGACAGATAGATGATGTTGTATTATATTATGTGTATGAAGGGCACTGAGTAAAAATGATCGAGGTTATTCAGTGAAGATAACAGAAGAGGCGTAACCACTATGCCTAGCTGGAATAACTTCCTTTTTTGTGCAGTCATTGGTAACAATTTCAGATGTGAGTTATTGACGGTATATGAAGCATATATTTTTTATATATTTGAAAGTAGGTTTTGAGAACTAGGGATTTTCTTCAAGCAATTTGTCATTTTGAAGGAGTTAAAAATAAATTAATAAATAATATGAAGTGAAAATAAATAATGTGGAGTAGGAACATGTTTAAACAAGTCATTGAAGCAGTAATAGCAGAGAAAGCAAAGAAATCAGAGGCCACTTCCTTAGAGAACTACAAAAATATACTCAGGAATTCTTGTCATGAGGAGACAAAATAATGTCTCCTACAGCAACTGATTTTTCAACCTTGAAGAAGGAAAATGACTCCCATACTCAACAAGAAGATGGGGATAAACAATTGACTGTCAAAGAGGTGTAGAAGAAGGCCAGTAACAGCAATACCCAGTATCTAGCTTACCAGCATTCAACCCCAGACAAAGATGATATGGAGTGTTCTATCATATCTGAAGGGAGAGCCTAGAGATGATAAATCAGTGGATAGAAGAGAAAAGCCAGAGAATAGCATTGGAATCAAACATAGACATATGCTCAAGAAGCAGAGATGGTGGAACAGTCAGACAGAAGGACCATATTCATGCTAACAGGAAATCTCACCCTTGAGGTTAAGCAAACCTTGGCAAGATCTCAACTGCACTTAATCAATACAAACATGAAACATCATGAAGCAGTCCCCAAAGCCCCCAAACAAGTCATAGAAGCTATTACAACAGAGCCTGCAATGAGACAAAGAGAGCCTCTGAGAACTAAAAAATCCAATCTGGAAATTTAATAATGAGGAGAAAAACTTCAGCAATAGTGTCTTTTACAGCAACCAACTTTGCAAGCTTGGAGATGGAGATTGCCTCCATTAGTATACAAGAAAATGAGCCAAAGTAGTTGACCACCAATGCCAATCGAAATGAAGGCTAGCAACAGTAATACCCCAGGCCAGCTTACCAACAAGCAGCAAACAATGACATGACATTGATCAAGGTTTAATTTTTGTTTGGAGATAACCAGGGCCAAAAGGCACACGATAAATATTTAGTAAAGTGTTTTGTTATGTTTAAGAAAAAGTTATAAGTAGAAAAATTTGTATGCAAAGAAAACGAGGGGTAAAATCTTCTCAATGACTATCTATATAGAATAGCTACTCCCTGCAGACTCCCTGACAACATGGCACTGGGGTAGTTTTGTAAATCTATGGTGATTATAATGTCAATATAATGAAAACATTTTTCCACCAAAAAAAAACAAACCAGCAGGACACACCACAAACTTGACATGATTAATGAATTCTATGAGAGGATATTTTATGCCACTTGGGTTAACATGCCCACAAAACATTGCCCTTTGTTACGTGAATAGAAAACTTCTCCCCATCCAAAAATACCATTAATAAGTTTAGCTCTGTTTAATTCTGATGATGAATGAGGGGCCGACTAATACATGCTTGTCTTTGTAATCTCAATATGTCATTAAGGATACATAATAGTTTTTATCTCTGTCATCAAAAGTAGCTCTGAAGCATATGGTTTGTGCACAATATAGCGACACATGGGTCACATCTTGAAGGCGATTAGGTGCATCTTAGAAGTTTGATGATTATAGATTCCAAAAGAACTAAATTCCAGCTCAAACACAAGGTTTGTTGGGGTTCTGTTATTTTAAAATCAATAGCAACATTTGACTTATTTCAGAAGCTAATGGAGGGTCTAAACAAACTTATGATGTATGGTGTGCAAGAGAAGAGATCTCAGATATAAAGGAGGTCTGGTCATAAACAATCTTAAGATGTCCACAATTTTTTACATCTCCATGACCATTTCATTCAAATATGCTACTACAGGGCTTCAAGATTACTGTATAGCATTATTATCACTATCATGTGTCTGAGTGTCACTTTTGTTTCACCCTATTAATTTTTCATCGTCAATCTGCCACAAGATGGAGTTCTGAGCTATTTTTATACCATGTCTTCAATTCAATAAAAATATAACTTACTGTTTGTGAACCGACTATATATGGTGGTTTGTGGATGCATGTTTAAAAGCCTACACATCTATACTCCATTTTATGGCATCTGCATTGTTTAGATGCACTGAAATCTTAGACATAATTTAACCATTGTGATTGTGGGAACTATTAATAAGCATTATACATGATTAATTGTGCAAGCATAAAGTCTGTTCCAAGTGCCTCCCATATTAACAATTTATATACGAAACTTTATTGTATTTGTAAGACACTGAAGAACTCAGAATCATTTATTGACATTTTCTTTGGTTGTATTTAAAATTGTTGGAATATAACTGGGTAAATGGAAGGTAGTATCATCTCATTCTTGTTTTTTTATTGGATATGTTGTGCTTTTCTTTGATTGGCTCTGATTTTGCTATATGGCTGCTGAGTTGATATTACTTTTTTAAATTTCAAATGCATAGGCTTCCTCAGATGTTAAAGTGGAAAAGGTAAGAAATGAACTTGAGAAACAAGCAGATGAATCTGAGGAAGAATTTAAGCAATATCTTGATGCTTTCAAGGAACAGGCTTCCAGAATGCAGGCATTTTCAAAAGACTGTCTATGCTGAAAAAGCAAAGGTAGTGTTAAAAGATACAACAGAGCAGTTGAAACTATAGTCAGAAAATATGAAAGCATTTTTAACTTCAACTGTGGAGGAAATCCATGTAAAGGGAAAAGAAAATTTGTCAATTTGGGTTGAAAATGCTCCTGAGACTGTGAAGGATGTGGCTGAAACTGCTTTTGGTGTTCACCCAGATGATCTTAAAAACCACTCTAAAGTTCATGAATTTGGCCTTGGCATTCCATATGGTAAGAGTGCTAATTTTTTCTCTATTATGGTGTTTATGTTTATGATATTCATTTTCCTGCATAATTCTTTAAAGGGTGCTAGCTCATTGGAAGAGCACCTGCCATGCAGGAGGTTGGTGGTTTGATTCCACTGTACCCTAACATGAATTATTCAATGATATTGTAGATTTTTTTATAAATATTTTTATATTAATTTATTTTAATGGAGAGACATTTTTTGGGATTCATTGTTTTATATTGTCTCTATAGATACAATAGATAAGATTAAATACATTGTCTCCATAAATACAATATGTCTTTAATTCCAACTATTGTCTTTGGAGAGACAAAAATGAAATTGTCTCAACTTAAGACAATTTACCCAAAAATTGTCTTAAACCCCCCCTTTGCGTTGTAGTGCAACTATTGTCTCTGGAGAGACAAAAATGCTTGTGTTATATATTGTCTTTATAGAGACAATATTTTAATACAATATAATTTTAAGACGATTTAATTTGAGACACCAGCTTAAAGACAATATTTAAGACAATACACAAGTTTTCTTTTGTCTCAAATTAAGACAATTTATCCAAAAATTGTCTTAAATATTGTCTTAAAACCCCCCTTTATGTTGTAGTGTGACCATATAAAAGATAAGGAGCTACAATAATTGAAAACATTCAACCCAACAAAAAATCCAACTCACATGTGCCAAAAACATAGTCAGATTGTTACATTTGGAATAGTGGGAAAAGGAGACAAAATGGCTGGGAGGAATTGAATACCATGAATATTACACTCGCTAGGAGAATAAAGACAAGTTAGATGCAAACGACCAGCTTGGAACCGAGGAACTTGACCTCAAAAAAGAGAGGTCCAAGGCCAAGAAAATTAGAGACTGATAAAAGATACTATATGCTGCATGAAAAATAACGAAGCGACATTGAATAGAATGGTGAAGTTAGACTATACCCCATGTTACTCCAGCATAGCAAAGACCAATATATTGGCATAATCATTACCACAAAGCCTTGTAGCTCTGCACACAAAAAATTGTTATAACGAGGGTAACCATAGGAATAATAAATAGTTTGAAAGTAATTGAGATAAGGAATTAATGTGACGCACATACCCAATATACCCAATATTGCTCTAAGGATTGTGACAAATGAAAATACCCAACTACGAAATAGTAAATAACCTCTACAATAGAGGAAAATAAAACTAAGCTAAGAAGGAATCAATTGAATGAATAATGAAACCATTCTAACAACGAGGGGAAGGAAACATTACCTCTGAAATAACATAACCACTAAATTTTTTTAGAAATAGAAACCGAGATGTGGAGAAAGGAATTTAATCAACTGTAGACCTTAAAACCTACCACTATATATATAAAGGATTGATACAGTGAGTGTGGCGCAGAGCCAGAAGCCTCCCCCAGCAACCAGAGCGACGAGTTCATTGTAAGCCGCGATCGTTTAATACAATGAGTGTGGCGCAGAGCCAAAAGCCTCCCCCAGCAACCAAAGTGTTGAGTTCATTGTAAGCCACGATCGTTTGAGACCGCTCAGGAAACCTCTCAGTAACTAAATAAATTAGTTAAATAAAAGAAATACAACCAGGCTATGCATATGATACATGGCTAACAGATATAGACAAAAGAGAGGAATAGATTTGCTAAAATCTCTAACACATATTATTTTATTATTTGAAGTATATATATATACACGCATACTATCAGTTACTAAGTTACTAAGTTACAAAGAAAAAAATTTAACCGTCTAACTAAGAACTAATTAAACTAATTCTAAACTATGAGTTGAACAATAATAATTAAATATTTTAACACTCTCTTTTTATTTGGAGGGTTGCATTGTTTTATGCATAACTTTTGACGTTGAAACTCAAAATTAACTTTTCCTATTGCTTTGGTGAAGATATCGGCTAATTTTTCCTTAGAATCACAAAATTTGAGAATAATATCACCATTATTGACAAATTCACTAATGAAGTGAAAACGAGTGTCGATATGTTTTCTCTTTTGATGAAAGACATTGTTCTTCGACAACGAAATAGCATAAGTGTTGTCACAGAGGATTGATATAGGTTCATTTTTTGTATAGCTGAAGTTAGATAGAAGTATCTTCAACCATATAGCTTGACATGATGCTTAATTTGCTGCAACATACTCGGCCTCTTTTCAAGATAGCGTAACTATGGACTGCTTTTTGGATGACCGCCAAATCAAGTTTTTGCCAAATAGAAAAGCATAACTAGAAGTGTTTTTCCGATCATCAATACATCCTGCATAATCATTATCTGTATAACTAACAAGCTTACTCTCTGTAGAAGCTGCATACGATAAACCATATGTAGATGTACCTGCAATGTATCTTGACACCCTTTTTCCAGCTTTCCAATGACAGTCGTTAGGAGATTTCATAAACCTAGAAATGTAACTAACTGCAAATGCTACATCAGGTCTAGAAGTCGTAAGATACATAATACTACCAGCAAGTTGCTTATACAAAGTCGCATTAACAATAGTACCCACATCATCTTCACTCAACTTTGTACCGGATTCAATAGGAGTATCCACCAGTTTACACCTGTCCATCTTAAAATTTTTGAAAATGTCAGTAGCATACCTCGATTGACTCATAAACATACCATATTGTGTTTTTTTCACTTCGATACCTAAGAAGTATCTCATTAATCAAAGATCTGTCATTTCAAATTCATTTTTCATTGCAGCTTTAAATTCATCTACCTGTATAAATTATATCATCAACATAAAGACATAGTATCAAAATATTACCTTGATGATCATTCTTGATATACAAAGTGGGCTCATGGTCGCTTCTTCTGAAACCATTATTCAACAAGTAATGGTCTATTCGACGTACCAAGCTCTTGGAGCTTACTTCAAGCCATATAATTCTTTATTCAATCTTTACACCTTATGTTCTTGATTTTTTATTTCGAAACCAGGTGGCTGATCAACATACACTTCTTCGTTCAAAAAACTATTCAAAAAAGTAGATTTTACATCCATTTGGTAAATTGGTCACTTTTTTTGTGCTGCAATAGCTAATACAAATCGAACAATATCAATTCTTGCTATTGGTACAAATGTTTCACCATAATCTATGCCAGGTTGCTGTGAAAAACCTTTGGCAACTAATCTTTCTTTGTGCTTATCAGCTTCACCTCTCTCATTTAACTTTGTTTTAAAAACCCATTTGACACCTATAGAGTTTTTATCATCAGGTAGATAAACCAAATCCTATGTTTGATTTCTTTCAATAGCATCAATTTCATTATTCATTACATCTACCCATTATTTTTCCTTTATAGCCTCTTCGAAACAAGTAGGTTGAAATGAAAGAAATGAAAAATTTACAATATCATCAACATCATCTTGTGCATAAATATCACTTAAGTTTCTCATTTTAGGATTATTAGAATCAGACTCAAAAGATGATGAACTGCTACTGCTTGATGAGCTACTATTGGTTTTTTCTTGAACATGTAACTTTGGAGTGCTTGTTGCAGGTGCTTGATGTTCGTCTAATAGAATAAAGGATTAGGACAAGTATTGTTCTCCATTTCATTCCAATACTTGTCTTCCAGAAATTTCATATCTCGACTTACGGAAAAATTCTTAGTTATAGGATTAAACAATCTATATGTCTTAGATTTATCACTATATCCTATAAAAATATTCTTTTCGCTCCTATCATCAAGCTTCTTCCTTAATTTTTCTGGAACATGAGTGAAAGCAATACAACCAAATACTCGAAAGTGTGAAACTGTTACCTTTTTTCCACTCCATGCTTCTTCAGGTACAAAAATTTGAACAATGGAAGTTGGCGATCTATTAAAAATATATAACGAACATGCAGTTGATTCAGCCCATAAATATTTAGACAAATTTCGTGTTTTAAGAAAACTTTGAGCCATATTCATAATTTTTTGATTCTTTATTTCTATGACTCCATTCTGGTGCGGAGTATAACTGGTTGTCGTTTGTTTTTTAATACCATGTTGTTTGCAAAAATGAATGATTTTTTTAGATTCATACTCACCTCCTTTATCAGACCTCAGAACTTTAATAAACTTGCCACTTTGTTTCTCAGCCTCAGCTTTGAACTCCTTAAACATCAAAAATGTTTCCGATTTATATTTGATGAAATACACCAAAATTTTCCTACTAAAATCATCAATGAAAGTAAGAAAATAGAGACTGCTAGAAACTGATTTTTCTTTAATTGGACCGCACAAATCTGTATGCACTAACTCTAGTTTTTATTTTTCTCTATTAGACACTGAAGCAAAACTATCTCGCTTATGTTTACCCATTATACAACTTGTACAGGAAGAGATATGATCAGACAAAGAAGGAAAACCTTTCACTATAGACTGTCTTTGCAACAAAATCATACTTTGGATAAGTAAATGACCATATCACAAATGCCACAGATCAGGGTCAGTTGGCATTGAAACATGATGTGCATACCACTTCTCAATTTTCAATTGTAATTCTTACAACCTGTTCTTTGTTATAGGAATCTTTGCAACAAGAGACTTATGTTTATCAGAAATCGTGCAAGTATTGTTCTGAAAGCTAACATCATAACCATGTGCATCTAACTAACTAACACTTAACAAATTATTCTTGAAATTGGGTACATAATAAACATCAGAGATATTATTCACAACATTTTGTCTGGTTAAGACAGGAACAACACCCTTTCCTGAAGCTTTAACCTGGCGATCATCACCCAAACCAATAGAGGAATTGAAAGATGTATCAAGATGAGAAAACAAATCACTATGGCAAGTCATATGATTACTACATCCGATATCTACCAACCAAACATCTTTATTACGTACTTGCACAGTCGCTTAGCATGCCAGAAATAAATCATTTGATGTTTCACATTCAGTGTTTGTGACATTATCTCTGTTTTTACTTAAAACATACTGTAATTTTTGACATTCAGACTTATAATGGCCATATTTATTGCAATAGTGACATTTAATTTTTGATTTATTTATCCACCTATGACCATGATCTATTTGAGACTACTCTAAATGTGTTTGAGTTACTTGTGATCTATCATCAGACAAAAACTGTCCTCTACGTCTTCCTCTGCTGCCACAAAAACCTCTGCCTCTACCTCTATCCATAGAAGCTTTAGATTTGAAAGGATGCTCTAAGTTACTCACATCTAAATTAATTCTTGCTTCATGAGGCAGCAAAGAACCAGTTAATTCTTCCACAGATAATTTTGTTAATTCTCTCGATTACTCACATCTAAATTAATTCTTGCTTCATGAGCCAACAAAGAACCAGTTAATTCTTCCACAGATAATTTTGTTAATTCTCTCAATTCAAAAACAGTAACTATCATGTCATTTTTTTTAGGCAAACATCTAAGAACTTTTTCAAAAATTCTTTGGTCATCAATTTCTTCACCATTAATTCGAAGCTGATTAACAATACCCATAACTTTATTCATTGACTAATCAACTGTTTCTCATTCAGCCATTTGAAGTGTTTCAAATTTTGTTCTGAGAGTCTCTAATTTCACCTTTTTTAATTTATCATTTCCTTGATAAGAAACCCTAAGTATATCCCGTATTGACTTATTAGTCTTAGCAGCAGTGATTTTAGGAAAAAAAGAGTCATCTAAGGAATTTAAAATGCACGACTTCACTCTACCTTATTTTTGTTTAAGTTCATCAATTTTTTTTCTTTGAGCAGCACTCATTCTAGAAATTGTATTTGTGTCACGTTCTGTGAACCCCAATTCTATTGATTCCCAACAACCTAAGCCTTGTAAGCATATTTGCATTTTAAGGCTCCAAAAATCATAATTTTTTCCACTAAATAGATACGTAGGAATGGAAAACTAAATCGTCGAAGACATGATTAAAAACTTCAAAATAAGTAGAGCAAAAAAAATTTCGATGAGGGAAAGATAAAAAACAAGAAGTATCTTCTTGTTGTAAAGATCAAGAAAATCTGCAGGGTGCCTCTTATTTCTCTAAGAAAGTAAATTGGCTAGAGACAATTTTCCAATATAAAAAAAATAACAAGCAAGATGAGTAAAAACCACTCTGCTAAATTTGAAAGGAGCTCAAAAAAGGTATGAATAAAATGCAACAATAACATATTTATTCGCACTTATGAGAAGAAAACAACAATAAACTTGACCTTCACTTCATACGATCATCAGCAACGAAGCTTCGTTCTTCACACCAAATGTCTTCTCATACGCATCAAGTTCACATGCTTCCCTTCAACAATGCTTCAATATCTTCCATCATTGTGGGACCTCTAGCAAATCGATGCTTCAACTCGGTGGACCTCCAGAAAATTTGAAAGCAACCACTCAATTCATCTTCAACATGTTCAAATGTTGATCTAATGAATCAAACTTTGTAGCCTAAATTACTAGCGGTGACAGTCCTCTTCAGCACTACATGACCCTCGTAGAAGGAAGAAATGAATACAAAAGAGAATAATTCACTGCACTTCATTACAAAAAACTGAATATGCTCTCATAGATGACAGAGCAACCTAGCTTTGATACCATGAAAAATTTAGACAAAAGAGAGGAATATATTTGCTGAAAGCTCTGACACAGATTATTTTATTATGAGAAGTATATATATACACAAGCATATGGTCAGTTACTCAGTTACGGAGAAAACAGTTTAATCGTCTAACTAAAAACTAATTTGAAACGATCAGTTGAACAATAACGCTTAAATATTTTAAAAATGGCCAGCATAGGATCACTCGTGGCACCTAAAGGAGATGAACCAAACAATTTTGAGAATGTAGATAAATTCCTATGCCAAAGTGTGAATGAGGATAGAGGCATAGTGACTGTAGAATTTAATTTTGGTAAGTTTAAGGCTTAGACAACACTAATGAGAACCACTAAATCACATTGTTTAATCATCGTCATCCACAAAAAGAAAAGCATGTATACCCATGTGAAGTGCATGTGATGTAGGGTGATTAGGGTGATTTGGATGATCAGGAGTGGAATATCTCCTCCCAAATGGCATTGCATTGAACATTACGCCCTACTTGTCACCCACCATCGATAATTAAATGAATTAATGTGAGAAAGAGGACTGTGGAATATGTTATGTTAATCAGTTTACATATAGTATATGGTTTGTTGGATTAAAATAAAATAAATTTCATTCCAGGCACAAGGTAGTACCTAGGTGACCACACACACACACACACACACACACACACACACACACACACAGATATATATATATATATATATATATATATATATATATATATATATAGAGAGAGAGAGAGAGAGAGAGAGAGAGAGAGAGAGAGAGAGAGAGAGAGAGAGAGAGAGAGAGAGAGAGAGAGAAACCAAGTTAGAATGAATAAGGGGAAAGGATTAACCCAGTGTTTTTCAATTAGAAGTTTTAAGAAAATAAAAGGATGAAGTTACAGTTGAAAAAATTATGAAGTCATAAATTTCATAAGAATAGATATTATACATACATTATGAAATAATAATTTCCAAAACATTATAAGTGTAATTCTTTAATAATTCATTTATAATGAATATTAGAGAGGAATCAATTGATTAAGGAGATAATAATAATATGACCCTTGACCACCCCCGGATGCGGGTGTCAAGGTGTGAGAATACGGAGATGGGCCTGCGGGATGGCGCGTGGCAAGGCCACATGGCCACCCGCAGGCCTCACTTATGGTGCCTCCATGTCATTAAAACTCAAGGTTGTCACCCTGTGCGAAACTTATGTTGTTGTGGGTGTCGAGGCCACCAGCATTCCAAAATGTTGCCCTCTGGTTCTTCTTCTCAGCCCCTCACCTCTGCGCTTGGGTTACAGTTATTGCATCAGCTCTGTATGGTGGTTTCTATGCCATCTATGTTTCTGCTTGTTCGATTTGGTTGCTCCCTAGAGGCTAAGGCATCCAACTATTGCACCTCCCTCAGTCAGCGATGCAACCTAGGCTGTTATATTGAATTCCTCCACGGCTTCCATTATTCTCAGAGCCCTTTCTGTACTCTACAATCCTCCCACCCTTTCGAGCTCAATTCACCCTCTACCTCTTTGTCCACCATTTCCAACTTTGTCAAATCCATTTCGTTGTGGGTAGACATGCATCGGCTCGAGCATCGCTTGAGAGGCAGAAGAGGCAGTTCCAGGGCACACTCTTCTGGTCGGCGTTGCTCTTCCACTTCCAACTCCTCGTCGTCTTATCGTGAGCATCTTCAGGGTCACTACCCCAACACATGTAGTAGGCGTGGTCGCCTGGCCACCTCCTCCCCCAGGCGCCCTTCCTCTGAATACATGGTGCCTCCTCTCTCTCGTCTCGCTGCCTCTGCCTCTCTACACAACCCGACCACTACTCATTTCCACTTCTAGTGCAGCACCACCCACCCTCTTGTTGTGGCAACCATCACGGTTTCCTTTCATGAAATCCCTGAGGTGATCCGTGGCCCCTCCTCGCCCGCACACCCGAGTAACATGCCTGGTCCCTCTGACATCATGCAACCTCATCAAGCTCTAGAAAGGGGTACTTCTCACAAGATGGGAGAATGCAGCTACAACCATCTACAGGACAAAGGAAAACAGGAAGGTGGAGGTGGTGTAGGTGCGGCAGCAACTCAACGTGGCCCCTTACCGGACGATGATGATGGATATTGGTGCCGGATCGAAGAAGAGCCTCCCTCAGATGACTATGGTCTTTAGTTCTGCAGGCCTTGACCAAGTAATTTTTTCCAGTTCTCTTGTTATTTTATTTTTTTGGGATGTATTAGTCTATGTCATGATGTATCTAGTTTCCTCCATAGAGGCAGTGTTACAAACCTTACATGGGCAAGTTTCCCCATGTGGGCAGCTCGATTTTTTCTATTTTGCTGGACTTGTGCCACCATTGATGACCTGCACTATTGAGGCCATTGCCTCATTGTATTATATGTTTTACTAATAGAACTACTCTTACTTATAAAGAAAAAAAATATGACCCTTGACCACCTATTTTTCTCAAATGGTGTAGTCTAAATGTAGAAAAAAATATGTTCCTAATTGAGGTGCGTGACATAGGTTCTCTCTAAATAATCGTAGAAGTACTATAAAAATGTATTTATTGTGCTAGGTCCCTATATTACTAGTTTAGTCCCTTATTTTTATTAGTATAACCCCCTTATTTTTATTGTTGTACCCCTGTAACCCCAATATTGTTATTATTGTGCCCTTAAATTATTATTGTTATGTCGGCTAGGATTATATTGTGGCCCCATGGACTCCTATATATAGAAGGAGGTTTTGGTCATTTGTAACATTCAATAATTGTTCATTTATGTAATGTATTGGAGGTTTCCCCCTCGAAGCGACTGATTTCTAAGGCGTTTATATCTCTTTTCTTCTATTTTTGTAGCTAGTTTCACAACATTTGGTATCAGAGCTTTGGATTCTAGGGTTTCGCTGCTCCAAACAGGTCATCAAGGAATTATCTGTATAAATTTCTTCTACGAAGGTTCAAAAGCTGAAATTTTTAGAGGGAGAATCCGAAATCCTGAGGAACATCATTACAAAATTTCAAAGCTTGGTTCGCAATATTTTCGGAGATATGATTTGTGGAAGTTAAGGTTTTTTGTAGGCTCTTGAATTTAACCTAAAAAATTCATTGCGACATTTTCGCTATAACTTTTTTTTCTGCGATGTTTCAGAAACTAAATTTTTTACAGAGCGAAGCTAAAATATTAACGAACGTCGTGGAAACATTTTAGAGATTCATTCACATTATTTTGGGAGGTAGGATCTATGGAAGGTAGGGATTGTTCAGGCTCCCGAATTTCACCTCAAAGAGGTGGTCGTGGGAAAATCTTCATAACTATCTGTCTGAACATCAGATTGGAATTTTGTAAATATTGGCCGCAATTACATGGACTGTAGCTTCCTATCTATCAATTTCAGAGCCAATGGATGAAACAACGACACATGGAAAGTCATACTATTTTTCTCTACTGAGCGAGTCCGTAATTAGGTCATTGTGGGAGATTGGACATAACTTTACCTTGAAGAATCCAAATCAGGTCAGACCTATGAAATTTGAAAGAGGGTTCAGAGGGATACCACAGGGATAAATTTCAAATATTGAATATCAAAAATCACAAAGATAATTCAGTTTCAATATTGCGCTCCTCAAAAGCAAGAAAAATGTGTGTATTTTTTTCCCGAATTGCATGTCTTGTGTAAAAAATCAGTTTGAAGTGATTCCAAGGGCCTATTGAGCATATATTTCAGTATTGGGTTCTAAAATTCCTCCTAAAAATAATTCAACACCCATTAAGCCCTTAGAATACTCTACTATGACTCATGAAGATGAATAATTGCAACATGATATATCAAAATTACAAGAGCAAGTGGACCAAATTTTTCTCTTGTAAAGAGCAGCAAAAAATGAAATGGAATTTTTGAGGAAATGTGTGGAAGAAAAGATGGATGGTTTGAAGAATAATATGGATGGTTTAAAGAAATACGTCGAAGCTAATATGGAGGACATGGAAGAAAAAATGAAGGACAACATGGAAAACATGAAGAATGATCTAAAAGCAGAAATGGAAGGTTTGAAAAAGTTCATACAAGTAATGATTCCTAATGCCGAAAATATAGTATAAGAAGCTCATGATGAGAAAAAAATAGATGTCAATTTTGATTTCATAAACTCTAATGTTCGATGGAAGAGCCACCATATTCCAAATATCGATATGAGGAATTTTGATGGCAAGGATCCCGTAACATGGATACTACAAATGGAGCAATATTTTGATCTCAATAATGTGCAAAACACACAAAAGGTACGCATTACAACTTTACACTTAGAACATAATAAATTTATACAGTATCGATGGCTTTGCTCCTATAAAAAAATTGTCATTTGTTCAATATTTACAGAGGAAATGATATCACATTATGAGGATACAAAGATCAACACCTTCTTTAGCCAATTGATAAATCTCAAACAAAAGGGTTCAGTGGTGGTGAACATTGAGGACTTCTAAAAATTGAATATAAGGGTAACTGATATTCTAGAGGAACACATAATTGATGTTTTGATAGGGACTTCAAAGGATAACATTAAACATGAAGTTTTTGTTTGGGAACCTCATTCATTTGAGAAGGCATTTAGGTTGGCAAGAAAAATTTAATGTGAAATTATGGCGACAAGGAAGCCTGCCACTCACATATATAAATATGGAAGTGTTCCTACTCCTAGACTTCCACGAACTATAAGGTTGACACCACAACAATTGGAAGAAGAAAGAGAAAAAGGGCTTTTCTACAGTTGTGATATAAAATATGCTAAAGGTAATAAGTGTGCTGAGAAGGAATTATTTTACATAGATTGTGAAGAGGAAGAAGAAAATGAACAAGAATCTTCAAAAGAAGAGGATATACACCATGAGCCAACCGTATAAGAGGAAGAAATGAGTCTGACCATATCGTGTAATGCATTGGGAGGAATTTCCACTCCTCAAGCTCTCAAGATAGAAGGACATATCAAGAAGAAAAAGGTAATAGTGTTGATTGATTCGGGTAGTACCCATAATTTTATTCACTATAAGGTAGCCAAGAAATTGAACTGTTTCCTATACCCAACACAAGAATGTCAAGTGATGGTTGCAAATGGAGGAACTATAAATTGCTCTGGAAAATGCCATAATATCAAGCTAACCATGGGGGAATATGTATTGAATAGTCTAATGCTTTTCATTCCAATGGGAGGCGGTGATGTTGTACTAGGAGTACAATGGTTACAATATTTGGGGATGACAACTTTTAATTTTCAAGAACTTTTATTGAAATTTTTTTTTTCAGAAGGAAAGGAAGTCGAATTATGGGGTGTTTCAGGGAAGCCGGGAAACATAATAAGCTCTAAATTCAAGACAAATCTTCTGAAGAAAGAACAATGAGGTGTACACTTAGGAGGACACTTAGGATTTTTAAAAACTTACCATAGGGTGAAAAAAGATTTTTTTGGGGATGCCCTTAAATCTGATATTCAAATGTTTGTAGCGGAATTTTTGGTTTGTGAGAAAAATAAAGTTGAGACAATTAAGACCTCGAGTCTTCTACAACCTTTATCGATTCCAAGTCAACGTTGGGAGGATATTTCAATGGATTTTATCATAGGTTTACCCAAGTCCCAAGGAAAGAGTGTCATCATGGTGGTAATTGATATAATTACCAAGTATGCACACTTTTGTGCATTATCTCATCCATTTAAATCAAGTACAGTTGCTACTACATTTATGGAGATAATTCAAAAGCTACATGGAAACCCAAAGATTATTGTGAGTGACAGAGATCCCATTTTTACTAAAAATTTTTGGATGGAGTTATTTTCTTGTTTGGGTACTCAAATAGCTCATAGCTCATCTTATCATCCTCAATCCGATGGTCAAACTGACATAGTGAGTAAATTCTTAGAAGGATATCTTCTTTGTTTTGTATATGATAAACAAACAAAATGGGTCAAGTGATTACCTATCGCTGAATGGTGGTATAACACTTCCTTCCATACTGCAGCAAAACTGACCCCGTTTATGGCACATTATGGATATCATCTGCCATCCATCACACCATACTTAAGAGAAAATTCTAAGGTTGAAGCAATGGAAGATCACATCGAGCATCAACAAGAAGTTACCCAACTCTTAAAGGATAACCTAAATTTGGCACAAAATCGAATGAAACAACAGGCATATCAACATCACAGTGAGAAATTTTTTGATGTAGGAGACTGGGTATTTTTACGACTATAACCATATAAAAAAATGTCCCTCAAGCAAGCTAAGAAGGATAATAAATTATCCCCAAAGTACTATGGTCCTTACAAGGTGTTGCAAAAGATTGGTACTATGGCATACAAATTGGAGCTTCATGCTTCTTCGTGAGTGCATCCAATTTTCCATGTTTCATGCTTAAAGAATGTTATAGGTGAAAATCTTTGAGTTCAAACAACATTGCGAGAACTGGATGAGGAAGGAAAAATCATATTAGAACCTAAAGCAGTCATGGAAACAAGAGCTCGACAACTACGAAGTCGATCAATTTCACAGTATCTCATCAAGTGGAAGAACTTACCCATTGAATATTGTACATGGAACGATGAGAATTTTATACAGAAGCACCTAGAGCTACTCAAGAATTGAGGACAACAATTTTTTGAAGGAGAGGAGGATGTTAGGTCCCTATATGTCTAGTTTAGTCCCTTATTGTTATTAGTATAGCCCCCTTATTGTTATTGTTGTACCCCTGTAACACCAATATTGTTATTATTGTGCCCTTAAATTATTATTGTTAGGTCGGATAGGATTATATTGTGGCCCAATGGACTCCTATATATGGAAGGAGGTTTTGGTCATTTTGTATCATTTAGGAATTGTTCATTTATGTAATGCATTGGAGGTTTCCGCCTCGAAGTGGCTAATTTCTAAGGCATTGATCTCTCTTTTCTTCTATTTTTGGAGCTCGTTTCACAACATAGTGAGGGCTATGACAATATGTATTTGATGCACTTATTGATAATTTCCATGATTGAAGAGCTAGGTTCTCTCTCTATACTTCTGGAAGTACTGTGGTAAAAATATCACTTGAAATTGCTTAAATGATTTATAGATAAAAGTTTTTGATTTGATTTAAAATACTATGACTAATGTGATTATCTTGGATTTGTTAGTCATAACTTACATTGTGCTTGCCATGGAGAATTTATGGGTTGTCTAACCATTAGATTTCTCACATAAAAGTTACCATTACTTTCAACAATAATGGTATGTTGGTATAGAGACTTTGTTCTTATTTTGTGAAATTGAATAACGGCTATGTGGAGGAAAGTAAAAATTGCATATTTTAAAGTTACAAATGCTTATGCTTATTGAAAAAACATGATTGACTTTGGCTTGTTTCCTACATATAAGACCTTCATTTTGAATGAAAAGTTTCCTCTTTTAGTGGTTTACATTATTATATCATGATATAAAGTTTTAGTGAGAGAAAATAACTAAGGACAATGTTCTCTTAAAGGGGAAAATATGTAATATACCTACTCTAACTCTTGTATTTATAGACGATAAAATTATTTTATGTTAATATACGGTTAAATTTTTGGTGTGGTCACTTCACTGTGAAAGCCAACAGAACATACAGCCAATACAGAGAACCACATGTGGGCTATGATGTTTGTTCTAATTAGTTACTATATTTTAGGCAGTCTAATTTTTATAAGTTTTACTTCTTGGTTGAAGACATAGATGTAGCTAACGATTTTAACGAATGAAAAAGGAAAGGAGTAGCCATTGAAGAGGTAAGTAGCTTGCCCAATTTTTTAAACAAATATATATATAAGCATACACGAAAATAATAATCTCCTGGAAAGGAAATATTTGTACTAGCAAAATATTTTGGAAGGAAAATATATGTATTTCCATGCAGTAAAGGAATAATCTCATGAAAATGAAAATATGAATTGCATGTAAGAAAATGATTTATTATGTAATATTTGAATTTCTATGGAAGAATTATATGTTGCATTCAATATACTACACATTTGGAATTATTGAAAAGGAAGTCTGTGTTATGAAGCTTTTAAATTCCTTGAAATAAAAAGAAATATGCATATATAAGCTTTTATCTTGAATGGAATTAGTAAAATAGACAAGTTTTACATTGAATGCAATTATTTAATACATAAAAAAATTCATAGATGAGATTTTATATTAAATGCAAATATTTGATGCATAGGAGATATGCATACATAAGTCTCTACATTCAATCTAAATAATCAACGCATGAAAAAAATACATGTGAACATTGTATATAGAAGATTTTAGAAGTCATACTACTTCTAAAAAAGAATGCATGTGAACTTTGCATGGGAGATATGCATATATAATTCTCTAAGTTGAATGTAAATAATCAATACTTCTCATAGAGGCAACATGTGAAATTTTCATCATAAAATTTAAATAAATCGGATGCAGGAGCATCTACTCTAGGCCAAAAGTGCAAGTAGAAATCAGAGCTTAGGGTCTTGACATCAACCCAAGGAAGGGTTACTTTTGTAAAATAATGTAAATTCTACATAGTTGAGAGTTGGGCTTTAGAAAGCTCTAATTTATGATGAGGTGTCAATAGGAATGTGAGTCACGAATCTAAAAATATCTTGTAGCTAAATTGGTGACAACATTCGATGAGGACTCTAAGAGATTTTGTTGTGTAACCAACTCCAAAAAGAGAAGAAATGAGATATCAACGCCTTATAAATGAGCCACTTCGAGGGGGAAACCTCCAATACATTACATAAATGAACAATTCTTGGATGATACAAATGAACAAAACCTCCTTCTATATATAGGAGTCCATGGGGCCATGATATAATCCTAGTGGGGCCACAATGTAATCCTAGCCGACCTAACAATAATAATGTAAGGGCACAATAATAACAATATGGGGGTTACAGGGGTACAATAATAACAATAAGGGGGGCTACACTAACATAATAAAGGGCTACACTATTAATATAGGGACTTAACATGCCCCTCTCCTTCAAACAAGTGTTGTCCTCAACGCTTGATTATTTCTTGATGCTTCTGTATAAAATTCTCATCCTTCCATGTGAAATATTCTACAGGAAAGTTCTTCCACTTGCTGAGATACTCTGAAATTGGTCGTACTTGTAGATTTCTTGTTTCTATGACTACTTCATAACTTCTTTCGATGTCATGTTGATCTTCCTGTTGTTTCATTAGATTCTGCACCAAAGTTGGGTTATCCTTTGAGAGTTGGAGAACTTGTCGTTGATGCTCGATGTGATCTTCCACTAATTTATCATCCATATTTGCTATTATTTGATCCTTCAAACCATCCAACTTAGCCTCCATTTCTGCTTTTAAACTATCTATTTCATCTTCGATTGCTCTTCGTAAGATCGAAACTTGTTGCACTTGGTACCATAATTTTGATATCTCATACTGCAACTCTTCCTCTTCATGCGTCATAGTATAGATTTTTGAGGGATTAATGGGTATTGAATTATTTTTAGGAGGCATTTCAGAACGAAATACTGAAATATATTCTCAATAGGCCCTTGGAATCACTTCAAACTGATTTTTCAAACAAGATTTATGCAATTCGGGAAACACAATATACACTTTTTACTAGCTTTTAGGAGCTCGATATTGAAATTGAATTATCTCTGTAATTGAAAATCTTCGATATCTCAAATTTAGCCCTGTAGTAGCCCTCTGAAGCTTCTTTCAAATGCCACAGGTCTTACCTGATTTGGATTCTCCAAGACAAATTTGTGTCCAATCTCCCACAATGACCTAATTTTGGACTGGTTCAGTAGAGCGAACTTGTACAACTTGCCACGTGTCACTGTTTTGTTATTTGTCTCTGAAATTGATATCCACGAAACTACAGGCCGTGTGCTTGTGACCAATTTTGACGGCACTCCAATCCAATCTCCAGAGAGAGAGTTATTGAACTTTTCCCACGATCACCTCTTTGAGATGAAATTCAGGAGCCTGAAAAAGCACTACCTTCCACAGATCATATCTCCAAAAATATTGCGAACCAAGCTCTGAAATTTTTTGACGAATTTCCTCAGGATTTCGGCTTCGCAGCATACGAATTTCAGATTCTGAACCCTCGTAGAAAATTTTTTATAGCGAAAATGCCACGATGACCTGTTTAGGAGCTTGAACAAAGACCTAACTTCCACAGATGATATCTCCGAAAATATTGCGAACCAAGCTCTGAAATTTTTAGACAATCTTCCTCGGGATTTCAGCTTCGCACCCTAAAAATTTCAGCTTCTGAAACTTCGTAGAAAAAAAGTTATAGCGAAAATGCCACGATGACCTGTTTGGAGCAGCGAAACCCTAGAATCCAAACCTCTGATACCAAATGTTGTGTAACCAGCTCCAAAAATAGAAGAAAAGAGATGTAAACGTCTTATAAATAAGCCACTTCGAGGGGGCAACCTCCAATACATTACATAAATGAACAATTCTTGGATGATACAAATGAACAAAACCTACTTCTATATATAGGAGTCCATGGGGCCATAATATAATCCTAGTGGGGCCACAATGTAATCCTAGCCGACCTAACAATAATAATGTAAGGGCACAATAATAACAATATGGGGGTTACAGGGGTACAATAATAACAATAAGGGGGGCTACACTAACATAATAAGGGGCTATCCTATTAGTATAGGGACTTAACAGATTTTAATTGTGAGTCATTCAAGATAGAGTTTGGGTTTCTATATTTAGAAAGTTAATTACTAGAAGTTCGAGAATTAGTTGAAGTGACCAGGAATTGGTTTTGTGTATAAGTAGCAAGGAAAAATTAGGAGAAGGTTCGATTTGGTTCAAAAGGAGGTTAGCTAATCTCTGATCCAGGCCTGAAAATCATAGAGATAGGTAGTTTATTCTTGTTTGCACAAAATCTTATTAATGGAAGAAAAGGCAGTTAGTTTATGCCACAAATTGTGTAAGTGATTTGTGTTGAATGAGTTTATGTAAATATGTTGTTACAATATTTCAGTTGCTTAAATTGTAAATGATTTGATAATGAAATTGTGTGTACTTTGAGACAATTAATTGTATTGATTATGCATTATAATTGGTTGTTGTTCATGCTTGGAAATGAATCCCAATCGATAACAATAAGGCTGATTCTATGTGTATGTGTTTAGACTTTGTACATAAGACAGAGTATGAGAGTAGTCATATGGTAAAACTTTTTGTGCAAGTAATGTAAGAAGTACGCTTCTGCTAAGTAGAGGGTGTATATTGTTTGTTGGAGAAATAGAAAAAAATCATCGATTTGTGTGAATATTAATATCCATCATCGAACAATGGTTCAGCATGAATATTAATATGCATCAATGAATAATGGTTCAACAAAGTTTAACGCAATATTAGTGAGGTTTTTTTTTAAGGTTTTGCTGAGGAAATAAATCGATCCCATTTTGAAGTCGACTTGGAAAAAAAAATGTATTCCATGTTTGTGTGTTGATACCATTTAATCCTCTGTTCATAAACATAACATGAGAAGTAAATTAATTTTCTAGCGAATGTGATTATCAATAGATTGAATGTATGAGTGATCTCTATTTTTATTTGGCGATTAGAATGGTAGAAATTGATCTCTACATAATAATGGCTTCCTTGTGGTGTAAGGAGTCAAACCGTTTAGATTCTACTTTGTGCATTTGTGCACGGTCCTTTGTATGGTCTCTCTAAAAAATTTATTTTGTCAGTTTGAACTTCAATAGGAGAATTTCTTAATTTTATCCTCAACAATATATGTTTGAAAGGTAGTGAAGTCAGTGGTTTTAGTTTAAATTGATTTGATCTGGTTCTAATTTCAAGATAACCCTGTGTGTAGAGATGCAAGAACAGTTCAAGTATGAGTGCTTCAATGTCCTATTTATATATTTGTGCACTGGCTTTGACTTCAATCTGAAATCCATGATTGGAGTAAAATTTTGGGAGAGTGCATGAAGGACAGAACTTAGCCTGGCTAAATTGGGCTAACCCCAACTTGCTCTAGTGTACCCATAGCAATGTGTGTGTGCAATATTAAGAAGGGACATATACATAATTTAGGCTATGGTTTATAAAAATGGGTTATATGATTAAAGAATGATTCCACGTGCATGTCCATTTCAGGAGTGACATTATAAAGGAAGGAAGGACTTGAATAGGGGAAGAAAGAAAAATATAACGAAGGGGTTTGATTCATAAGAGAAAAAATAAATTCCACTGCTGAAAGAAGTGTGAATAGGCGGAAACACAAATTTAATTTGCGTCGAGAAAGAAAACTTTGCGTAATATAGCAGACCACTAAAGGGGCTTGTTATCATTTGGTATCAGAGAATAAAATATCTAAGCTGTGTGAAAGACATTGAACTAAGAAAATTTTATAAATATTGCTCATTAGTTCTAATAGAGTGAACCTTAAGAGGTAAGAGTGTGAACAAGCAAGTGGAAACTTCTAAGTGGAAGAGAAGTGTGGCCAGAACCTAGTTATGTAAACTAAGTTTTTCATGCACGACGACAATTAAATGTTTTAAATATTAGATGAGTTGAGTGGGGAAGCCTAGGATGACAAGAGAAGAGTGCTCAAAAGGTTCTAGACAGAGAACCAACGTTGCAAAAAGACTAAGTATAGAGAAAATATTGGTGAGGTAAGTTGTAGCAGAGGAAACTGCTATTTTAGACGCTTGGTGCAACTCATAATGAGTGTGAGAAATTCATGAATATGAAGAATAAGATGAGTATTAAAAATAATAGCAAAGGTTCAGGGAAAAGCCACAAAGAGAAGCAAGAGGATGCCAAGTCTAATGGCAGATGGAGGGAGATGAATGATTAAGAGTATGAAATATAGAGGGCTGAGATAATAGTTCATCTTGGAGTGTTCATGGAGATGTTACATAGAGGTAAATAAGATGAGAGGTATGGTTATACAATGAGGAAGAACGTGAAATGACATAGGCTACAAGAGAAGAGAGAACATCAGGTGAATACTCAGTTAATAAGAGAGCTTAGAAATCCTGAGTGGAAAATGGATGTTAAATTAAGGTCTGTGAAACTCAAAGGAGTTGAGATACAGAAAACAAAAGTTTTCAGAGAAACTGATGAAGATATTGAAGGAAAATATAGCAAATAATTTTTGAACTATGATGATAGTTCTGATGAAGAGTGGATGAATGGAATATCAACCAAGGTTGAAAGGCTTCATGGTTTTAATACTAATGGGTTTTTTATGTTTGCAGGTTACTCAAGAAAAAGGGAAAGACACTTACTGAATACTGTGAGAGGAGACAAAAATATGTTTTTCGAAAACATAAAAGAAGAACAAAGTGGAATTTTTGAAGCAAAAGGAGATAGAACAGTACTGCTCCATAAGGGTAATAAATGTGAAAGTTACCCACAAGAATATGTTGGGATGACAACAGAAAAAGGAATAATCATTGAATATTGTTGAAATTAAAGATGATATGGAGAAAGAACAACTAATGAATATTGTTGAAAATAAAGAAGAAGTCTACACTAAAGGTGGAATTAAAAAGCATGATGAAGGAAAGGTATTTACTGTGACTAAGGAGATTGAAAATTTTAAGCATGATGACTTAGAAATGTCTGTATATTCAGTAGAGGGATAAGGGCCATATGATTATTGGTAAAAAACAAGTAAAACTATGGAACACTATGTAAAGTTTAAAAATTCTACTCCAATTGAAATTTTTGAGCTATATAGAAAGTTATACCTTCAAAGAAGAAAGTTGGAAAATCAGAGGATATACACCTAGGATGAATTGCTGAAGAAGGAAGACAAATAAATTGTCGTGAATGACAATCATGAAGAAGAATTTATCAGTTGCAATGAATAGATTCAGAATATTTCCTTGGAAGACAATGCAACATCAATTGAAAAGGTGAAAAATATTATATAAGACTGAGTGCAAAATTCTATAGAAGACAACAATGAAATTTTTGTAAGAAACAATTATGAGGTTGCTAAGTTGGTAGAAGCTAAGTAGAGCAATCAAGAAGAGGGTAAGGATATAAGGGTGGCAATAAGAGTTAAGAAATTAAGAGGTGAAGGTAACCAGTAGTTTAAAACCATAAGAAATCAATAGTTGGGAAGAGACATTGATAAAGGTAAAGAAAAACTTAACCAATGTATGATTGCAGAGGTGTATGACAGCGTAAATTATGTCATAGGAAGGTAAGGAAGAAGACATTCAAATTTCTTAAAAATCTTTGAGAGATGTGAAGAAGAGGAAGACAGTAAGAGTTGTGTAACTCTTACACAAGAAAGAGTACAGCTGTGACAACGAACTAATTTGTATAAAGAAATAGACACTACAAGAAAAAAGGACATTGGTGAGGGTCATGCTTGTGATGGTCATTAAAAAAGTTTCGTTGTAAGTGTATATAGTGATGGTCATTTAAGGTCCGTTGCCAAAGCCATTTCCAATGACACTTTTGGTGAGGGTCGTTAATGGCCCATCACTAATTCTCTCTTTGGTGAAACTTCTAGTGATGAACTTTTAATGACTCTCATCGATGTTATTTTTGTTACCTTTGGTGATGGTCAAAAAATGTTTGTTGCCATTGATCATTCCAATGAGTTTTTGATGACGTTATGTTCTTGTTAATATATTTCTTGTCAAAAGATAATGACTTAATACCATTATTGTGGAGCCTTTTTTATAATATGTCCAAGGCCATAATGGTTAGAGTCAGACAAATTTTTAAGAAGTAATTAGTGTTTATCATTTCCCTCAAGTAATAACTAGTCTAATATTGTTTTCCTATGAGTCAACACATGATTCATATCTATTAATTTTATTATCTAGAAAATTAACTTTAGATAAAGTCCGACTAGTGTGTGTAGAAAATATATTATTTAATACATAATCAAGCTCGGTCAATTCTATTAATGAGAAATACCTAACACTCCTCAACAATTCAGGCACACCTTAAATTAATTCTTTGCCACACACTAACATTTCTTAGTACCTCACATGTCTTGGAACATATTTGTACCTAAAACATCTTGTCATGACATTGATGCCCAATCACATGGTGGCATGCACTAGCACAACATAGAACTATCCTAGCATGTGTTTGCATGCATGTAGTCCCTAGCATGCTCTAGAACACCTTGGTTGAATGCATTGACATACATTACCACTTGGCATGTATTGGGACCTATTATTCGTGTTGTTAGCATGCCTCTTTAAAAAAATATAAAGCCCCGACTTACTAACCGTATTATTGTTTCTTCCTTTTGTTTCCTTGAAACTTCTTGACACATATTGACATACCTTGGCACCCTCCACATCCTTAGAACCTGGCATGTATTGGCATATCTTGGCACTAATTGGCACATATAATTAGCACACCCTGGAACTCCCAAGCACAATTTGATACTTATTGACATGCCTTGATATTCCCTAGCATGCCTTACCAATCCTTATCATACCTTCTCACTCCCTCCTTGGCATGACAACTAACACTCATTAACACTAGTCCCTGGCACACATTCCTCGTATTCATTAACTTCCATGAATTTTTACCTAGTTCTCGCTTAATGTTTTGTCCTAGTACTCCTTAACACTCCTCAACATACATTATCACTCTCTAACACACCTTAGCACTCTTCAACATGCCCTTCCACTTCATAGCATGCATAACACTGTGACACATATTGGCACTTGGAACATGTTGACATTTGGAAAGTCTTAGCATGTATGGAATAAATTGACATGCCTTGCTATAATTTGGCATGGTTTAATATTAAATTTATTTGAGACCAATTTTTTTGAAAGTAGATGAGAAGCAACAAAGGAATATTTGGCACTTAGAATGCACTAATACCTTTCACTTGGCACACATTGGCACCCAGTGTTGGTGTGCCTAGCATGCCCCTCTTGGAAAAGGTAAATTGACGACTTATTAACCCTCTTATGTGTTTATTTCCTTACAGTTTAAAATTTTTATCCCTTTTGTTTCCTTGACAGTCCCTAGCATGCATTGACACACCCTTGCACATTTTGGAATCCCTTATCACTTGGCACATCTTAGCATGTTCGACATGCCTTCGCACTATCTAACACATATTAGCATTCCCTAGCATGCATTGGCACTCATGTCCTCACAGCTAGCCTTTACATTTTTTCATGACTTGGGAACCCAATCAATTCCTTGGCTACTGTATTCCATGTGACAGTATTGTATTACTTCAACCACAACAACTTGATGAATTGCACCTATTACAAGTATATTGTGCCTTATTTACCTAAGAACTTCCTATAACTCATCTTATGACGCTCATGTAAAAGCTCAACTTGTCCCACTTGACTCGTTACCAAGATAAGGATCGCATGATCTAGCCATGACCATAAAACAACTAAGCAACATATCTTACATAGGAAATATTTCACATGTATATTCATTGCATAGAAACAATATAACATTAACTAAGAGTTTGCAAGAACCACAAGATGCACAAGGCACATAAGATATAAGCCAACAGAAGTTGAGTGACCCAAAACTTATACGCAACAATGTACAATATGCAATTATCTAGAATAGTTGAAAACATGATCATGTAGCCAAAGTGTGCCACATATCATATAAAAAAACAATAGCAAAAGGAAAAATAATGTTGTGCCTAGCAAAAAGTGATCTCCCTTTGTCTAAAACTTCTATGTCGACCCTGGTATAAAAATTGTAGGCTTGCCTCATGTAAATCATATTCTGAACTTATCCTAACACATTTCGTCCTTAGCACACTTGAATTCATTGACACTCCCTAAAACACACTCTTTTTCGTTCCTTTCCATGCGTTTTGACCTAGTTATCCCTTGATATGCCCTGACACTCCCTAACACTCTTCAACATGCATTGACATTGTCTGACATGTGTTAGCATGCCTTTTCATTCCTAATGTGCATGCCCTGACCCTTCCTAGATACCATGCCATCACAACTACCCTTACTTAATTTGCAACTTGGGAACCCAACCAGACCCTCGCTTGAATACAAGAGCTTGACCAAGTTATGGTTACTACAACTAGACTATGTTGTTGAATTGCATAGTTTGGGAGGTACCCCACAAGCCTAGTGAGATGGGTTTGTATGAAATTGGTCACAAAAGGCGTTGTGGTCAAAGAAGCCAAGAAAAGGGATTTTGGACCCAAGATGGGGTTTAAAATCTAAAATAAAATTAAAAAGGAAAATTAATATTTCCTAAGGTCTATGTCGATAAAACCCATAAGTTATAGAGGGATCATAATAGGTCTAGGAAAAACTATTTTAGGAGGCCTTAGGATGAAGGAAATAACATCATGTGAGAAGGAGCTCATTTGATCAAGGGGGCGAAGAGAGATGTAGTCCTAAAGTAGGTCGAGTAAGAGGGGCGAATAAGGGTTTCTAAAGGGAGGCCATGGTCATCCTCCAAGAGCAAGATCATTATGTGAGGGTTCATAGGAATGTTTCATACCTTAATGGTCCATTCGAACTAGGAATTTGGATGGCATATTTTTAGTTCTCTTATGGTAGATCGAGCTTAAGATAGGTTGATCATGAGAATCTGAGCATGTGATTTTAGTGGTTTCTATGAGTGAAGGGCGCATCAAATTCTGAAATGTTGAAATTTTCAACAAGAAACATTCAAAGTGGAAACAAGAAAGGACAAAAAGAAATGCACCCACACAGGTGAGGAATTTTGATGCACCAGGAGTGAGGAATGTGGGTCGTCTAATTTATTTTTCTGTTAAATAAATTAGACAATAAATTGTAATTTCATCTTATAACAACTTCTGTGAGTTAACTAAGTCATGATGACTGAGTTAGCTCAAGAAATTCAAGTTGAGGGTCTAAGATGAGGCATGTAGAGGTATTAATCTAATATTTTTGGAGTCCAGTTGCAGTTGATGCATTAGTGGGGTGCAGGTGTGAATTAGTTAACTCAATTAAATGAGTTAAAATCAGTTTAAATAGTTCTAACTAAGTGATGAGCTAGTGAGAGGTCAGACAGTCAATTAAATTAGATTTAATTCACAATGAGTGATCAATCAGATAACTGATAATTCACTATTAATAGTTCAATGCTTGTCAGTTCCTAGGAAGACCTAGTTGAGACAGAGGTTAAAGGGAACATAACTATCAGTTGTATAGATACAAAATTTCCCACGTGCAATTATAAATTCATTGGGATACCATGATGGATTGTGCAATAAAGGAAGAATTATTTTCCTAATTAATAGGGAGCTAATTCCCTTGTAATTGCATGAGTAAGGTAGGTTGAAGGAAGGCTGAGAATTGGATAAATACTAGACCGTGTTTGCCTAGATCAGCGAGAGACAATTGGCAGAGTGCTGGAGAATCTCATGAGAGATTAAGAATTCTATTGTTTCATGATTCCTTGACTTAATACACAATAGAGATAGAGCATTTTCGAGCATTTTCTGTCCCCATATACATCTTATGTTGTGCGATTCATAATTTATTTCTATTACTTATATGTGATTGTGCGATCATGTTTTGTTTCCAAAAATTGTAGGAAGGATTCATTATCTTGTTTTATTACATTACAAGATCATATTGAATCTTGCTGGTTAGATTTTCTACATGGTATCAGAGCAGGAATTTTTTGGGCGGTGATTTTGTAGAGAATATGTGAATATTTTGCAGTAAAAATAAAAAAAAAAATCATATTTGGATTCCTTGTGAAAAACTACCCAAATGGAAAATAAATTCGGAGCTCGGATGAGGTAGATATCATCAATTTAAAATCAACTCTTTTTTAGAAACTTTTGAAATGGCAGGACAATTACAATGTGCATGAGTCAAGAACCTATATGCACTTTAGGTACCAAATGCATGCAAAGCTTTGAGGAGCAAAGCATAGGTTAAAGACTTGGTCATTGAGAGGGAGTACAAATTACCTCTCAACATGCAACCTTAAAAGCAATCTCAAAAGGTTGTGGAGCAACCACAATTGGAGAAGTAGAGAGGAGACCGAGTGGAAGTGTCCACTCAAGCAGACACCTCCATGAGGAGGAAATTTCGAGCTAGATGGGCAGAGGGAGCACATGCATCCATACCTCCAGGTGCTGGTGGGGTGATGTGTAGACATAATCCCAATATAAGAAATTTGGGAAGGGTCCATTGAGATGGTGTGTCTCATGGATCAAAACTAGCTATGAGGAGTCCATAATACAATAGTAGTAGGAAGGATCATCTATATTGATGTATTCAGATGTCAGGAAGATAGAAATCAGAGTGATAGATGTAATATACTGGAGCGTAGATCAGAGGTGGAAAAAGTGCAAAGGGAACAGATGCATAGGTCAACAGCAACGTAGAGATTCCAATAGACAGGTGCAGTAGCTAGAAACAGTCATAGGACTTTGATGACAAATGCATTATACTGATATAGTTGTTCGGAGCCTATTCAGTTTCAGGATTTGCATGTTCAAACAACACTAGAGAAGTATTTCATGAAAAATTCCAAAGGTACATGACCAGGATAGATTGAATTCCTTTCTTGTTGAGAAGGAGTGTTGAAATTTGAAACAAGAAACAATCAAATTGAAAAACGTAAAGGACAAAAAAAATGCACCCACACTAGTGAGGAATTTTGATGTACCAGGAGTGACGAATGTGAGGCTAATTTATTTTTCCCTTAGATAAATTGAACAATAAATTGAAATTTCATCTCATAACAACTTGGGTTAGTTAACTAAGTCATGATGACTGAGTTAGATCAAGAAATTCAAGTTAAGGTGATCGAGGTGGATATTGTTTGCCACCTGCCTATTCCACTTGGGCCCTCACCATTGTCTCTTTCATTTTTCAGTTTCCTCAATTATAGCACAATTTACTATTTTTGTCAGTTTTTCGGGTCCTAAAATTCTGGAGTAGATTTGAGGCCCCAAACGACGTTTTTGAGGCATGAAAGGTTTGGCAATGTCATGGAAGTCATGTTACTTGTTGTATTCCTCATAGAGATCTTTCTAACGAGGTATCATATGCATCAAACTAAGATCATATTACCAAGTTACGACCCTGGGATGTTGGCCTCCCAACTACCCCCAACGGGGCCAATAAACTCTTGGTGTTGCATCTCCTCTAGCTATCGTTTTCTCTTATTTATTAATCATAAAAATTCCTTTGAGCCTTATTGTAACACAATTCATAGGTGTAGGTGTGAAATAGTTAACTCAATTAATTGAGTTAAAATCAATTTAACTAGTTCTAACTGAGTGATGAGCTAGTGAGATGTCCACTGAATTATATTAGATTTAATTCACAATGAGTGATCAATCAAATAACTGATATTTCACTATTAATAGTTTCATGCATGTTAGTTCGGAGGAAGACCTAGGTGATACAGAGGTTAAAGGGAACATAACTACCATTTGAATTTATAAAAAAATATCCACGTGAAATTATAGTGTCATTCGGATGCCATGATGGATTGCACAATCAAGGAAGGGTAATTTTCCTAATTAATAGGGAGTTGATTCCCTAGGAATTGTGTGAGCAAGGCAGGTTGAAGGAAGGTTGAGAATTGGCTAAGTACTAGACTGATTTTTCCTATATTAGTAGGAGACAATTGGCAGAGTGTTGGAGAATCTCATGAGAGATTAGGCATTGTATTGTTTCATGATTCCTTTACTTAATACACAATAGAGATAGAGGGTTTTTGAGAAATTTCTTTCCCCATATACATCTTGTGTTGTGTGATTGATAATTTCTTTATCTTACCTATATGTGATTGTGTGATCGTGTTTTGTTTCCACAAATTGTAGGAAGGATTCAATATCTTGTTTTAGAACATTACAAGATCAGATTGAATCTCGTTGGTTATATTTTATACATGAAATATAAGAGAGGGTTGATACGATATTTTATTGTGGTGGTTAGTAGGCCAAAAGTTCTCTGATAAATACCAACATAAATGGAGGAGGGCTTGCACTGTAATTTAGAGCCAGAACAGAAGTAGACACAAGAATTTCAGTCAAATAAATGCCCATAATCTATGGATCCACATGAGCTAGGTCGAGTCCCTTATGGAGGAAAGAGTCGTGGTTTTTTCTATGGGTGGATAGGGTTTTTTATACAACAACTATAGGTACATAAGTATAGTACCCTAGTTAGGGAAGTTTCCTAGCATGTTTAGTTCATAAGGTATGCCCTTAAGACTGTGAAAAATTTGCATAGAAGAAGAGCAGTTGTGACCCTTAGAGTGAGGTTTATTTATGCATATAGACTCCAAATCTGGAAGATGGTTTGTAGATTCAATATGTGTGGAGGTAGCAGATCCAAGGAGAGTGGAAAATAAGCAAAAGATTGAGCATGTAGAAGAAATGTGCCATATGAAGAATGGATTGGCATGTAGAGGAGTTGATTTTGGTAGACTATCCATAGAGTTTTAGAGAGAGATCTGAAGAAACCTATAAAAAATTAGTCAATGGAATGTTAGTGGTTGATTTGTGACCCTAGCTCAGTCACCTACAGATTGTTATAAGGTTTATAAGAGGAGTAGTTCAGATTTGTTCATATATTGGACAACAAATACCAAATTTTCGATACATAAGAACAATTATTTTGAGAGGACTCAAACCATTTTTAGGTGGAAGACTTGAAGAGCCCTAGATGAAGACAATATTGTGAGCCCTATATCAGTAAAAAGATTTGACTGTGGTTGGATAGATTGATGGTAGTCTAAGTATAGTTGGAGGGTTGTTAGGTTTTCAGGTCCCTATATTACTAGTATAGTCCCTTATTGTTATTAGTGTAAACCCCATTTTGTTATTATTGTGCCCTTAAATTATTCTTGTTAGGTCAGCTAGGATTACATTATGGCCACATAGACTCCTATATATAGAAAGGAGGTTTTGTAAATTGAATATACAAGAATTGTTCATTTATGTAATGTATTAAAGGTTTCCCCCTCGAAGTGGCTTATTTATAAGGCGTTGATATCTCTTTTCTTCTATTTTTGGAGCTAGTTAGACAACATTTGGTATCAGAGCTTTGAATTCTAGGGTTTCGCTGCACCAAACTGTTCAACGTGGAATTTTCGCTACAAATTTTTTTCTACAAGTTTCAGAAGCTGAAATTTTTAGGGTGCAAAGCCAAAATCCTGAGGAAGATCGTCAAAAAATTCCAGAGCTTGGTTCCCAACATTTTCGGAGATATGATATGTGGAAGTTAGGTCTTTTTTCAGGCTCCTAAACAGGTCATCATGGAATTTGCGCTATAAATTTTTTTCTACAAAGGTTCAGAATCTGAAATGTTTAGGGTGCGAAGCTGAAATCCTAAGGAAACTCGTCGCAACATTTTAGAGCTTTTTTCACAATATTTCTGGAGATGTGATCTGTGGAAGGTAGTGCTTTTTTAAGCTCCCGAATTTCATCTCAAAGAGGTGATCGTGGGAAAATTTCAATAACTCTCTCTCTAAGCATTGGATTGGAGTGACGTAAAAATTAGTTGCAATTACACAGACTGTAGTTTCTTGGCTATCAATTTCAGAGGTGAAGGATGAAACAGTGACACGTGGCAAGTCGTACAAGTTCGCTCTACTGAACTAGTCCATAATTAGGTCATTGTGGGAGATTGGACATAAATTTGTCTTGGGGAATCCAAATCAAGTCAGATCTATGGCATTCAAAATATAATTTAGAGGGCTACTTCAGTGCTGAATTTCAAATATTGAAGAGCCGCAATCGTAGAGATAATCCAATTTCAATATCGAGCTCCTCAAAAGCAAGAAAAAGATGTGTATTTTTTTTCCAATTGCATAAGTCTTGTTTGAATTGATTCCAAGGGCATATTGTAGAATAGATATCAGTATTGGGTTCTAAAATATGCCCCGTAAAAATAATTCAACACCCATTAAGCCTTCAAAAGGCTCTACTATGAATCATGAAGATGAAGAATTGCAACATGATCTATAAAAATTACAAGAGAAAGTGCAACAAATTTCGCTCTCGCAAAGAGCAACAAAAAATGAAATGGAAGTTTTGAAGAAAGGCATGGAAGTGAATATGGACAGTTTGAAGAAAGTGTGGAAGCTAAGATTGATGGCATGGAAGCTGGCATGGAAGCTAATATGGATGGCATGGAAGCTAAGGTGGATGACATGAAAGACAACATGGAAAACATGAAGAATGTTCTAAAAGCAGACATGGAAGGTTTGACAAAGTTGATATAAGAAATGTTTCCTAATGGTGAAAAGATAGTAGAAGAACCTCATGATGAGAACAAAATAAATGTTAATCGTGATTTCATAAACTCTAATGTTGGCGGGAAGAACCACCATATTCCAAAAATGGATATGAGGAAGTTTGATGGAAAGGATCCTGTAACATGGATACTACAGATGGAGCAATAGTTTGATCTCCATAACATGCAAAACACACAAAAGGTACGCATTGCAACTTTACATTTAGAAAAAAATACATTTGTATGGTATCGATGGCTTTACTCCCATAAAAAATTGTCACTTGGTCAATTTTTACGGAGGAAATGATAGCACATTATGAGGATACAAAGAGAAATACCTTCTCTAGCCAATTGATAAAATCTCAAACAAAAGGTTTTAGTGGGACATCACATTTAGGACTTCCAAAAATTGAATATAAGGGTAACTGATATTCCAAAGGAACACATGATCAATCTCTTCATAGTCACTTTAAAGGATAACATCCAATATGAAATTCGCGTTTTGGAACCGGATTCATTGGAGAAGGCATTCAGGTTGGAAAGAAAATTTGAATGTAAAATAATGGCGACAAGGAGGCCTACCACTCAATTCTATAAATAAGGAAGTGTTGCTATGCTTATATTTCCAAAACCTACAAGGTTGAAACCACAACAATTGGAATAAAAAAGAGCAAAAGGGATTTGCTACAGTTGTGATAGAAAATACACTAAAGGTCATAAGTGTGCTGAGAAGAAATTATTTTACATAGATTGTGAAGAGGAAGAAGAAAATGAACAAGAAGAGGATATACACCAGGAACCAGGCCTAGAAGAGGAAGAAATGAATCCGACCATATCATGTAATGCACTGGCAGGAGTTACCACTCCTCAAACTCTCAAGATAGAAGGACATATCAAGAAGAAATAGGTACTAGTGTTGATTAAGTCAGGTAGCACCCATAATTTTATTCATTATAAAGTAGCCAAGGAATTAAATTGTTTCCTATACCCAGCACGAGAATGTCAAGTGATGGTTCCAAATGGAGGAACTATAAATTGCTCTGGAAAAGGCCACAATATCAAGCTAACCATGGGGGAATATGTATTGACTATTCCAATGCTTTCCATTCCTATGGGAGGTGCTGATGTTGTACTAGGAGTACAATTGTTACAATATTTGGGGATGATAGCTTTTAATTTTCAAGAAATTTTCTTGAAAAAAGTTTCAAAAGGAAAGGAAGTTGAGCTACGGGGTATTGCAGGGAAGCCGGGAAAGATAATAAACTCTAGTGTCATGACAAAGCTTCTAAAGAAATAACAATGAGGCATCATTGCACAATTATGCTCACTAGAAGTTCCAACATCAAAATCATCTATTTCTGCAGATCTCTAACAAGTCTTGGACAATCATTCCAAGGTGTTTGAAACTCCCAAAGGACTCCCACCTATTCGTGATCATGATCATGCTATTCATTTGATTCCAGGAAGTGTTCCTCCAAACATCAGGCCTTATAGATATCCTTATGTCCAAAAGAGAGAAATTGAGCGTATGATTGCAGAAATGTTAGAGGCAAGTATAATTCAACCTAGTCAAAGTTCTTTCTCTGCTCCTGTAGTATTGGTACACAAGAAGGATGGATCATGGCAAATGTGTCCAGATTATAGGGAGCTCAATAAGCTCACCATTAAAGATAAATTTCCCATTCCTGTGATTGATGAATTATTGGATGAATTACATGGAGCAATTTATTTTACCATGTTGGATCTTCTTTCAGGATATCATCAAATTATAATGAGGACTGAAGATATTCCAAAACCAGCATTTCGAACTCATGACAGTCATTATGAATTTTTGCTCATGCCTTTTGGCCTTACCAATGCACCTTCTACATTTCAAGGGTTGATGAATTCCATTTTCAAACCCTTCCTTAGAAAATTTGTGTTAGTATTTTTTGATGATATACTAATCTATAGCAGGTCTTGGAAGGATCATGTTGAACATGTTGACAGGGTGCTCAAACTATTGTAGAAGAAACAATTATATGTAAAAACATACAAATGTTTCTTTGGAGTACAAGAGGTGGACTATCTGGGTCATATTGTATCTCACGAGGGTGTTAAAGTATACCCTAACAAAATTAAAGCCATTAAGGAATGGAAATTCCCCACAACCATAAAGCAGTTGCGAGGATTTCTCAGGTTAACAGGGTATTATCGCAAGTTTGTTAAGAATTATGGGAGAATAGCAGCACCTATAACAACATTATTGAAGAAAGATGCATTTTCATGGACTCCTGAAGCAACTAAGGCGTTTGAACATCTTAAAGAGGCAATGTTCCTAGCACTGGTCTTAGCTACACCAGACTTCACAAAAACCTTTATTATGGAATGTGATGCCTCAGGAAATGGAATTGGTGTTGTTTTAATGTAGGAAGGAAGACCCATTGCTTTTTAAAGTTGTCCAATCAAAGGAAATTATTTACAGAAACTTATTTATGAGAATGAAATGTTAGCAATACTGCATGCACTAAATAAATGGAGAACTTACCTAATGGGAAGACACTTCAAGGTAAAAACTGATCATGATAGTCTTAAACACTTTTTGGAACAAAGACTATCTTCAGAAGAGCAGCAGAAATGGGTCACAAAGATGTTAGGTTATGACTTTGAAATAATATACAAAAAAGGAAAGCTTAATGTTGTTGCAGATGCACTCTCAAGAAAGAATGAAGAGGTGGAAGCATTGCTTTGTGCCATTTCTATTATCCAACCAGATTGGATAACCGAACCAAGAGAGGAATGGAAGAAAGACAAAGATGTATGGACACTCATTCAAAAGTTGCAGCAAGATCCTAGTACATCTGATACATTTAGTTGGAAAAATTATTCCTTATGGTACAAATATCGCTTATATATTTGTAAGAATTCCCAACTAAAACAAAAGATTCTTCTCGAATTTCACACTTCTCCTTTAGGAGGACACTCAGGATTTTTAAAAGCTTACCACAAGGTGAAGAAAGAATTTTTTTGGGATGGCATTTAAATCTGATATTCAAAATTTTTTGGCGGAATGTTTGGTTTGCCAGCAGAATAAATTGAGACAATTAAGACCCTGGGACTTCTACAACCTTTATCCATTCCAAGTCATCGTTGGGAGGAGATTTCAATGGATTTTATCACAGGTTTACCTAAGTCCGAAGGAAAGAGTGTCATCATGGTGGTAGTTGATAGAATTACCAATTATGCACACTTTTGTGCATTGTCTCATCTATTTAAAGCAAGTACAGTTGCTACTACATTTATGGACAGAATTCAAATGCGACATGGAAGCCCAAGGGTTATTGTGAGCAACAGAGATCCCATTTTTACTGGAAATTTTTGGACAGAGTTATTTTCTTGCATGGGTACTCAATTAGCTCATAGCTCATCTTATCATCCTCAATTTGATGGTCAAACTAAGATAGTAAATAAATGTTTGGAAGGATATCTTCGTTGTTTTGTATTTGATAAAAAAACAGAATGGGTCAAGTGGTTACCTCTCGCTGAATGGTGGTATAACACTTCCTTCCATACTACAGCAAAAATGACCCCATTTATGGCACTTTATGGATATCATTCACCATCCATCACATCATATTTGAGGGAAAATTCAAAGGTTCAAGCAGTGGAAGATCACATCGAGCATCAGCAAGAAGTTCTCCAACTCTTAAAGGATAACTTGAATTTGGCACAAAATCGAATGAAACAACAGGCAGATCAACATCGCAGTGAGAGAAGTTTTGATGTAGGAGATTGGGTATTTTTACGGCTACAACCATATAAACAAATGTCCCTCAAGCAAGCTAAGAAGGATAATAAATTATTGCCAAAGTACGATGGTCCGTACAAGGTGTTGCAAAATATTGGTACTATGGCATACAAATTGAAGCTTCCTGCTTCTTCACGAGTGCATCCAGTTTTCCATGTTTCATGCTTAAAGAAGTTTATAGGTGAAAATCTTCCAGTTCAAACAATATTGCCAGAACTTGATGAGGAAGGAAAAATCATATGGGAAGCTGAAGCGGTCATGGAAATAAGAACTCGACAGCTACGGAATCGATCAATTTCAGAGTATCTCATCAAGTGGAAGAACTTACCCACTGAAGATTCTACATGGGAGGATGAGAAGTTTATACAGAAGCACCCATAGCTACTCAAGCGTTGAGGACAACACTTTTTTGAAGGAGAGGGGCATGTTACGTCCCTATATTACTAGTATGGTCCCTTATTGTTATTATTATAACCCCTTATTGTTATTATTGTACCCTTGTAACCCCCATTTTACTATTATTGTGCCCTTAAATTATTATTTTTAGGTCGAATAGGATTACATTGTGGCCCACTAGGACTACACTATGGCCACATAGAGTTCTATATATAGAAAGGAGGTTTTGTAGATTGAATATCCAATAATTTTTCATTTATGTAATGTATTGGAGGTTTCCACCTCAAAGTGGCTTATTTCTAAAGCGTTGATATCTCTTTTCTTCTATTTTTGGAGTTGGTTACAAAACATAGGTGACTGTGAAAGAAGAGCCCTAACTCTTGTACTTGTGATGGATAACAAGATTAGTATAAGGGCAGCTGTATAGGGCCTAAGGATGTGCAACTTTGAAGGATTAAATTAGAATTCAAGTGGGCCAACCAACTAACCCTAGTTCACTAACTTCGATTCCTAAATGGTCGTTGATGAAATGCCTTTGATATCAAATGGGACCACATGGGGCCAAGTGGAACCAACCCGGTTTCAGCGATGTAATTTAGAAACCAGTGATGTTCCTATCCTAGAGAATGTAAGGGGAAAGGATCAGGAAATAGTTTTTACTTTTATGGGTCAAATTGATCCTACTAGATTCTAGCCTTGGGAACACCTATGCAAAACTTCATCCTAGAGCTAGGGCTTGAGGTATCCGAGGATTCCACCATCGAAATTGGCCCAAATTATGAGGAGAGTGATGGGACCCACCAATGTAGTTGCCTCTAGGAGATCGAAGTTTTCCTTTGGCTAGATTCTTGGGAAATTGATGCCATAGGTGACTTAATGAGGCTAGACCTGGAGAAAAATGGAAAATTGTAAAAAAATGGGGGGAAATCTTAACCATTTTTTAGGGAATAGTGCCTAATTCACTTGGGGGTATGGATTAAGGGGTGATAATGAACAGGAACTAAGTTTCTTGATCAAGGAGGCCCAAAAAGTCAACTTCGTCCAATGATAGAGGAAAGCGAAAAGTGAACTTCACGAATTTATACTTCACACAAATGATTCAATATTATTGAGATAAAATGATCTATAATATATTTGATTCATCCAACAATGTCCCATGCATTAAATAGGCTAAATAGACACATAATTCCACATTTCCATCATGCAGCAATTAGCCCTAGTTATAGAAAAATTTAATAGTATGCAGCAACAAGAAGAATAGCATTAAATTTTCATTCACAATGTTAGAGAGTATAGCCAACCAGCTTTTTATTTGAAAAAAAAAAGCTCCAAGACAAAATAGCCCAAATCCATACATCAAAATGCATCCATCATCCAAAATATTCCTCCAAGGAAAAATATGAAATTCTCTAAAGATAGAGAGATCCCAAGTCATGTGATGATACAAATGAATCCAACTAACTTCTATTTATACATTTATTAGGAGTTGATATAATTAGCTTATGGGCCTACATTAGCCCCTAAACATCAAATAATATGCAAGTAACCCTAAATTTTGGTGACAATCCCACCAAACTATCTCATACATGGACTAATAAGCCTCATAAGAGGTTAAATGATGTCTTAAGGCCTTCTAGGAGGCATATTGGGGTCCATGAGTTCCATAATGATGCATGGGACCCATCAAAAGTGTTGGAAAAGGGGGTGGCCCCTTGTTCTCCAAACATTAAATATTTGGTGTTGTCATTAAAATTTTGGGTTGAAAGGGTTGTTTGTGGCCACCATCAGCAAGTAGGTCGAGTGTTGTCTTGTTCAGGATAGATTGGTTGTCAAAGGATTAACACCAAGCCCTAGTTTTATTCCTTTTATCATTGTGATTGTAAAGGGTCATGATCCATGGTACAGGAGCTCATTAAATTGCTTATCCTTATGAGAGACTCGTCTTGAGAAAAGGACACCCTCATCATGCTTACCCTCCAACTCCTAATCTTCTCAAAATAAAAGCCAACTTGCACAGTGAGGGAAGGGATGTTGGTCTATGGTGTGCTGAGTTACTAGGTGAGAGCCTTAATGTACTATGAGAGGGACTAAATGATTTACTTTGTGTCCTCTATGGATGACGTGTTGTAGGTGGGTGTCATGGACCCACATGACCACTAGAAATATTGTGTAAGATATAGCCCAACATAATCGATGCCTTGAGAGAAATCTGTGGAGAAGGATCAAAATAAATTATATTGGTAAGTCCAACAAAAAATATTTACTAGAGAGTGACACCATGCTGATCAATGCCACACATTGAGTCTTTTAAGCTAAGCATTTTGTTTCTTCTAAAAATTTGTTTGGAGTTTCACTGAATTAGTGGAATTCTCAAATTCATGACGTTGTAAATTATTATGGAAATTTGTTGCTTTTGTTATAGAGGCCAAGGTTTGCAAGGAGAATATAGCGTTTGTAGGGTTTTAGGAGAAAATAAGAATCAAATTATATCCCTTTGACATAGCAAAGTGTACAAATTATATGAGTAGTTTATATGGTTTATATGACATTTAATCAACCTTGAGATGGAGGTTGTTATGTGTTAGAGAAATTAAGGAGATGGGAGTTAAACAATTTCTCTTATCATGAAATTACCTTATGATGTTTTGTTATTATTATTTCTTAATTCAATTTATCTTTTCTTATCATCAAGATTAATTCCAATGAAAAAATAGAAGAAGACAGAAGATGTAGGCACATGTTAGGGAAAACCCCCACCTTTTAGGGAAAACCCAGTCAAAATTCTTCCTTCATTAAATTTAATATGAGATGACGAATACCTTGGACTATAGACTTCCTCCATCAATTCATCGCTTCACTATGTTAGCACCGAGATCTCCATGACACCGAGATATCATTTTATTGCACCTAAACTCCATTCTCATTACCTTGATCAAGTTTGAGATAACAACATAGCACCGAGCATCGTTACTGAGATCACCGACCATCCTTATAGAATTGAGCACCATAACTGAGATAACTGAGCATATTCATTGAATTGAGTATCATAAAATAGTATTGATTCTGTGGTAGATCTATGTTGAAACCGAGGCATATTTTTCTGCAACATCATATCATGGAAGTTACCTGATTCATAGCATAAATGGTTACCAAAATTATGTAGTATGTTCGAGACCTTATCCTCCAACACCGAACCTGTGATCATGATCGAAATTGTATTTTTGGTCCAAAATTTAGATATTTCCAAACTTCTGTAGTAGAAATGAAAACTATACCCCTGTATATATAGTTGTTTGCCATAATTATTGATCTGACATGACAGTGTGAAGTGTTGTGTCTTGATTTGAGTCGAGTTCAAGACTGATTGAAGCCGACTTAAGGATGCAACTTTGATGAATTGTATCACTTGACATGAGGGTTGTATTTGAAGTAGATTTTGAGGATGATGACCTTGAAGAAGATGAATTGATGGAGGATTCTTTTAAAAACCTAATGTTACATGATTTAAAAGTCCAAAAATTGGATCAATTTAAATTCGTAACAATTAACCTAGACATCCACAATTGGGACCTTAATCTAAATACAACCCAAGCATGAAACCCATGTTTTAATAAGTTGAATAATAATAAGTTATTTTGACAAATAAATTAATAATGAAGACCGAACCTAGTTACATTCTATTATAACTCCTAGAGGCTCATACTTTTTCCTGTTGATGAAAAACGTTTATTAGTTATCCCTTGGATAAGAACCACCATTTTTGTAAAGTCCTATAACTCTTCACTCTTCAACAATGTTCCCATATCTTGTGCCAAAATTCCATAATTGTGTCCATTAAAATTTATAAGATCTATCTTGAAACTCATAATTTTGACCCACTAAATCTATCCCAGATTTAGTTTGCAATTAGAAACCTTGAACCAATCCACTAAAAAAATTTGAACTTTTAAGAGCATCTACAACTTGCATGAGACTTGTAGGCAACATGCTACATCTAAAACCATTAGCTTTAATACCATGTTGGAGAATATAGGGATTTTGTATATTATAAAACTCATATTCTAAAATAGAGGCAGTGTCTAAATTCATTTTTATCACACCTAAGAACAACCAAACATAGTTCAACATGCTAAGAACTGTAAGAAACAAAATTATTTCCATACACAACACATTTAATCTATTGTTCACAATATAATAAATACACCCATAAGACCATCTTTTTTAGCACCAAGATGCAACCAACACATTCCATACTTTGCTTAAGATAAAATTGATAATAACATAAGAATGATTTGAATGCAAACTAAACGGAAATGAGTCATGGTAGAATGGATGAATTCAAAAGGCTGAGTTGGAAATTCAAAAGATAATGCAAACCCTACATAAGGAATAAACACATCAAAAGTAATATCTACTTTAGACAATGACGATAACAACTCCTCTTAACCACCCAAGATAAACCTAATTTACATCCTAATTTCTTTTTTATCCTTTTCTAATGCTTCATATATATGAAATTGAAATGAATATGTTTTTCCTATTTATAAAAACTATACCTCGAGCTCCATTTAAATTTGGATAGCATGGGTTATCTTTAAAATAGATAAATTGAATTGATATTAAGCATAACCATATTAAAATGTCATCGAGAACATGTTGGCATTAAAGAATTAAATTTGGTGATAGTGTGGGTTGTCTTTAAAATAGATAAATTTAATTGAAATTAAGCATAACCATATTGAAACCTCGTCGAGAACATTTTTTGCCAATAAATTATTGAATTTGGTCATATAATAAGATTTAGAATTCGTTTCTGTTTGATTAAAATCTTGTTTTCCTTATACACAAGGAAATAAGTTAACTAAGCAATAAAAAAATATATATCTTGCAATAGTGAAAGTCCACCCCTTAATGGCCTGCAAATGAATCATTTCAAGTAATTTAATTTTACTTAAATAAAATTAATGAATTAGCTCTCACTCTATTTTGATTATAGAATAAAATAAAAATAATTTCTAAAAAATTACCTTTTCAAATAACTTTCCATAAAATATGGTGATACAATATTAATAAAAATTATACACCTGGAATAGCACAGTCCCTTCCATAGAATGAGAGGCAAAGGCTAAGATTATTTTAACAAAAATCCAACACTAACATTTACCTTTTCCCACCAGAGAGAGAAAGGGTTCCCTCCCTGCCCGCATCTACATTTTCCCTGAAGACGAAAACATGGTGCCTCATTCTTCATGCTTTGTTTCTAAGCTCTAATATTGCTCAAGCTTTTCAGATACAGGTTGTTCAATTTTACAAACATGTTGTGATCAAGGTTCTGGTAGGTCATGAATGCATAGTTTTTTCATTGTTTATATTATTTTCATCATATGTTTTAACATAAAATAAAGAACCATAATGGTTTAAAATCGTAACCCTAGAATGAACTTCCTAGTGGTGCAAATTTTCCATAAAATCTCTCTTTGGGGGGAACACAATTAGTCCATATGAAAGAACTATATTTAGGACTAAAAATTTTGTTTAACCCTAGGGAATGACATGAAAACCTCTGGACCCATAAATGGCCAAAAAAACATCATTTAGGGCATACAAATGACCGTATAAGTTCAAGGCCCAAAAAACCATAGACAAACTGATAAGAAGATAAAGAACCATTTAGTTAGTGGAAGATGTGGGTGGCCACCAAATATCCACCTGGATTAGAGTGCCACATAATTTTAGGGTGGGAGATAAGGTATGGTTTCATTTTTATAAAGAATTCCTCTTAAGATCCCATTGAAAGTTCCCCCCGACTCTCCATTCTGATATAGGCCTTACACCAACACAAGGATTGTGGGTGAAGATGCTTCTAAATAAAAAATTCCCTTTTCTTTGGATTGAACCTTATACTTAATGTGGAGCTAATTCAACCATATTTTCCACCTCTCATAGGCACCTCATGTTCCTACTTTGGTGCGCATGTCTCACTAGGAGCCATATTCAAAAAAAAATTCCCCACTTGACGAAAGAACTTGACACAAAATGGCCCACTTATTCATAAGGGGGGACAATTGATTCAATAGAATACTAGTGGCCACCCACTTTTTACATTGATTCAAAATTATTCCATGTCATGGCAGTTATATTATAGTGTTTTAGGTCTCAAACTTCTGGTTCCTTTTTTGGGAATTTCCCTTGCATTTTTCGCATTTGTCATAGGCTAAAGACATAAAGTATGGATTGTATTGGTCCAATAAATTTCCCAAATCGAGTATGCATGCAAACATTCTAGGCCTAGGAAGTTGATATATCAATTAGCCTCTTTGGGCACATGTTATTTTTCGCATGCCATTTCCTAGACCTAGGGTTTTAGATTTTAGAGTTTTTCGATCTTAGGACATCACACTTTATGTTCAAAGGTAGTTTTGAAATATTGTAATTTTTTCTTGTGATTAAGAGTAGTTGACACATCTCTCTTCATAAATAAGCTACCTGCATTCTGCTTAGTTTGTATCACTTTACAATTTATAGTTATTTTATATTTCATCCATTAATAGAATTTGGATTTTCTTCTACTACTATACGCTTTGCAGTATATTTTCTATGTTTGCATTTATGTTTTTTCATAATAAAATCCCCTTCAAACCTCACGTATATCTATGGATTTTTTTTTAGTAGAAGCTTCTACCTTTGGATGACCATGTGTCCTAATATTTGAATATTGGAGCAAATTGTAAACTTTTTTATTTCTTTACAATGGTTAAGAACATGTGCTTACTCATAAGATGTCATAGGTTCAAATATGAAGGGGTAGAGTATGTACAACTTTGTATAGTTTAGCGGACTCAAGTCCTATGTCCTACAAACAATGAGATCACAATAAGGTATCACTAAGGTATTAAAAATATATTATTACTACTATATTACAAATATTAGCTCATTTTACCCTAGATTAACCTCAATAGCTATTTTTTTAATGAGAAAAAAAATTATCCTTAAAAAATATAGAGTAATGCTATAACATTTTTAAGTAATAAAATTTTACAGCTTGTTTTATTTATTTTTAATATGAAAAAACATATGTCAGAAAATTATAACATTTTAAATTTCGCGGGTGTGTTAACCTTTGAAATTTGGTGGCTTATCAATTGGAGGGAAAGTTAAAGCATGAGCACAAGGTTACTGGAGATTTGAGGGTTCAATAATTTTGGCCATTAAACATTTTTGTGAAAACAAAGCTTTCATAGATTATGTGTACTGATGGCTTCCGGGGACCTTTAAACAAGAATAAAGGAGGGATTTTAAGCCACCATAAGTGCGAATTTAGGCATTTTTCTACACTTCATCGTGTTCTCAACTATCTCCATTTAATGAAATGCCAACTCGTTCATCTGAGATTTCGGAGATAGTGATATTATTGTAATAATTTTGACTAATGTTTTGTTTTGATCTTCTATTATATTTTGGAATGTAGTTTGCCATGTTCGATGCTGGAAGGTCCTTCAAACTAGGGTTGGCATGCCAAAAGTAGCAATGTCACATGACCAACCTGTGAGGTGCTTCAGATTGTGGTTGGAATTCTAGTACCTGTTCTTTTTTCTTGTGAATTTTATCCAAAAGTTTTAATATTATTACAGGAAACAGGGTTGTATTACGTATGGCAAGAACCATTACTAAAGTTCCAAAGTGTGCTTCTAAGTTTTTTTATTGTCTAATGCTTCGTATGTAGGTTCTCTGCTCGACATGGAAGCTCGACATGGAAGGACGATGGCACTGCTATTTTCTGCATTAGATGTGATAAACAACCTAAAATGTGGCCTGTTAAGTCCCTATATTAATAGTGTATGTGAAAATACCACGATGACCTGTTTAGGAGCTTGAAAAAAGACCTAACTTCCACAGATGATATCTCCGAAAATATTACGAACCAAGCTCTGAAATTTTTAGAAAATCTTCCTCAGTATTTCAGCTTCGCACCATATGAATTTCAGATTCTGAACCTTCGTAGAAAAAAATTTATAGTGAAAATACCACGATGACCTGTTTAGGAGATTGAAAAAAGACCTAACTTCCACAGATTATATCTCCGAAAATATTGCGAACCAAGCTCTGAAATTTTTAGAAAATCTTCCTCAGGATTTCAGCTTTGCACCCTAAAAATTTCGCTTCTGAAACTTTGTAGAAAAAAAGTTATAGCGCAAATGCCACGATGACCTGTTTGGAGCAGCGAAACCCTAGAATCCAAAGCTCTGATACCAAATGTTGTGTAACCAGCTCCAAAAATAGAAGCAAAAAGATATCAATGCCTTAGAAATAAGCCACTTCGAGGGGGCAACCTCCAATACATTACATAAATGAACAATTCTTGGATGATTCAAATGAAAAAAACCTCCTTCTATATATAGGAGTCCATGGGGCCACAATATAATCCTAGTGGGGCCACAATGTAATCTTAGCTGACCTAACAATAATAATGTAAGGGCACAATAATAACAATATGGGGGTTACAACGGTACAATAATAACAATAAAGGGGGCTACACTAACATAATAAGGAGCTACACTATTAATATAGGGACTTAACATGGCCATTGCTGACTAGGGGTCAGCCAGTGACTGTGGCTATTCATGATGCACCTATTAAGGAAATTGCATGGATCCCAACGATGAAATTGCTTGCAACTAGAAGCTGGGACAAGACACCTAAGTATTTATATGATGGTTTTCTTTGATTTCTTCTCTCTTTTCTTATTTATGTTATGAGGTTTCTTGTAAATGTTACTAGAGTGGTGACCTTATGAATTTTAAACCCATTTGAGCACAGTGCCAAAAATTTAATACCTTTTAGGCCTTGAGTGAAATAGAAACTTCTCATCTCGCCAATTTTTTTATAAAATTATATGAATTTTTTTTATAAAATATATGAGATAAAGGGACAAAAAATGTTAGATGAACCTACGTCCTAGATTAACTACTCAACATTCTTCGCTTACTGCCATAGCCTCGTACCTATGCAAACCTTGTTAGAAACATAGACACCTTCCTTTTAATTTGGATCAGCATTCTATTATGCAAATATTCATATAAATTGTGTTGTCCCTGGTGATAAATTTTAATGCTTGGATCTCCTACTTGCAGCTATCTATCACTCTCTCCTTTTATTATATTCCCTGCTCCACAATTATAGGACCAAAGTTTTACTGGAACATTGGTAACTTGAATTTATTTAAGACTGCATCAACCTCTCCTTCAAACTTGAAGAAAATTTTGAAAGCTTTCTCAGCCTTTTCCTCTAAGGCTCTAGCCCTGTCAAGACATTTACAAGCTTCAGAAAAATAAATTATTTTCTCCAAGTCACGGAACTGAGGAATGTCAACCCCCTCATCAAGATACTTTATTTTTTATTGAATGTTGTCATCTATCATATTTATAATATTATCCAATTCTTCCTTTATAGGCACCATCCTCTTTATATAATCATCAAACTTAGGAGTTTTATCTTTGATGCCCTGAATGCTCCTGTAGAATTATTTATGAACCATACTCAGTTCCTCTTGGATCTCAAGTGATTTCCCTTTGAACTCTTTAACTGAGTCTAGTTCACCTTGCTGCTGGAATTCTAGTTCTGTAATTCTTTGCTTAGAATCTCTGAGTTCCAATTGAGCAACATAGACCTTTCTCTTCAACATGGAAACATTATCACCTCTTTCTTGGGTCATGGTAATACTGGTAGCTGCAGTCATATCTGGATCAGTTGTTGTCTCGTGAATGAGAACCTCCTCAATGAAAATCGCTCTCCCAACCTTATCATTTTGGAAACTCTCCTGCTAACTTTGTTCTTCTTGTATTCATAATTGAATTTTTTCAACACTACTACTGGGTCAGCCATGGTCATGGGGAAAAATTTCTCCTTCTCCATTTCTTCAATCTTACATGGTTCAACTGGAGACTGAGGAGTGGGGTTTATCTTCGAAGATGATGGAATGCCAAGGTGTTCAATCCTTTTATCTTTCCACATAGCTTATTCCTTATTCTTTTGGATTTCCTCATCTATTTTCCTCTGAAGCTCTTCATTTCTTTTCCTTTGTTTTTCCTGCTGCTTGATTCTTTGTTCCTTTTCCAAAGCCAATTGTTTCACCAGGTGATCTTTTTATTCTTTCAATCTTAGTTTTTCTACCTCCTTCACTTCTTTCTCTTCTTAAATCCTCCTCTTAAGTCTTTCTTCTGCTTTATCCAATGCTTCCTTCCTCTCCTTCACCTGTTGCAACACCCTTTAGAGATTTTCAACTTCTTCCTGGAGGTTGACAATAGGTGAACCATGGGTCTATTTCAGTGGCCTCTTTCATGGCTTGGTTGGTGTGATCAAATACATAGTATGTAATCCTAATAGGAAATTTAGGCCATATTGACCACTTTTCCCTCTTAAGAGTACCTGTCACTTGATGAGAAGATGTGTGATATAATATTTCCAACAGAACCACTATGTCTGGAGAATATAAAGGTAGTAGATGAGGAGCTCTCGATGCAGCATCACCATTACACCATCACACCATACACCATAGGGCTCACAAGAGGAGAGATGAAAAAAACAATTCACTATCAATCTACTCTCAGAAGAGATGAAAAAAATGCACCATCAATCTCCGCTCAGGAGAGATTAACATAGTACACCATCAATCTCCTTTGAAGAGATATGAAAATAATACACCATCAATCTCCTCTTAGGGAGAGATGAAATTTGTACACCATTAATCTCTTCTTAAGGAGAGATGAAATTTGTACACTATGAATATCCTCTCAAGGAGAGATGAAATTTGTACCTCATGATTGCAAGCCTTAGAACCAAATTCCTTGACCACATAGGTCTTACGGTAACCTGATGATGCTATCAAACCAATGCTCACTCTCAAAGGGATCCTTAATCATTCTAGGCTTCTTACATAATCTTCAACCTACTCAAAAGAAGAAAGGTAGCCATGGTGGATTTCAATACTTTTTTTATTAGTAACATCTAGCTATTCGTCCAGCTTTAACCAAAGCTTTGAACAAAAGAAAGCACCAAAAACCTATCAATGTTATTTCTTTTCTCAACGACATATTCTTGCAACTTTTTCTTCATTAAGGAAGTAGCCATGGGCTCACAATCCTTCATGACACATTCTCAAAAAGTATTTTATCAGGCTCATGTAACACTTTCAATCAACTCCCTCTTACACTAAAGAGGTTTTCATCCTTTCTGAGAAATATATCATCAACACAGAGATAATTTCACGAATTTGTCTTCAATAGGTCATTTCCTTCCTTCAGGACTTCAATTTATCTTAATATTTGAACTTTACAGGGCAAATCATTCGTTAATGAATATGATCATGTCTTCTTCTTTTAAATCAATAACTCATCCATTTTTGAATCACGAGTCATATTTTCACTTCATTCTTCCATCCATTTTCAACAGTCGCCACACATTGGAAATCTTCAATGTGTACCGGCAATACTCACTAAGAGGCCATGGAAGGAAAAATTTGGAGAAGAATGTTAGCTCCCTCTTGATATTGGCCTTCTTGTAGGAAGCATTGCAATCTCATTAAGCTAGAAATGTTCATCCTTGTCCTCATCATCATGTTTCTTTCCTTTCCTTTCAGCATGAGCTATGGTTTTTTAACTTTCTTCTTTTAGTGGAAATGATCAATCCTAGGGTTTTTCCATAAGCCCTAGGATTTCTTATCTAAATATTAAGCCTTGTAGCTTGCTAGGGTTTACAAAGTATAAAACCCTATATTTTCATTTTACATCTTCTTGTAAGTCAAATAGTATTTGTAATGAGTATAATTCTCCTTTTCATGTCAATTTCTCAATCTTACTAGAGCACTGCTAATAATTGTTTCTTGATATTTTCAACCCATGCAGCCTACACACATCGAGTTCTACAAATTATTCAAATTTTTTGAAAAAACTTTCAACTTTGGAAGAGAACTTGGACACTTGTTCATTGTGATCTTATCATGTTAATGCTTTTCCTTCATCAAGGTAAGATATAATACAATGTCTTGCTTCTGAATCGCAAGGAAACACGTAACCCTGAAATATATAATTCCCTTCAGATTTTTATATATTCTTAGAAGGTTTTATCCTTATGCTTGAGTAGTTATTAAGCTTTATTCATCGAACTACAAATTCAGACTTATCTTGTCAATGCAAGACATACCATTGTAGTTTATGGAATTACAGACTTTTCATCTTCTTAATCATTTCTTTTTAAACTCACATAGGTTTCCCATACCATATACCATGATGGTAATATGCTACACATTAACAATTTTCCTTGACATGTTCTTAAGGATTTCATTATAACTGCATACAATTTGTAGATCATTGACATAGTCCTCTAATGTATTTTTCATTTTTCAAGTATTTGAAAAAGAAATTTGGTATATTAGAGTATTATGATGTAATTATTTAGAATTTTGATAGAGCTTCTCTTATGATGATAAGATATTATCTAAGAATACTTCAAACAATATTGTAGTGATGATGCATAATTCTCATTCCAATGATTCGAGAAGTCATCGATCTTTAAACTTAGTTCATAGAGAAAACTCCATTAAGCAGCAAGAATAAGAAGAAGCACATAGCTTCAGAATGTCAAAGCCTGAGCATTTTGTTAAAAAATTGGCCTAGGGTTATAGTTTAAAAGTGGCCGATTTTATAAATTTCCTTTAACCACTCTTTTCTCAAGGGTAGGGTCACTAACATAGGGCATTCACTAATACAAATTAATTAATTGTTTCAATCAAGGATAAAAAATCATAAAATTACCTATTTCTGGCTATATATCCCTTCACACAGTCCAATTCCTAGGATTTCCCAGTCTATAAACTCTTATATCTATCTCAATCAACTATCCCTTTCCCATCACTCGATGCACAACCCAAGGAATGGGATCCATATCTTTGTCATGCAGTCCCTTAGGTTATCCCACTTCCATCTAGGGCCTATAGCATTAGCTAGCCAAGAAATATCTCCGTTGGGGACTCCAAAGGTTATCAATTGTAACTAAGTTTATTCAATGACATCCATTTCCCTTTCACATTGTCATGATTTCCACATAGTTTCATGACAACTCTTTCCATAATTCTATTATAGCATTAATACAATAGCCTAATATTTGAGAGAAAAATCTCAAGGAACAATGGATGTAAAAATCTCTTTTGCATGCTAAAAAATCATGGATTATATCTACATGCATGGGAGATACCATGTGCTTTCATAAGAAGTACAGGTTTCTCTCTTAACTAGTAATGCCAAATTTCCAAGGTTAGTAAGACTTAGGGTAAAAATAAAGAAAGGCTTCATAAGGCTAAGTTTAAAGAGCCAATAGGATTAATAAAATGATGAAATATTTTTCCCTTAGGTCCTAAGCCCCCTTTTTTTCCCTTCTTGTGGGATCATAGCTCCCACATTGATTTTCCTTTCTCCTTCTGTAGTCTCTGTATTTTTATTATGATTCAATGTACCACTTTACATATTCCATTACTCAGCTTTTTAGCCATTTATCGTGTAGATACATTACTATTCTACGGATCAAAACTACGGGTATTACATAGATAGCATTATCACCCAAATCCACTTGCATGTTTCCTTTATCTCTTGAAACTTGCTGGATATCTCGCAGTTGAATGCCATGTGCTTTGATCTTCCACTTTGCACATGTTGATCAACACTAAAGTGGTATTGGTTGAGAAACAAAAAGTTATGGAGAGGATGTCTCTAGCTTGGATGCCAACTCATCCATTGCAGCTTTCGCACTCATCTCAAAATACTTTTGCTGTTGCTTCCCATTTTTGGATATTGGCTTTCTTAATTTCCCTCCATAGAACATTTGAAACATGTCACATGGATCATAGCCTCCTCCTCATAATGATATGAAAAAACCTAATTTTCCTTGGCCTTCTTGGGTCCTCCTTTAGTCATCCTCCCAATGAGTGGAATATTTTGAGTCTCTTCCATTCTAACTGACAAATTCTCCTCCTGGAAAAAGTCATCTTGTAATGTTTCAAAGGTACCTCAGATATTATTTTTTTCCTAAACAAACTTGCTTCAATCATTATGGCAATTTTGGAATTGTTCATACTCTTAAACTAGCCTTTGAACTCAGTAGTAATAGATGTCAACTACATTTTTTTGGTTACACAAACTATACAAATATCAGGAATACACTTGGTCTTTTTTATTCAGAAAGGAACGCACAGTCATGCTCAGATTTCCACTACTAGTATTGTTGAGCATAGTTTACATGTACCTCTTTTAACTTCCCCTATTCCCCATTATTTCCCTCGAGTATGGTACTACTATATTGTCATTTGTAACTACTTGGGTTTGCTTCAAAAGATATGCTTACCCTAAATTTGAACTTCTCTGTCCATATAGTTCTACAACTTGGTCTTCACATTGATCTCACTAATTGGTCCTTCAAGCTTAGCTATAAGCCACAAAGATATCCTTGAGCTGCTTTCAGTGTCCTTAATATTTCAATATCAAATAGGCCGGCTTCAATAATTGAATTCGTCTTTATTTTATGTATGAGAAGGGTGCTATTTTCACAAACTTGTGGCACAGATTCCCTATACCCTCACAATCCTTATGAAGATATATAATGTTGCACTCATATTCTAGTGTCATAGAGATGGGCCTTATATCATCATAATAAATTATGTCACGAAGTAGCATCCCTTAGGTTTTCACAAAGGATGCCATTAAACTTTGACTCTTGATGATTCAAAAAAATTTGTATGTCTTTGTATAGTTCAGATAAAAAATATACATGTTCTACTTGTCATAGAGATGCTCAGACTTTTCACAAATGTAAATTTTGTCATCAAGTGTAGCTTCAGACTTGGAATTGATTAGAATCTTGGCTTTTATTCATAGTGATGATTTTGGTCCTTTCTACCTTAATATTTCGGCCCTGTAGCATAGAGTAGATCACATACTTTTGATTCATTTTGCACAAAGTTATAGAGATGATCAGTCCTTTATGTCACCGATAAGACTTGTTTTACATGTCTTTAAGTTCATCATTTGTTCATTTAAATTCCTCAGAGACGATCCAAATGGTTTTGGTTTCTTTTATCTTCAGATCACAATACTCTTCGATCCTTCATCTCATAGTGCCACAGATTTGCATTGATTACGAAGAAGATGATCTTTTTAGATGTCAAATATGGATAGTCTCCCAAATGAGTCGAGCTACCTTATATAGTGTTAGAGAAACCTTATATCATTTCATGTTGGTGTCATCAATGATGCCTTGAATCTTCAAATATTTGTTGCTATATTAAGCTTAAGATACCTCATTGAAGTTTCACAGAACCTTTTTGTATTGATTGAAGAATAGTACTTGAGATATTCGTTTTTTCCCAAAACAAATTGCTTCAATCATTATGGAAATTTTGGACTTGTTCATACTCTCAGACTAGCCTTTGAACTCAACAGTAATAGATGTCAGCTACAGTATTTTGGTTGCTCAAACTATTAAAATATCATGAATACACCTAGTCTTTCTGATTCATAAAGGAGTGCAAAGTCATGCTCAGATTTCCACTGAAAGTATTGTCACAGTAGGTTGTCTTCTTTTAACATATTTAATATAAGCCATTTGATTTTTCTTTGAGTAATTTGTAGATTATAAATATAATGACTTGTAGTCTTATCATAGGAGAAGGTGCCTCTGAAATTCACATTAGTACAGGAAACTTCATAAATCAACATAGAGACTCAAATATGTGTACCTATGCCAAATATTTTGTAGACAACATAGATATGAATTTCATCCTTGATTTATAGAGAGAATGCCATAGAGTCTTTGCATGTATTATAGGTGTCTTTTTCTAGCTCTTAAGTATTTCATTCCTTCCTTTATTGATGAGCTCGGTTCACAGGAATATTGATGTCTTTCTTCAACTTTAATCACAGAGGTATTGTGCCTATTTCAATTCGTATTTTAAGGAAAATATGTCACAAAATTTGTATGATACTTTGCTTAAGGTGCCACAGGGATAAGAAAATAAGCCAACAAATTTTTATCTTCAATATGCCTTCCCTTCAACCTAGCTCTGATACGATGTTGAGAAATCAAGATGCTTGTAGATTAGGGTATATTTCTCTTAACTTGATAATTAATTGTGAATATTTGTTGGCTTCTTGTTACTTATGTTATCTTCTTCATCAAGAAATTACCAAAAGTACAAAACATGAAGATCACAAAGAGACAAAGAAAACATGAAATTAGGCTCCAAGGCAAGGAAAAACCCCACAAGGGGGAAAACCCAAGAAAATCCTCTTCTTACATAATCAGATCAAAGTGAGAGATCCAAGACCCAAGACTGAGACTGAGACTGCCACAAAGACTCAAGTCAACCCTCCTCCCATGAATTTCTAGCAAATCATGGTCAACATAAGTCAACACTAGTCAAATCTCAGAAATCTAGTCATCTCCTAAAATTTTAGGCCTGCAATACTACAAAAATTAAGTCATAAAATTCCCATGCGTGAACAGAAAATAGGGTAGAAAACATAAATATCTCTCCTTTGACTTTTGCTGAAATTCTCCTTCTTGCACATAAATTGAAGTGATGGATGAATGATAAAATGAGATTGAACTATCTTGTATTTATACATGTCCAAGAGGTCGAATGGCTGCCTCTTTAGGCCATCTTGTCGAGGGGGGTGACTTGGTCTTTGTGGTGACACTTTTGACTCTTTGAATTGAAAAATAATTTTTATTTTTCTTTTACAAGTCCAAATGGGACCTTGAATCAATTACATTTCATTGACTGATGATAAATTTTCTCTTGACTCAATTGACCCTAAAAGCATGAGGAACATGATTTGACTAGAAATAAAATAATAATAACAATGAATATAATAAAATTATAAATACATCAATAATACATTTCAATGACATTATGAAGACCGATGCTAGTTAAATTTTCAATAGGGTCATTTAATTAGAAAAGGACATTACAGTCCCCCCCTTCCTTACATTGCTTGTTCTCAGGAAATTGCACGTTCGTGTATTGCAAGATATTTTCTTGCACATATGTAACCCACTTTAAAATTTCATGAATATATTTGAAGCCTTCATTCACTATGCTATGATTTCGTGCCTTCATTTTCCATATAAACAACTTATGGCTGCTAAGATATGCATAGAGATCCTTTAATTTCATTGCCACATAATAGTAAGCTTGATGGTCTAGTGACTGATTGTTGTGGTGTGCCTCCACTGGACGGAAATCCTTAAACTACTCAAATACAGTAAGTGGCACTCTGTTAATTTTATCCTCAAAATTGTCATATTTATTTAGTAATAGAATGAATGGTGTATCTCTGAAACCCGAATCCTCCACAACATTCTCAAAAAGTTCTTTACTGAAGGTCATCTTATTTCTCAGCCCAATTTTGGTCATATTCACTTATAGCAACACAGAAGATTACAACTCGTACATTCTGAAATATTTACAGCCACTTAAAACCTTCATTTAATCCTTTAGTATTTACTCTAATAAGATGATACTTCACAGTTGGAGTTGAAAAATCAAATTTTTCACTATAAGGTTCTGACATTGGACTATGATCATCAATTGAAAATTCTATAAATGATAACCCATTACTTTGAGTCACTCCAAAATACCAAATGTGAGATTATGATGGACTGTATGCATTATTGATACCTCAACAACCTGTTCCTAGAAGTGACTAGCAACATCAAGGAGGACATGCAACTCATTTCTTCTTGCATACGTAGCCTGAATTGTAGGGTCCATCCACATTTCATCAACTATTGGGGCATATTCACGTGTTGCGGCTGGGAAAAAAACATCTAAATCCCCCATTACGGTAATTTACAGAAGCCAATTGGAAAAATATTTCAATTCTGGATTGAGAGAGTAAGTACATTGAGCAACTTCTTTATCACCACTTTCATCTCAGGGAAAAAAATTATTCATGTACACTGGATCCATTCATATCTTCTAATATTTCCTCCTCAAAATTCTCATTCTCCTCATTAAATATGAAAAGGTATTTATATAAGCTGCCATGTATCATCAGTTCGATGTTTTTCTTCTCCTCCTGGGAAAATTTCTCACCCTTGTAGAAAAATTTTTCCTGCTCGAAAATTCTACTAGCACCAGAGCCTTCATATCCAGATAACAAGAGCTTTTGAATATTCTTCTGCTTCAAGAATTCTTGGACAGAACTACTGGAATGATTATCTGTATTTTCCCTCGAGCCATGATAGCTACTATGAGGGGTAGGTAACGACAGTAAGGAGCATATCAACCTTCTTGAGAAATTAGGGCGTTTAATTCAATTTCTCTTTCACGATAATTAATTGTGAAATTTTTATGCTTCTTTTACTTAGATCTTATCTTTGTTAGCTTATTATGTCTTTCATCAAGTCAATTATCAAAACATAAGAGACAAAAATTTTAGGCTCTTCAAGCCAGGGCCAAAACTTCTCCCTCTTGGAGAGGAAAACCCAAAATCAATTCTTCTTATAGATCTTCCATTGACGAGTACCATAACCATGAAATAGACCCTTGACACCAATATGCCTCCAAGACCCTTGTCACTGCTCTTCTCGGCTTCTCTAGCTGATCTCTTCTTTCTGTGCTGCACTGCACCTTTACTAGGAAAGCTCAGTCCCTAGTCTAGCAACCCCAAATTGTGTGCTTCTTCTTGGCTTCCTTTGATATTATCCATAGCATCCTAAAGTCTTCTTCTCGGCCTACTTCAAACATCCTTTGGACATATTTGAAAGTAAATACGGAGCCTTTATTCATGCTATTGTAGCCTTCCTATTTACTGTGATTACCTTCAGCCTCCCTGATATATGCGAGGTAAACTTGCAGACCAAAACAAAGATATGATAAGACTTTATTCCTTCGATAGCACACCTCCTTTCTTTACCTAATCACAAATCATTTCATCGCTATATTACCTTCTTCACACATTGTTCTATGCACTAGAAGAGAGACTTATCTTTTGTTGTGATAGCCTTCTATATAAACTTTGTGAGGTAGTATAGTCCCAAAACAAAGGTAAGTATACCTCTTCTTTTCTTCCCAAACTAGCCTCCTATTCTCAAATCAATGTAGACCCAAACTTCACTCTTCTATCACAGACATCATCCAAAATTACTTACACCATCATGAGGCCGCATCATCCTTTATATAGTGACTCGCTTTAGCTTGTAGGCCGACATGAGGTTTGCGTGTAAGCTAACTTCATCAAGGAGAATATTCACCATCTTTAAGCCGACTTGTGGAGCATATTGACAAGGTCTTGAAGGCACACATTTACATAAATAATTTTGTTTTATAAGTGTAACACCAATTCATATACATGACTCTAAATTATATATATTTATGACAAGATGAAAAACCCTTAAAAGACATCAAGAAGAAGTCTTTGACCTATAATAAAAAACTCCTTGCTCATGAAACCCATGAATGACGCAAGTATGACAGAATACATTTTATTATCTTTGTCTTCTCCATTACATAAATTCATACTTACAAATCATTATGAAGACCGAACTTAGTTACACGTTCCAACATTCCCTCTTAACTAGGGAGGAATTCATAATGTTACATGGTCACTCTCAATATGAAGAATCTCATAAGAAGAATTCAATTGGTAATCCATCTGTTATAGCATCTTATTAACTAGCATTGTCACAGGGCAAGGCCTTGATTAACAACTCCATCTCTTCATGAGACCATGAACTACAATGCTGGTGATACCAATGATTATAGACATCTTCATCATTGTCTCCAAGGTACATACTCCATCTTTGTGTTCATCGAGTATAACCTCATAGGACTATTCTTTTGGGGATAGCTAATCCTCAAAGAATACCCGTCCTTTCACGAGTACTCTTACATTGGATACCCTAATACATCCCCAAAAGTGCATCAGATGCTAGATGATTATCTAATCCCACATTCTGTCTTCCAGGTGAATGCCAGAATGATATGCCTATCTCTCCCTCTTAATTAGGGAGGACATACCCATTCCTATCAAGGAATTTTCTCAAGTTCCCTATTATCCAAGGACTTTTCAAGGCTCCCTCTTAGCCAAGGACTTGTCTAGGATCCTAGGGACATGCTTCCAAGTTTCTACCAGGTAAGAAAATTATTACCGCCCCCCCTCTTAATCATGGATCTATAGCAACAATGATGAAAACACTGAGTTGCTCATGAAGACCTACTTTCTTTGATGTCATGAATTTCTTCGTTGTTGAGGAGTCTTCATCTTTGGGATATATTTATTAGGGCTAAAATCACCCATCACTTTTCATTTTTGTCCGAAAGTGATCCATCAAATTTTCATTTGGTCTACCTTCATATCATGTTACATTCCTTCGAACCATACTTCTTCCAAGGATCTTACATCTTGTGATATGGTTATCAACTTGTGGAATACATATACTTCCTTTTGGCTACCCTGAATAAGCTCATCAGATATTATTCAATTATAAATATGAATACTTAAATAAAAATTTACCTTGTGATGATCTTTCACCATGACATCCTTCTTGTAGGCATCAACATATTTTTTTATCTCCTAAATATAAGTATTGTCAAGGGTCTTTATCTTTTTCAGACTTCTATTAGAGTCCACATATATTCCTTGGAGATCTCCTAGTTAAATCTTCTTGGCTTCCTCGGATGTTGATTGCTTCATTCCATGGTTGTACTTCCCATGATATCTTCCTTGTTCTTTCTCCACAGTTTTATTTCATTACTAGGAACTTCCATTGTGCAGTTCCTTGATAATGTACAACCACCTCATATTCCATTTGAGGACATATTATTACAATTTCATCTAGTTTAGATAATGCCCTTTTGGCAACTTGTGCATCAGAAGAGTTTCTGATTTCTATTTTGATCATACTTCTAAAGATAGAACTATACTACATGTAACCACATGGCATGACTTCATAGCATCCAATGTCCACATATATATACATGTACCTCATTCTTTTCCTTTTGAGTCATCCCGCATCAAGTTTCCTTAGAATTAAAGAGTTTCATCTTCTTGATCTTCTTCATCAATATGTCATCATATTCTAATCCCAAAATTCTGTAAGTTATAATTCTTGATGAAACCCTTTTCTTTCTTCTTAACTAGTGAATCCAAAGAGGATTCCATTAGAAAATTTCAACACCTGTTTCCATAGTGATTATTGAATGATGACTCTTGATCTAGATGACCGCCTTACATAAATATTGTTTTCAGTGAGGTTCCTAGGAGCCACTTCTTTCATGGCACTCTTGTTGATTGCTGTGGTCTTATTCCTTAGAAGGTTTTATCAACATGATTTCCATGCAATCTATTATACATTTTCTTGAAAATTCCCTATTTTTGAAGAGAAGTTAGCATCATGCTAGTGATTAATTTGAAACTATATTTTAGTGGAAAAATTTATTGTTTTTTGGTGGAATAGTTCATAATTTATTCTGATATTTTTTTTGCAAGTGTGCTAGTCACGATTATAAATGTGTGGTTTACTTCAGAGGGTTCTAAGTTCTTTCTAGATACACTTTTCATAATTTGCTTTGAATAATTCCCTAGTGCTTTACCTACATAATTTATCCCCTGCACAATTTCTCCTCAGGTCCATGTTGTTATGTTTATTGGTTGTTTATGTGGAAAATTTTTCCTGAGGTTCTGCAAGGTAAATCCAAATGCAAAAAATACTATTTTACATATTGATATTTCTGATACTTGAATTTCATAAATCTATATTTTTATTTCTTTATCTATATCAATATAAAAGAATAGGCTCATGGATTGCTCATATTTCTCAAACTGTGAAGTTGTTCCTTTCCTGTTGCATGTTATTTTATATTGTTATGTTGTGATTCAAATATCTAGTTGTGCTTTCCAATTATTCTCCTACATAGTACATGCTTTGTTAGATTATATCAAAATTTATTCTTATTGTATTTTTATTATGTATATTGAACATATTATTTCTAGAAACCTTTTATCTTCCTAGATTTTATATTTCTTTGGTGTATCTTTGCACCTTTAGGGGCAATTGCTAGTTTAAAGTATAATTCTTTAAAGGGTGCTAGCTCAATGGAAGAGCACATGATTTACAAGCAGGAGGTTGTTGGTTTGATTCCATCATGCCTTGATATTCATAGGGAGTGAGAACGATCATTGTTTGGTGATGGAGGATCTTTTGACCATCACCAATGAGCTTATGGTGACATTCTTCAACCCTCACCAAAATATGAAATGGTGACGGTCAACGAACGCCACCATATATACGCATCAATAGTGATGACAATTAAAGGTCTATCACCATAAATATTTTTTGTTGATATGAAATGGCGAGGGTCATTGTTTGTAATTATAGTCATTATTCGTGACGAACCTTGATGTCACCAATGAGTTTCTGGTGACGGTCAATGAACGTCGCCATATATATGCACCAATAGTGACAGCCATGAAAAATCCATAAAAAGAATCGTTCTTGTTCATATGAAATGGTGACGGTCATTATCCATCATTATAATCAATATTCATGGCGGACCTTGAATGTCACCACAACACATACTTTTGGCGATGCCACCTTTGGTGACGTTCAATTTTTTGGTGATGAAGGCTATTTTCCATCACCATTTCTCCTATATGAAATGATGATGGTCACTATCCCTCACTATAAATCATTATTGGTGACAGACCTTGAATTTCACCAAAACACCTATACTTTCGGCGACGCCACCTTTGGTGAAGTTCAATTTTTGGTGACGAAGGCTCTTTTGACCATCACCAATGAGCTTATGGTGACCATTTTCGCCCCTCACCAATGCTCATTTTTCTTGTAGTGAGATAATTTGATGAAAATTATCATGAAAAATAATAAATAAAGGAGTTTCATAAGGAGAAATCAAATAGTGAGCAGTTTGAAGGGGTGGAATGTGAAAAGTTTTAAAGGAAAAATTAGTGGAGTTTTTCAAACACAGATATGGAAATATGGAGTAGCAGGAAAAGGAAATGTAGTATATTGACAACAATCAAATGGAGTATGAGGATAATTAAAGAGAAAAGTGTGGGATCTGGGAAAAGGAAATACTGAACGCTTATGACCAGGAGGTCATGTTTTTTTTCACCTGGGGAGTTTAATGCAAGAGAATCTACTCTATGTCAAAAGTCCAAGTAGAAATTAGACCATAAGGTCTTGACATCAGCCCAAGGAAGGGGTATTTTTGTAAAACATTGTAAATTCTGCATAGTTGATAATAAGGCGTTAAAAAGTTGTAATTTATGATTAGGTGTCAATATGAATGTCAGTAATGAGGCTAAAAATACCTTGTAACTAAATTGGTGACAAAATTCGATGAGGACTCCAAAATATTTTAATTGTGAGCCATTCAAGATAGAGTTAGGGTTTCTATATTTAGAAATTTCATTACTAGAAGTTAGGGAAATAGTTGAAGTGACAAAGAATTAGTTTTTTGTATAAGTAGAAAGGAAAAATCAGGAGGAGGTTCGATTGGGTTCAATAGAAGGTTGGCTAAGCTCTGGGCCATGCCTGAAAATCACAGATATAGGTAGTTTATTATTGTTTTTACTAAAGCTTATTAATGGAAGAAAAGGCAGTTTGTTTATTCCATAAACTATGTAAGTGATTTGTGTTGAATGCGTTTATGTAAAAATGTTGTTACAATATTTCAATTTATTAGTTTGTACATGATTTGATAATTAAATTGTGGGTACTTTGAGGCAATTAACTGTATTGATTATGCATTGTAATTGGTTTTGGTTCATGCTTGAAAATGAATCCCAATTGATATAAATCAGGGTGATTCTATTTGTATGTGTTTGGACTTTTTAAACAAGATAAATTATTAGAGTAATCATATGGTAAAACGTTTTGTGCAAGTGATGGAAGAAGTTTTCTTTGGATAAGTAGAGGGTGTATATTATTTGTGGGAGAAATAGAAAAACATAATTTATTTTCCTGAAGATTAATATCCATCAACGAACAATGGTTCAGCATGAAGACTAATATCCATCAATGAAAAATGGTTCAACAAATATGAACGCAAGATTAGTGAGGGTTTTTGGGTAAGATTTTGGCGAGTCAATAAATAGATCCTATTTTGAAATTGATTTGGATGAAAATGAATATTGCATGTCTTTGTGTTGATAACATTTAATTATCTGTTCATAAACAGATCCTGAGAAGTAAATTAATTTTTTGGTGAATGTGATAATCAATCGATTGAATGTATGAGTGAACATTGTTTGTATTGGGTGATTATAATGGTAGAAATTGATCTTTGGAAGATAATGGCTTCCTTTTTGTGTACGAATCCAAACTTCTTAGATTCTCCTTTTCACATTTGTGCACGGTCGTTTTTATGGTATCTCTGAAAATGTGATTCTGTCAGTTTGAACTTGAATATGATAACTACTTAATTCATCATCAAAAATATATGTTTGAAAAGGAGAAAAATTAGTGGTTTGAGTTTAAATTTGTTGTGAAACCAGTTCCAAAAAGAGAAGAAAAGAGATATCAATGCCTTATAAATAAGCCACTTCGAGGGGGCAACCTCCAATACATTACATGAATGAACAATTCTTGGATGATTCAAATTACAAAACCTCCATTCTATATATAGGAGTCCATGGGGCCATAATGTAATCCTAGTAGGGCCATAATTTAATCGCAGCCAACCTAACAATAATAATTTAAGGGTACAATAATAACAATATGGGGGTTACAAGGGTACAATAATAACAATAAGGGGGTTACACTAACAACAATAAGGGACTATACTAGTAATATAGGGACCTAACATGCCCCTCTCCTTCAAAAAAGTGTTGTCCTCAATGCTTGAGTAGCTCTGGGTGCTTCTGTATAAAATTCTCATCCTCCCATGTAGAATCTTGAGTAGGTAAGTTCTTCCACTTGATGAGATACTCTGAAATTGATCGATTCCGTAGTTGTCGAGTTCTTTTTTCCATGACTGCTTCAGGTTCCAATATGATTTTCCTTTCCCCATCAAGTTCTGGCAATACTGTTTGAACTGGAAGATTTTCACCTATAACCTTCTTTAAGCATGAAACATGGAAAACTGGATGTACTCGCGAAGAAGCAGGAAGCTCCAATTTGTATGCCATAGTACCAATCTTTTGCAACACCTTGTGAGGACCATAGTACTTTGGCGATAATTTATTATCCTTCTTAGCTTGCTTGAGGGACATTTGTTTGTATGGTTGTAGCCGTAAAAATACCCAGTCTCCTACATCAAAACTTCTCTCGCTGCGATGTTGATATGCATGTTGTTTCATTCGATTTTGTGCCAAATTCAAGTTATCCTTTAAGAGTTGGATAACTTCTTGTTGATGCTCGATGTGATCTTCCACTACTTGAACCTTCGAATTTTCTCTTAAATATGATGTGATGGATGGTGGATGATATCCATAAATTTCCATAAATGGGGTCATTTTTGCTGCAGTATGGAAGGAAGTGTTATACCACCATTCAGCGAGAGGTAACCACTTGACCCATTGTGTTTGTTTATCAGATACAAAACAACGAAGATATCCTCCCAAAAATTTATTTACTATCTCTGTTTGACCATCAGATTGAGGATGGTAAGATGAGCTATGAGCTAATTGAGTACCCAAACAAGAAAATAACTCCGTCCAAAAATTTCCAGTAAAAATGGGATCTCTGTCACTCACAATAACCCTTGGGCTTCCATGTAGCTTTTGAATTCTATCCATAAATGTAGTAGCAACTTTACTTGCTTTAAATGGATGAGATAATGCACAAAAGTGTGCATACTTGGTAAGTCTATCAACTACCACCATGATGACACTCTTTCCTTCGGACTTAGGTAAAATTGTGATAAAATCCATTGAAATCTCCTCCCAACATTGACTTGGAATGGATAAAGGTTATAGAAGTCCCGGGGTCTTAATTGTTTCCACTTTATTCTGCTGGCAAACCAAACATTCCGCCACAAACTTTTGAATATCAGATTTAAGGCCATCCCAAAAAAATTCTTTCTTCACCCTGTGGTAAGTTTTTAAAAATCCTTAGTGTCCTCCTAAAGGAGAAGTGTGCAATTCCAGAAGAATCTTTTGTTTTAGTTGGGAATTCTTACAAAGATATAAGCAATCTTTGTACCATAAGGAATCATTTTTCCAACTAAATGTATCAGATGTACTAGGATCTTGCTGCAACTTTTCAATGAGTGTCCATACATCTTTTTCCTTCTTCCATTCATCTCTTGCTTCGGTTATCCAATCTGGTTGGATAATAGAAATGGCACAAAGCAATGCTTCCACCTCTTAATTCTTTCTTGAGAGTGCATCTGCAACAACATTAAGCTTTCCTTTTTTGTAGATTATTTCAAAGTCATAACCCAACATCTTTGTGAACCATTTTTGCTGCTCTTCTGAAGATAGTCTTTGTTCCAAAAAGTGTTTAAGACTATCATGATCAGTTTTTACCTTGAAGTGTCTTCCCATTAGGTAACTTCTCCATTTCTTTAGTGCATGCAGTATTGCTAACATTTCCTTCTCATAAATAGGTTTTTGTAAATACTTTCCTTTGATTGGACGACTTTCAAAAGCAATGGGTCTTCCTTCCTGCATTAAAACTGCACCAATTCCATTTCCTGAAGCATCACATTCCACAATAAAGGTTTTTGTGAAGTCTGGTGTAGCTAAGACCGGTGCTAGGCACATTGCCTCTTTAAGACGTTCAAAGGCCTTAGTTGCTTCAGGAGTCCGTGAAAATGCATCTTTCTTCAATAATGTTGTTAGAGGTGCTGCTATTCTCCCATAATTCTTAACAAACTTGCGATAATACCCTGTTAACCCGAGAAATCCTCGCAACTGCTTTATGGTTGTGAGGACTTTCCATTCCTTAATGGCTTTAATTTTGTTAGTGTCTACCTTAAACACCCTCGTGAGATACAATATGACCCAGATATTCCACCTCTTGTACTCCAAAGAAACATTTGGATGTTTTTGCATATAATTGTTTCTCCTGCAATAGTTTGAGCACCCTGTCAACATGTTCAACATGATCCTTCCAAGACCTGCTGTAGATTAGTATATCATCAAAAAATACTAGCACAAATTCTCTAAGGAAGGGTTTGAAAATGGAATTCATCAACCCTTGAAATGTAGAAGGTGCATTGGTAAGGCCAAAAGGCATGACCAAAAATTCATAATGACCCTCATGAGTTCGAAATGTTTTTTTTCGAGTATCTTTAGTCTTCATTCTAATTTGATGATATCCTGAACGAAGATCCAACTTGGTAAAATAAATTGCTCCATGTAATTCATCCAATAATTCATCAATCAGAGGAATGGGAAATTTATATTTAATGGTGAGCTTATTGAGCTCCCTATAATCTGGACACATGCGCCATGATCCATCCTTCTTGTGTACCAATACTACAGGAGCAGAGAAAGAACTTTAACTAGGTTGAATTATACCCGCCTCTAACATTTCTGCAATCATACGTTCAATTTCTCTCTTTTGGACATAAGGATATCTATAAGGCCTAATGTTTGGACGAACACTTCCTGGAATCAAATGAATAGCATGATCATGATCAAAAATAGGTGGGAGTCCTTTTGGAGTTTCAAAAACCTTGGAATGATTGTCCAAGACTCTTTGGAGATCTGCAGAAATAGATGATTTTGATGTTGGAACTTCTAGTGAGCATAATTGTGCAATTATTCCTCGTTTTTCTTTCTTTAGAAACTTTGTCATGACATTAGAGCTTATTATATTTCCTGGCTTCCCTACAATACCCCGTAATTCGACTTCCTTTCCTCCTGAAAAATATTTCAAGAGAAGTTCTTGAAAATTAAAAGCTACCATCCCCAAAGATTGTAACCATTGTACTCCTAGTACAACATCAACACCCCCCATAGGAGTGGAAAGCATTGGACTATTCAATATATATCCCCCCATGGTTAGCTTGATATTATGGCATTTTCCAGAGCAATTTCTAGTTCCTCCATTTGCAACGATCACTTGACATTCTGGTGCCGGGTATAGGAAAAAATTCAATTCCTTTCCTACCTTACAATGAATAAAGTTATGGGTATTACCTGGATCAATCAACACTATTACCTTTTTCTTCTTGATATGTCCTTTTATATTGAGAGTTTGAGGTGTGGTAATTCCTGCCAATGCATTACATGATATGGTTGGACTCATTTCTTCCTCTTCTTGGGTTTGTTCTTGGTGTATATCCTCTTCTTGTTCATTTTCTTCTTCTTCTTCACAATCTATGTAAAATAATTTCTTTTCAGCACACTTATGACCTTTAGTGTATTTTCTATCACAACTGTAGCAAAGCCCTTTTGCTCTTTTTTCTTCCAATTGTTGTGGTGTCAACCTTGTAGGTTGTGGAAATCTAGGAGTAGCAACACTTTCCTCTTTATAGAAGTGAGTGGTAGGCTTCCTTGTCGCCATAATTTTACATTCAATTTTTCTTGCCAACCTGAATGCCTTCTCCAATGAATCGGGTTCCAAACTGTGAACTTCATGTTGGATGTTATCCTTTAAAGTACCTATGAAGAGATCACTCCTGTGTTCTTCTGGAATACCAGTTACCCTTATATTCAATTTTTGGAAGTCCTCAATGTGCTCCCCCATTAAACCGTTTTGTTTGAGATTTATCAATTGGCTAAGGAAGGTGTTGCTCTTTGTATCCTCATAATGTGCTATCATTTACTTCATAAAAATTGACCAAGTGACAACTTTTTTAAGGGGTAAATCCATCGATACCATACAAATGTATTTTGTTTGAAATGTAAAGTTGCAATGCATACCTTTTGTGTGTTTTGCACATTATGGAGATCAAAATATTGCTCCATCTGTAGTATCCATGTTACAGGATCCTTTCCATCAAACTTCCTCATATCCATTTTTGGAATATGGTGGTTCTTCCCACCAACATTATATTTTATGAAATCATGATTAACATTTATTTTGTTCTCATCATGAATTTCCTCTACTATCTTTTCACCATTAGGAAACATTTCTTGTATCAACTTTGTCAAACATTCCACGTCTGCTTTTAGATCATTCTCCATGTTTTCCATTTTAGATTCCATGCCAGCTTCCATGCCATCTATGTTAGATTCCATGCCATTCTTCAAACCATCCATATTAGATTCCATGCCTTTCTTCAAAACTTCCATGTCATTTTTTGTTTCTCTTTTCGAAAGCGAAATTTGTTGCAGTTGCTCTTGTAATTCTCATATGTCATGTTGCCATTCTTCATCTTCATGAATCATAGTAGATATTTATAAGGGATTAATGGGTGATGAATTATTTTTAGGGGCCATTTTAGAATCCAATACTGATATCTATTGTACAATATGTCCTTGTAATCAATTCAACTTGACTCTTCAAACAAGACTTATGCAATTTGGAAAAAAAATACACACCTTTTACTTGCTTTTGAGGAGCTCGATATTGAAATTGAATTATATCTATAATTTTGGATCCTCAATGTCTGAAATTAAGCCTTGTAGTAGCACTCTAAAGCTTCTTTCAAATGCCATAGGTCTGATCTGATTTGGATTCTTCAAGGAAAATTTATGTCCAATATCCCACAATGACCCAATTTTGGACTAGTTCAGTAGAGCGAACTTGTACAACTTTCCACGTGTCACTGTTTCCTCCTTTGACTTTGACATTGATAGAATGAAATCTATAGTCCGTGCACTTGCGGACAATTTTTACAACATTCCAATCTGATGCTCAGAGAGAGAGCTATGAAGAGTTTCCCAGGATCACCTCTTTGAGATGAAATTCAGAAGCCTCAAAAAACCCTAATTTCCACGGATCATATCTCCGAAAATATTGCGAACCAATAACTGAAATTGTTCAAAAATGTTCCTTAGGATTGTGGCTTTGCACTCTAAAAATTTTAGCTTCTGAACCTTCGTAGAAAAAACGTTATTGCAAAAATACCACAATGACCTATTTAGGTTAAATTTAGGATCCTGCAAAATGACCTAACTTGCACAGATCATATCTCCAAAAATATTGCAAACCAAGCTCTGAAATTTTTTGACGATGTTCTTCTTGGATGTTCAGATTCTGAACCTTCGTATAAAAATATTTATATCTATAATGCCACGCTGACCTTTTTGGAGCAGGGAAACCCTAGAATCTCAAAGCTCTGATACCAAATGTTGTGAAACCAGCTCCAAAAAGAGAAGAAAAGAGATATCAACGCCTTAGAAATAAGCTAGTTCGAGGGGGAAACCTCAAATACATTACATGAATGAACAATTCTTGGATGATTCAAATTACAAAACCTCCTTTCTATATATAGGAGTCCATGGGGCCATAATTTAATCCTAGTAGGGCTACAATGTAATCCTAGCCGACCTAAAAATAATAATTTAAGGGCACAATAATAAAAATATTGGGTTTCAAGGGTACAATAATAAAAATAAGGGGGTTACACTAACAACAATAAGGGAATATACTAGTAATATAGGGACCCAAAAAAAATCATCTTATCTAGTTCTAATTTCAAGAGAACCATGTGTGTAGAGATGCAACAATAGTGCAAGGATGATTTCTTCAATGTCCTATTTATAGATTTGTGCATTGGCTTCGACTTCACTCTGAAATCCATGCTTGGAGTACAATTTTGGGAGAGTGCATGAAGGACAAGACTTATCGTGGCTAAATTGGGTTGACCTCGACTTGCTCTTGTGTACCCATGGCACTGTGTGTTTTATATTAAGAAGGGACATATACATAAGTCGGGTTATGGTTTATAAAAAGGGGTTATATAATTAAAGACTGATTCCACGTGCATGTGCCATTTCGGGACTGAAAATGTAAGGAAGGATTGATCTGAATAGAGGAAGCAGGATAAAGATAAAGAAGGGGTTTGATTCATAAGAACAAAAAGAAATCTCGCCACTCAAATAAATGTGAATAGGTAGAGACACAAATTGAATTCATGCATAGAAAGAAAATTCTGGGAAATATAGTAGGCCACTAAAGGGGCTTTCTACCAAAATCATATTATTTTCTTGAAATAAAATTGTATGGTTAAATATGAATAAATCATATTACTTTATCGAAAGAAAAATTCCATGGTAGAAGTTAACTTAGGGATCTTGTTTTCTTGGAAAGAAAATACACATGAAATTTGCAAAGAAAAATATTAAAGAAAGCATGATATTTTTCATATAAAAAATTGTATCTAAAATTTTCTTATGAAGAGAGAAAGAAAATAACTGATTCCATTGGTGAAAATATTTCCAGGAAATTATGAGAGAAAATTAGATTATTAATTTCCTTGGAGATATTGGCATGATTCCTATACAATCTGAGTATGAATATGAGCACAATAACAATATCAATTATGTTCGAATTATTGAAATAGATTTCTATGTTAATTCTTGAAAAAAAATATTAATTTTATGCATCATTGTATTAGATTTCGAAGTGAATTGTCTTTACATACAATATCAAAATTTTGGAAAAGATAAAATTTCATTAGATTAATTATATTGGAAGGGTTTTCATGAATTTGTACGCATATATTACCATGTTATTTATTTAAAGACCGTAATAGGATTTTTGTGCATGAATTCATGAAAAATAAATATTGTTTTATTAAAAGATGCAGATGAATCTTGTGAAAAAGAATGCATGCTTGTTCCTTAAAAAAATTATGCACATTGAAATAAGGGTCATTATGCTAGAAAAGAAAAACACATGTTCCAAGAACAAAACAATAGTAATTGTGACATAGAAAATATGTTTTTACATGTATATAGATAAATTTATTATGTTAATTTTCTTGAAAAGATTGCCTTGGTAGATGAATTGAGTTAATTTATTGATTTAAGTGCATAAAAGGTTAAGTTAACCTTGTTATTCTTGCTTGGATTTTATGCATGAAGGATGGTTATCTATGTTAATTTCCTTAAAGGGAAGCATATGAAACTTGCATGTACAGAGATAGAGAAATGAGGTTATATTAAATTCCTTTTGAAAAAGGAGTATCTATTTGTTTACATGCAAATAACAATTAATGATGGTAGAATTATATAGAAGATAATATGTGTTGTGTACATTAAAGAAGGGCTATTATGATAAGCTCTTGCATGCACAAATAATAGTCATTTTTTTATAGAGATATGTTATTTGCATGGATAGAAGAACTATTGAGCTATATTTCCTTAGAAAAATTATATATGATTACTTTAATGTTATCATAACTATTACCTTATTTTCTTTTGTAATAAGATGTATATTCATGCAAAAATTTTGTTATCTTGAATTTGGAAAGAATATACATTCACATGTGGGAAATGACAACATGTTGTGTTATCCTACATTGGGAAATATCGTTTTGGGAAGAATATGGATTTGCATGCATAGGAACAACACTAATTGTGTTATATTTATTTATGTATTTGAATGCACCAAAAGTAATAGTTGAACGGCTAGTTCTTTTGATAAAATTTATGTAATTCACATGGTCGAAGATCATAATTGATGTGCTAGTTTCCTTTAAGGGAGTGTTTTGGTAGTTGTAATGATTTGTCTTGCAAGTATGTGTGCTTATGTGAGCGGAATAATAGTTGATGTGGTATTTGTTTATAGAAATGTATGAATGGTTACACACTTACAACTAATGCATATATATTGCTGCTAAAGGAATAATGTCACGATATTTTGTTATCATTTATGAATGTACGTGAATAGATGGTGAAGCACCACTAGTATAGATTTATGAATTGGTTATATTGATACTTGATTTAATCACGATATCAAAGCTTGTCGACAATAGTAGTTGCATGATGAGGTTGTGACATACAAATATGGATTAAATTATATTTATGGAAAGAAATAAGTGCGTGGTATATGTATATAGAAGGATTTTCAGTCCCACAATAATCCAATCATGGCAAGAGCCATGCCCTAAAGACACAATTCTCTAGGGTTTGTGGATAAATGTTGTCATGATTATTGTAATAAATTATAAAAATTTATGTTGTTTTTTATATGATCTTATTTTAATAATTTATGAAAATGTTCAATGGATGGACTCGCTTATAACCATTCAGTGAGGGGTAAATACCCTATTAAGATTTTAATAATAAAATTAAATGTTTGTTTGTTTTCATCCTAAGGGGTTTCAAGGGTATATCAGTGTCTAATGATTTGATTTCTCATTGTGTGAGTTTGATGATGTTCATTCTTTACATGATGCGAAATTTATAATATCACATACGTGATTAAATAATTTAGTTAAAGGAATCATGAAAATGATGCAATGTTACAGTATAAAGTTTATGTTAATATGCTACAATGGTGGTTGTTATTGGTTATGTAACTTACTATTAATTTAATAAATTTACTCTATGTAATGATGAATATTTTATCTAATGGTTAATGTGGAATGTGGAATAGTAATTTGGATAATTTCCCATGGGTAAATTGTGTAAAAATTTTCTAACTCCATCCATTTTTATGCGAGGTTTCTGGGGGATGTTACACTTGAAACATAAATAAAATGAACCTTATTACTTAGATTAGTTATTCTAATATTCTGGAAAATATTTTAAGGGTTCTCACAATCATCCTAACCATAAGATAACATTGTACTTGGCTACCCCCGACCCACCCCAATATCTCAAAAAAACAAATCTAGGAATTTGCATAGGAAATTATATTCTAATTGAACCCTCAAACAACATCCTAATTGAATATTTATGATCCAAATTTATGCAGGAACACAAAATAATACACATATAACCACAAATACAAATATGCAACAGAAATAACACTTCATTTCATTGATATCAAAGAACTGAATTTTTTTACTCACAAAATGGAAATAAACTAGCTAGGGCGCAAGTAGCTTATCTCTGAGAACAGATGTGGTGGCTACATGCCTATGAATTGTGTTATAATGATGCTTGAGGGCCTATTTATTATTTATAAAAAAATGGAAAACCATAAAGATCCAAAAAAATAACCCTAGGAGATGAAGCGCCAAAACTATGGGCCCTGTTTGGGTAAATTGGTAGATCAACTTCCCGGAAGTAAATTTGGCATATGATATCCTGTTGACATGCACAATAATTCATTAGAAATATCTATCCGAGGACTACAAATTTTTATGTGAGAAACATGGAAGGACCTTCCATTTTTCTCTCTGTCTTCCCAAAAAACATCGTTTAGGGCCTCAAAATGGCTTTCGATGTGTAGGACCCAAAAAATTGCTAAAAATAGTAAAATGTGCTACAATTGAGGTGGCCACCAATATCCAAATGGACCATTCGAACCCCTTACGAATAAATGGTCCCCATTGCATTGATTTAATCCATGAGACAAGGAAAATTCTGTTGAAATTTCTCCCTAGTGAACCACATGCCTTGGTGCAGGAGTTACCCGACTTTGACAACCCGATACTGTTGGATATTATGCTGGCGATTATTATTGATTTAAATGTCTATGATACAATATGTGGTGACTTTTTCCATGCAATATGGGTTTAAATTTGTGGCTGTGAGTGGTTCAAGAATGTTGAAGGTGTCCAGTAGAGGTGGGAGGTAGGGCCAAAGGTGGTCCACATTGAATACTGGGTGCAAACCAAGGAATGGTGGAATAATGAGCTCGAAGGCATTGGCTCCTACAGCTTGGTGATGGTGTACAACCCATATCAGAGCGGGCAAATCTTGTGGTGGGTGCTAGCAAGGTGCTTCTTTTGTAAATGTAGCCACACTTTTTTGCCCACCTACAATTTTTGTGGCACCTGACGTTGATTATGTCGTTTCTTGTACTTATAATTGGATATGTCCAATATGTCATCAACCTCGTGGGGGATGTTCTCAATGCGCTCAAAGAATTTGTTCCCTTTGTCAACTATAGACTAGATATGAGCTGAATCAGCCTAGGTAGCCCCAAATGGCATGGATACATCAATGGGACATGGTGGCTGGAATCCCAAGCCCACTTGAAAGGGGTTGTGGAATATTGAGCTATGGAGAGCCCTGTTATAATTGTGCTGTACATAGGGAAGGCTCTCATCCCATGTGAGTGGATGCTTTAAATTATAGATGTGCATAATGTGTCTGATCACTGTTGATAACCTCTGTATGGCCATCAGTTTGGGGATGGAAAGTTGTGGACTTGGTGAGCTTGGTGTCTAGCCTTGACTAGAGGTTGGACCAAAATGTGTTGAGGAACCTATTGTCCAGATCTGATATGATATACTATTTCATCCCAAAGTAAACCCACAATTTTTCAAATAAGGGTTTAGTAGTGGCTTTTGTTGTGATATTCTTCTTGCATGCTTCCATAATGGCTATCTTCGAAAATTTATTGACAACCATGAAAACATAGTAATTTCCATTCTTAGTAGAAGAAATGCTTGAGATGTAATCCATGGAGATGGATTCCCAAGGTATATTAGGGATAGGTAGCACAATATAGAGGTGTTTCTTCTTAATGGTCAGTTTGGGAATGAAGCAAGCAATGCAAGATCTGATGTACATCCTGACATCCTATCGAAGGTTTGGCCAGTAGAAATACTTCTTTGGCACTGCCACTATTTTCTTGACCCCAAAATTCCCAGTGACTGGACTGTAATGTGCTTCCCAAATCATCTTGGAATGATCACTTAAAGGAACACAAAGGTGTCCCACGTGATATAGCAGTGCATCCTGGAGGTGAAAATTTGGAACTTGCATACCCTCCTAGAGTGTCTTGTATGTGTGGCCGAATTTTGGATCGCTCCTGTAGAGAAGCAACCAATCAGAAGTCTCATTCCCACAAGAGTTGAGAACAGTGGTGAGTGCCACAATTGGTGGTCAGTTGAGGCAGTCTGCAACATTATTATAGATGGTATTCTTGCAGTTGATGTTCAAATTAAATTGTTGCAAATATGTGGACCATTTCTGATGGCGATCGCTCGGTAACTTCCCTTATGTATGTATTAATTGCATGGATTGGTGGTCTATGTGGATGACCGTTTCCTTCCCTAAAATGTAATTCTTCCATTGTCTGAAAGCCTCGACAATCAAACACATTTATTTTTCATGAGTGGGATACTTGCAGACTGTGTCGGACAGTGTCTCACTGTGATATGCCACTCTATGCATCTTTTGGGTAAGAAATTCCCCAATAGCATAGTCATAGGCACTTTTCTCGATCTCAAATGGTTCTTGCAAGTATGGTAATATGAGCACTGGGGCATAGAAAATGATATGTTTTAATTCTAAGAACGACTTCTGTTGAGATTCCGACGAAAAAAAAATTTCTTTCGCTCCTCCCTTGGTGACTTGACACAGGGGGCAAGTGATATGAGACAATACAACTATGAACCTAAAGTACAAATTATCAAGACCCAGAAAGCTTCAAAGCTCTGTTAGAGTGGTTGGGGCTGGCTAGTACCAAATGAATTAGATCTTGGTTGGATCAACATGCAGCCCCCCTTCATCAATAATGTATCCCAAATAATGAAATTGGGTCATGCCAAAAGGGCACTTCTCCAAATTGGCACACAACTTGTGTTTCCACAGTGTTTGGAGGACTTGTCGGATGTGGTGGAGGTGCTCTGACCAAGTGTGGCTAAAGATCTGGATGTCATCCAACTACCTTACTACAAATGATTTGGTGAATGGCTACAAGATGTCGTCCATCAGCCTCATGAAGGTTGTGGGAGAATTTTTAACCACGAAATGCATGACCAACCATTCAAAAATTCTCTCCTTAGCTTTGAAGGCAGTATTCCACAATTCAAAGGACTCGATTGGTTCCTTGTGATACCCTAAATTCAAGTCGATCTTGTTGAAATATTTCACCACTTTGAGTGGGTCCAGAAGGTCATCAATCTGTCGGATCGGGTACCCATTCTGGATAGTCATCTTGTTGAGTGCCCCATAGTCAATACATAGTCTCCAAGTCCAATCCGTCTTCTGCAATAACATGATTTGGCTCTCACAGGGCGATGAATTTGACCGGATGTGACCTTTCTACAATAGATCATGAATCTGCCTCTTAATTTCATCATTCTATAGAACAGAGCACCGATAAATCAATCCATTGGGAAGTGGCGCACCTGGGGTAAGATTGATGGACTAGATGGCCTAAGAGTGTAGAGGAACCCATGTGGGTGAGGTGAAGATATCATCGTACTCATCCACAACCTTTTCCATTTGTTTTTGTCGTGTGGAGGAGCCATGTCTAGAGGTCGTGGCCATAGTCTTCTTCTTTCCCTGAGGGTATATCATCAGGAAAAAAAAATCCAGATTTTGGAAATGAGCTTACTGCATTGTTTTGTAGTAACCAAAGAGATAGTGGCAAGAGGTGGCACCTTTGGTATCCTGTACAATGTATTTCCCAAAGTAACAATAACAGTCTGAAGCCAAGAATCATACACAACATGTTTCTTCTACAAGTATGGTTGGCTTAATAATACATCACAAAAATCGAGAGGAGCGATTTCACATAATACCTCATCTATCAAGGGCTTGATGTTGTAGGGAAGGCGACACTGCTAGCTAACACAGAGATCATGTCCTTGGTGGAGCGACAAAATGGTCTACTGTTGTGGGTATGATGTGGTCGGCAAGCTCAACCACCTCACAACCTTTGCTAAAATGAGGTTCTTTCGGCTCCCCCTGTCGATAATGAACTGTAGAGGGAAACCCTTCACGCACATTTGGGAGTGGAAGAGATGGTCCTCCTCCTCTGGATCTTTTGGTTCCTCCTTCTAGATAGTCGCAGTGGCAACAGTGATGTTGGGCCCCCACAATAATAATATTCTTCCCTTTGTCATTATCCTTGTTTATTTTTTATTCAAATTCAGAGCATGCAGCTCATTCAGAACCCCTCATCTCAGCCACTACTGACTGTTTTCCCCAACACTCACTTTTGTTGTGAGTTCATCTCTTATGGAAATCACACAAATTTTTTATGTCCTTCTTTGTCTTAGAGGGGTTTTTCTTTGCTTGCATCTATGGCAGGTTGTCTTGGGCCGCCATGCCTTGTCTTTTTCCTTTGTGGGCACCTTTCCCTTTGTTGACAAATATAATGGAAATAAACTAGCTAGGACGTTGGTAGCTTATCTCTAAGAAATTATTTCATGGCTATAGGCCTCTGAACTGTGTTACAATGAGGCTCAACAACCTATTTATTATTGCGAAATAATGGAAAAACATAAGAATCCAAAAACCTAACGCTACGAGATGAAGCGCCAAAACTATGGGCCCCATTTGGGTAAATTGGTACATCAACTTCCTGGAGACATATCTTTGGAATATGACCTCTGTTTGAGATTCACAATACCTCGTTGGAAATATCTATCAGAGCACTACAACTTTCGATGAGAAACATCAAAGAAAATTCCATGTTGCTCCTAGTTTTCCCAATAAATGTCATTTAGGGCGTCAAAATTGCTAAAAATAGTATATTGTGCTAGAATTAAGGAAAATGAAAAACCAAAAGAAGAAATGGTGGGGTCCTAAGTGAAATAGGCAAGTGGCCACCAATATCAACCTAGATCAATTTAGGTTCTAACCATAATTACTCTCCCATTTTTTGTCACTAGGAACTATTATCTTTCTCTCCCACAAAGTTTTCCCAGAAAGAACCACTGACATGACATCTATCTCCAACCATGTCTTAGGTTTGTTTGTGTCATTTATTGTTATTATTATTCTTCATTTTTTCCTCTTAATTTTTCTCCCCAAGTATATAAAAAGAAAATAATCTCCTCTTATTGTCTTTTTCCCCCATTTGAGCATAACTAATTTTCGATCTCTCCCTTGTCAATTTCGAGTTAGTCGACATGAAAATACTTAGCACATTTTCAAGAATATTTGTTAACAACAAAAGAAAATAGATAAAAAAAATTCACTCTTTTTTTAGACTTAAACATTCCAATTAAAAGCTAAATGAAGTCATAGATAATTGACTAGAGATATTACATACCTGAAATTTAGAAATTCCTAGTTTAGACTCCTAAATTTTTTCAAAAAATTACAAGATCAAGTAATGATACATCCCGAAAGAAAAAAATAAAACTCTAAGACATTTCCAAAATAATTGAATAATGATAATTTCCATCTTTGAACTCCATTAACACACACGTGAATACAAAGAATTAGAATAATAAATTCAAATTTTATACTCATTAACTAAGTCTATATTAAATGATTACACCAGGGCCCTTTTCCAATGTCTAGTTCAATAGTCTTACGTTATGTTCCCTTTTTCTGGGGAAAATGAGTTAATTTGAACAATGATTCCTCTTTCATGCATACAAATATAATTAGTACATCTTTTAGCACTACCTATGAGTGAATTAAGTAGATTAGTGACATATTTTTAAGTTACAAAATCACAATTTAAAACATATAAGTCCCTATATACCTTTTTATATAGTTATTATACAATGTATCTAATTCAATATTGTAATTATACAGGTAAAAAAATGACAAATATGACAACATGAAAAATCGATAATGTAACAACTATCAATGAATGTGTCAACCTTAAAGTGTTCTACTTGCCAAAATTGAAACAATTCTTAATAATAATAAATCTATATGACCAAATAATGTCTTAATTTTGTATTATAATGTATACTTAATTTTGAAAAGTGGATCAAGCCTTAATAGAGTAAGTCTGAATGATCAAATTCATGGTACATAATGATATTCACACAATTTGAAGTAAATTTATTTCTTTGAATCACGTAAGAACACTCCATGGTGCATCTGTTAATTTTGCAGGAAATTGTAATCACTTAATTTAAATTTGAAAGGTACTATAACCATCCTCTTGTATTTTTTTTTTATACATATAATTACATGTAAGCTTGGAGTCCTTTAGACGACTATGAAAATGCTACTTACATTGGGAATTGACAAACAAAAATACATGTAAATTTTCAAGGACGAATAATTTAACATTGAGATTATTACATGTTTCACCACATCTAATAATAATCTCAAGAAGATAAGGCTCCAAACACATAAGTACTTAAACATTACCCTCTATATAGACAATCAACATGGCCTATATCCATCACCAAATTGTGGGAATGTGGAGACTAGCATTATTTACAAAGAATACCTAATCAACTATACACATTTTACAAATTGTCTCAAATCAACTACTATAGACACCCAACATTTTATCACTGATACACTCTTTATTCTTAACATAAAAATGTCCAAATGTTCAAAATATATACAAATTTGAGAATTGTATCAAATAAACTCGATGCCCTTGCTAAATTTAAGCTTTGCATTTCTAAAGCGATAAATTTATGCATTAAAAATATTGGAAAGTGACATGATAGATAAAAATTATCACATGAAAAGGTTATCTAGGAGCACACATACCATCCTTTGTGCATAAATGTAACATGTCCTCATAACCTTGTAGGAAAAAGTATAAAGTGATGAAATTTCTTCAACATTTACCAATGTGTAACATTCTAAGTTACTTTCCATATTCCTTCAATGACCATTAGATAAACCAACATTATTACATATATTAATATTTAAGAAAATAATACGAGTTACACAACCATTTACCACCATTAGTAGCATATTAACTTAAACTTCCCAATCTAAAATTGCATCAATTCTATTATTATTTTAACTTAGTTAATCACATTCTTGATAATATAACAATCGCATCATTTAAGGAATCAAAAGCATAAAAATGGCACAACAAGAAATCACACCATTAGACACTGATATACGCTAGAAACCCCATAAGGTGAAAACCAACAAACATTTAATTTTATTATTAAGTTCTCATGAGGGTGTTCACCCCTAACTCAATGAATTGTAAGGGAGTCCATCCCTTAATGATTTCCATAAAATAGTAAAAATATTTATCATCTAAATTGAAACATAACTAGCTATAAGCTATTACAATTATCATGATATAATTTACCCATGAAGCCATGAATACTAAGTCTTTGCAATCTCATTTTTCCCATCACTGGATCATCCGACAATTGACAATCTGAATGGACCAACAGATATTTATCTACCAAAATGTTAAACATGAATTATTCATCTCATAAGTCACCCTGATTTCATGTCATTATTGGTGTTAGCAGACATGATATCATGATGAGGCAGAATATTAATTAACCAATAATTAGTCTTTATTAGTGATACTTCAACATATATTTGTGCGCATTCATAAAGCATAAACAAAATGTCATGAAACTTCTTCTTCAACATCATTGCACATGGATTTGTAACAATCATGTCACTCTCAAGCATCAGATTTCCAAAAAAACACTAACATAACTTTGCATGCACTTTCATATTATTTCCAAAGGAAATATTAACATACTAGATACTATTGTTGTGCATCAAAATGCATAACAATCTTTAAAATAAATAGCCCAAAAACAAAGTTTCTTTCCGCCCACTATTATTTTTTCTGTTCCAAAGGGATTAACCTAATAGATTCTATATTTATGCATGTGAATGCATGTTATTTTCTAAAAACATATTTTCCACAAGAGAGTTATTCTGAGTGGCTATTATGTATCAAAAAGAAAGTTCTATTTAAAAAAAATCAACATAATAGTTAGAATTTTTTGCATGCAACTACTTGTCCTCTCCAAAAAAAAAATATCATGATAGCTTGTCCTTCTTGCATGTGAAGCATATATTTCCTTCCAAAGGAAACTGACTAAATCTTGCATGGTAAAAATAATTTCGTTTCCAAGGGATCAAATGCATAACATCTATTCTTTCATGCATGAAAAGATAAATTTTACTTTTACCAAAGTATATAACCCAATAAATATACACAATATTCTGCCAAATGAAAGCTAATACTATACATAATATTGTCCCAAAAGAAAGCTAATACCCTAGCTAATCCCTTTATGTGTGCAAATACATATTATTTTCCTAAAAATAATGTTAACACAATCAATATTATGTGATTTCACCTTTATTTTCTCCAAATATATAATACCAAACCTATACTTTTCCATGCATAAAAGTCAATATGTTTCTCTAAACAATCATCCAAAATGAATATTAATGTTATAAAGCATCCGATTACCATTTTTCCTATCCATGAATATGTTCCATATTGCATGCAAGTAAATGTGTTTCTCCTATTATTTTTTAAGAGTTCTGACACAAAAAATAGTTTCTTGCATAAAAATATATATCTATTTATTTTGCAAGGAATCTAATACACTAATTAATCATTTTACAAAACTTAGCTAAGTCACCAGCTATTATGCATGCAATACAAAAAATTTCTATCATTTTACACATTAGAAAGATATGCAATATTTTATCAAGAAATAAAATCATTAACAAAAATAATATTTTCCCTTTAGGATTACAATAGTTATAATTAAGAAAATGCAATTGCTTTTCTAAATCCTAAAAGAACTGTTGTTCATATTATTCTAAGGCTATGGTGAAATGTCATATTTTCCCATAGGATTAGATAGACAAGTATTCAATATTTCCTCATATTTTCTCGTAGGCTTATAATAATTAGAATTAATAAATTTAATACCTATTATAAATCCTAAAATCATTCCATAAATCACCCATAAATCACTCCATAAATGTGATCTTTCCTAAATGCTAAAATCACTCCTTAAATCATCCATAAATCACTCCATAAATCATATTTTTCTAAATTATAGAACCACTCAATAGATCACTCATACATATATCATGTGTTTTCAAGGTAGATTTGCTTTTGTGTTATGGATAAAATACCATTTATCCATATATTTTTTGAAAACTATGACTCATTACCTTTAAACTGATAAGATATGTCAACTTGGAAATATAATTTATTTACATAGAAGAATACAAATTATTCTCAATATAAGAATTAATAATATTTTATTGTTCAAAAACACTCATTTTACGAGAGTTTTTACAATATATTATGCCAAAGATATTCCAATAAAAGTAATACAAAAAATGGAATAAAGTAAATTGTTATTTGAATTTCCAGAAATTAGAGAATCAAATGTTAGCACTCAAATAAGGTAAATGGGAAAACAATGGAAGTTGATGAATGCCAAATGCATGTCCTGAAAATCAAGACAATGTCTAGTGTGGGAAAATAGAAGAAACAAAAGGGAAAAAACCATAAATATTTTTGGGTGTGGAGCTTCGTTATCTTCTTGGCTATTCAGAGGTTTTTGTTTCAGTCATGTTGGATATTTGTTCTTAACAAGGCGGAAACGCAGGCTATATGATCACCAAGAGGGGGTAGAATTTTGTGATTTCATAGTCAATCATAGTCGTTTGTTAGGTATATGATCTGATAGTAGAAGTTATGTTAATTTAGTTTTTTTTCCCTTTGAAGGAAACCCTCGGTTTATCTGAGGGAATTGTATTGAAGCTATGTATTATTAGTCTCAGAAAGAAATAGGGAGGGGACTTTGTGAGAGTGAACAGGAAATTACAAAAAATCTTCTGTAGGCTATATCTCCTCATTTTCCTGGATAATATAAAAGGAAGGACTGGCTAGTTCTCTGTGCACGTAGCCCAAATTGGGTGAACCACGTATATCTATGTCTCTCTTGTTTTATGTGTTTTTATATTTGTATTTATGCAATATTATATGTGTCTCATTACTTCGTTAATTAATTTCTAACAAATAATACATGATACACTAATTTTTTTGAAATATAGTATCTTATAGTGCATGAAAAAATGGCCAAAAAAACACCATATAATTTTTTTTTTAATAAAAACAAAAATCAATAGAAAAATCCTGATAAAACCTTCAAAAATCAAAATTCCTAATAATAAATCCTTATACATAATTCTTCCCACCATATAAAACTATGAAAACAACAAAATTAGCTTAAAACCATGATAACTGAGGGGATTTCTTTGCTCTTACAAATCTATTCATCTCTCAAATATACCTCAAATCATCACAACACAATATAGTTGTCAAAGCACACATTGGAATGAATATTAGAGAGATCACATAAAATCTAAGATAATTTAGAACAAAAGAAAATTGAAAGCACAAAATTCCACTAAAAAATAAATTCCCCTCTCTACCCTACGTGATATGTAAAATTTATGCCTCAAAAACAAACAATGCCCAACAACCACGAGGAACATAAAACCTTCAAAATGTTAAGATAAATATTTTTAACATGTATTGGAGAAAACATCACAAGCTATGATAAATGATACCCTATAAACCATAATAGATCAAATTTTATAAAATCCATGCTGCATAAAACATATATGAATGTCAATAACAACCTAGAAATAGAAAAAGAACTAAAAATACCATAAACCTTAATTAAAATAAAATTTGATAATTGCACACCAAAAATGGTTGGGAAATTAAAATCTTACTAGTAATAGTGATGCTAGGATTTTGCTATAAAACAGAGCCTTCCATATAATAGAGCATGTATTTTATTCAGTATGAAAATTCTCATCTAATTCTACATTAAAACTACATTTGATTCAGCTCAAAATCTACATAATGAAAAGAGAGCCAACACAAACCAATATTGGCATACAAGAATAACCAGAAAATTATAGATACACACTAATTGCCCGAATATTACATTTGTGGTCCTCTTGGCTCTTGGCCTTTTCAAAACTCTCACAACATCCACTCTCTCTCTTTGTATTCCTCACTTTTTTTCATCCTCACACAATACTCCTATTTATACATAATTATGAATTTATTTCAATCCATGATTTCCTCAACCCAAATCTCAACCAAAATCTAAAATAGATTTCTCCCTTTTTTTTTACTCAACTAAGTCATGTTTAAGGAATTATGATCCCTAGATTATCTACCTAATTCAAATCCACTCATATCCTTAATTTATTAAAATAATATTTACAATAATCCTCACACTTACATTTTTCTCTCTTAATTTATTAAAAATGAGCATAATAATTTATAAAATAATTAAAAAGACATCCCCCCCTATTTACATAATATTTTAACAAAAACCAAGTAGGATGCTCTTGCATCAGACTCCCCATGTAGAGAAGTTTCCATAGATTCCTATCTATGAGGTCTGTCACTTTTCTGCAATAATGCGACAGCCACAAGTCTCAAATAACTTGCTCCCTCCAAGATTCCAAACTATGTTCTGGCGTTGGTCCTTTAAAGTATCAACTCCATTTTGCAATTCATCACTCGCACTTTCAATCGGATTCCATCGACTTCTCCAACACTTTATTTCACCAATTCTTTGGAGTAGTTCCTCTTTGTTTGAGGCTTTCGTCTCCAATTGTGTTGAACACTCAACTTTCTGCAATGAAGAATAATCACGAATTCCTTCTTGATTACAACTATAGTCATTGATTTTTTTTATAGTAAAAAATTTCTCATCTGGTGTTGTACCTGCATTCATCAACAAAATGTTAGTTTTAAAAGTATAAGACCTTTCAGCCCCTTTTGATGCTTGAAGCACCAATATTCCATCATAGTTTTTCTAGATTTCGATAAATCCTCTTGGAAATTGTTGGTTGCTTTCATCTTTATCTTGATGGTTCAATACTTATGCTTCCTTTATGTCTCCATGGACATAACTTCCCTGCTACTCCTAATTTTTCATCTCATCTCCCAATACTTTTTGCTCAATTTCTCTGATTCCAACATCATATTTATTAAGGTTTCCTTCTATACCTACAACCACATTATTATTTGAAAAGTTATAGCATTCACTCAAATCTATAAATGTTAAAAACATTTCATCCCTATCATGCACAGTAACTACAATCTCTTCTGTATCAGGTTCTGCAAGTTTCATCTCCCCTTCAGGTTCTTTAAGCCATCGTTCCAAGAACTCTATTTCCATGTGAAATATTTTCAGCGTTTCATCACAACCTTCATTCTTAGTCTCATTCTTCTTCTGTCAATTTTCCGGTGTTATCCTGATTTCTATATCATCACATTGCAAAATTCTGTTGGCAATTTAATTAAAAAAATTCATTTGTTTACCTCCTTGGAATATCACTTGGTCATTTTCATTATGCTTCTACTCCATAACAGCTTCAACTGGCTGACTTACACCAAACAAGAATTCATTTATGATTTATTCCTGCTACAAAAAATAAATACCTTCCTCCTCTGAAAGGAATTATCCATCAAAATTCACCTCTATGACAGTTTCACCAGACTGTACACCATATTCTACACATCCTGCAAACATACAAAAATAATGAGATTTAAAAATGCAAGGCCTCATAGCCTCATCTGCTTCTCTTGTCAACATATCTTCGAATTTTTCTGAACTATTCCAATAGTTAATGAGATCTTCCTCATTTATCTCTTCACCCAGAATTTCACCCTATTCTGGGCCACGAAAGGAAACTTCCATTTTCAACTCAGCCTCTATGAGTTCTCCACATCTCAATTGCACACTCATCATCTGCTCGAGCTTCCTCATATCTTCTATCAAATGTATGTTTACCTATTGTTCCCTCTTTGCATGTAGCCTTTGCCACTTTACTTTCTTCCTCATGGTCCAGCCTTGTCTCTGGTCTCTTGTATTTCTCTACAACAATTCCATAAATAATTCAAGGTGAACTGCTATCTCAGCTTTCTCCGGCTCATACTGTTCATTAGTCAACTGCTCAAATATGCCAATTACCTTGGCATTTTCATTCTTCTTTCTTCTGATGTGGTCTTCATCAGATCTTCTGAAATGATTATCACCAGTCATCTTCTCCTCTTTTTCCAACTTCATCTGTTCACGTGTGGATTTCATTTGAATCCCCTTTTCATCAAGCCTCCATACTTTCCATTCAACAATACAAGCTCTCTACTTGCGCTTGACCTCCTTCAGTTATCTATTTTGGAATCATCTCTATCAACTCTCTTACTCCTCTTTTGCTACAAACAACAACTTTAGTAATGCCTGTGTTACAATGAACAACTCTTTAGGTGTCGGGCTTCGCCGATCATGCACCCAATTAAATTCAAACCTTTGACTTGGTTTAAAGCTCTTTGACTCTAAAATTTACATCAACTCCTCATCTTGGATGAAAAATACACCCTCTTGTATAATAACTCAATGGTTTAACTTGACTCAAGCTATCCAAATTTTCATCTAACCTTATCTGATTTAACTTCAAGGCTTGACCAATTAATTACAATAGTGGATATTTTGACTCTAATTCAAGTTATACAAGATACCAATGAACATCCACCCTTAATAAATTTTCATGATGTAAAATTTTCACTCTCTCTCATACTCCATTCTTATGAAAATATCATAAGTTTCCCATTATCACTTCACATGATATTGAAGTCTTTAAATCAAAATGCAATCTATTTCCCAAGATTTATTTTATGGTGAAAATAAATAAGCCATTCAATTTTCAACATTCAAAAATACCTCTTTGAAATGAATGGTCATACCTTCAAGGTTATTAATAAACATTCTCTTTGCAATTTCAACTCTCCAGATTTCACTCTTCTTTGTCATCTTTATCACTGTGAATATTCACATGCCCTTCATTCAACATGCTCATCATCTAATTAGCACAAACAGTTTCCCTATACTTCCATGCACCATACAACTTCACATTATAAATTCACATCAATTCACATCTCTTCACCTACATACATAGAAAAAGCTATTCATGTTTTCAACCTCTTTGAGGAATAATCTACAACTCGTACATTGTGTCCGAATAACACCTCCTTAAGCACCGCCACATGAAGGTAAAAACAAGGATTATACAACATCGAGAAATTATGGTTTGTTTGATTTTTCAACCTTAAACACAAATCAAAATAATTCTCATATTTCCAGCTACAATCTTTGGTCCCAATGACTTAGTCAAAACTGCAAAGAACCCACATTATGCATAATAAACTCTCTCATATATTATAAAAATGCATGTTTCTCTTTATATCACGAAGGATAGCACATTCTCCATTTACATTTATTTAAGTAGAACTTAATTTCCTTTAAAACTACAATGGTGATAAAACCTTATGCCTCTGCATTTACAACATTTTCACTTTAATTTTTAATCGCATGGTGACATATCTATAAATCATTCCCGCTAAAATACTTATCTATAAATTCAATTTTGGTTAAGAAAACCAAAAATTTGAACATATAATCTGCTCGCTCACAATTTTACTTAGCATACCTTTACCCAACATTTACCACGCTTCCTTTATGCTTTGAACTTCATTTTATCAAACTTTTTTTTTTTTTGTCACAGGCTCTTCACTTCTGCCTCAGGATATGCCCCTGTTACACTCTCACCACTAAGCATAACACAATCAGTCCCATCCATAACAGCATTAGCCACACCTGTAGCTTCAGCACGGGTAGGTTGAGGAGACTTAATCATGGATTCCAACATTTGAGTAGTAGTGATTTATGAAGAAAAAAAAGTAAAATAAGAAGAGAAACCAACCAAGTGTTATGCACATGTACATCAGGTCGCAATCAAAAGAAAAGGATGGTCTATTCAAATGGACGTCTCCACCACCAAATTGCATAAAGAATTGGGTCGCAAATAAAGGAATCTTATCTGTGGAGTAGATTTTCGGAGTAAATTGAATGAAGTTACTCAGGTCTTCCAAATGATTTTTTCTTACAGTAACTGATCGATGGGAATGGTCAATAATGCTGTGATGGGGAAATTGGTAGGAAAATTCATCAGATTAAGGTATATCGCAACTTTATTTTCTCAAGGAAATAAGAAGAGTAATAAACCACATACCACAACTATTTTGTTTTCAAAAGTGTGCCCAACTATTGAGGTCTTGATACGCATACAAGTGTAGCAAAGACGCAGCTGGTAACTCCTCTACATTCCTTAATCATTCAGATGCTAATATTGAGGCTCAACTCACTTCTTAATCTTTGCAAAATATATTCAATCTTGCTTCTTTGTTATTCTGTATCTAATGAAAGACTTTACCCTATACCTTTGCTTGACTTGACTTGGTGCTTCAATATTTTGACTGACACTCCATTACAAATGTGTTAAGACTGCAAACGCAATATCAATTGATGGTTGAAATTTCGATTTCCAACTTCCTTTTACAGTATGGTCCCAGCATTCTCCAACGTATGCCTTGACTAAGTGGTACCTCCACTGCCTCTGGTGTGACATCAATGTCAAGATCAGTTGGATCAAAGATAAAAGATTCATCCATTGAATACATCGAAACACCTTCCATGGTTGTAGCTGCCCATGATCTCCCAGTTTGTGAGATTCTCAAACCTTTTGTTAAACTAACAGGATGGCCATTATTAGTTGCAGTTCCTGGTAAACCATATCCTAGATGTCCATTTATTTGGCCCTATGATTTGTATCTACAGCCATCAAATTCGGCTTGCATAAACTACTAATTCAGTTTGAAAAGACCGAGAATGGTTCACAACTTTGATTTTTTTTTGGATGCACAATTCTGGCTTTAAATAATACAAAATTGCAGTCTATATTGGCCAAACTTGATAATTCCAACTCACAATTCACACTATTACTTTCAATATTCATTCAACATAATGACATTCAAATGCAATGCGGATATAATGGAATATTTACCATACAAGAGACGTGTTATGTATATTTTATTAATTATTAGTTAGATATAGCTATCTTAGGTTTTATTAAGTGAAAGGGCATGATCTCTTCGCCAAGGGACACCATAAGGCTATATTTAAAGCCTTGGTGATTCCCCATTGTAATCATATCTCATATCTCATATTTTATCAATAATAATATATACTTATTCAAGTTTACCAGAGTCTTTACACTCCATTGGTATCAGAGCCATCGCTCTCTGGGATCTGTGTGATCACCTAGAATTAAGGAATTACAAGAAAATTCGAAAATTGCAGATTTTTTTAAAAACCAAGTGCTTGTGGGTAGCAACATTTGTTTTTTAATAAAGAAGAAGGAAGAAATATATATATATATATATATATATATATATATATATATATATATTAATAAAATCAAAAGAGAGAAGGAAAGTAAACATAAAAGGGGAAATAAATTAAAAGGAAAAAAAAATATTTAAAAGAAAATAGTTCCAAAAGAAAAAAAAAGTAAAAGTAAAAAGAGATATATATATATATATATATATAAGGAAGTATATATACGTACATGTGAAGACAAAGTAAAAAGGAACAAGGAAGAGTAATTGCTCGTGGTTTACAAGCTCATGGTTTTGGGCCCATGGTAATTTCCCATGGTATTAAAACCCTTTTCACCTTTTCAAAACAATGTGCCTTTTCAAAACAGAGCGACTTTTAAAAACAACGTGACTTTTCAAGGTTAACATTTTTTTTCCCCATAATTATATATATATATATATATATATATATATATATATAATTCAAATAATAAAATAATAATAATAATAATATAAATTATTATTATTATTTCAAAAAAAAATAAAAATTAATTAATTAATTAAATATTAATTAATTAATTAATTTAAAAAAAAAAGAGAGGGAAAAACTGGCAGAAAAATTATTCCCCACCTCATACACATCAATGTCTTCATTGATGTCGATGGACAAATTCCAGAAGAAATTGGTGGATCTTGAGAAACAAATCAATAATAATTCATATGACTTTGGAAAAATATTAGTCGATCTTGAAGGTACAGTTGCAAGACACTCCAATGACATCAAAAAGGTTCATGATACGACAAATCGAATAGAAAGACAAATGCGGCTAAATCATTACGAGGTCACAGAAAAGCATAGCGAAGCAATGAAAAATATGACAGAACTCTTCAATAAGCTAAATGATAAGATAGATAAGTTAAGTCAGACACAACTTCCAATATTCCCAAATGTCGAACATAATCAACTAAAAAATTCAGCTAATTCATATCATCATCATGAATATGACATGTTTGAAAAAGAGCAATTAAATGAGGTTGAATTGGAAATCAGCTCACATGAAGGCTATAGTGTTGAACCACCTAGAAGTAGAGACTCTGAAATCAACCATGAAAGTTATAGAGCTGAGAAACCAAGAGAAGAAAATGCAACTCAATCGACTTATAAAGCCAGTAATGCAACAACAGAAGTTATTGAAAACTTTTATATAAATGAAAATCCAATGGCAGAAAAAGAAACAATGTTGGTGAAGGAGCCACATAAAGAATTTAACATGACTGTTATCATAGATGCCACAACAGACATAGTCGTTGAAAATGAAAAAATCCATGAAAATACAGTTTCTTATAAACAACAAAAAGTTTCATCCCCAGAATTGAAAGAAAAATGTTAAGAGATAAACACATTCGAAGCCATTGATACAGTGCCAGAAGCTGTTGAGGCCTTCGATGTTCACACAGATATGGTTGTTAAGAAGGAAGCATTTGATGATGAGGAGAAGTTGCATCGAATGATAATTGTTGGTAACTTAACTCTAAATCTAAAGAGAAATCATGAAAAATCACCAGAAGAACAAGGACTAGTTAGGAAACACAAAAAAATCTTCCAAGACCTGCCAATAAAAATACCTCCTAATAAGGAACATGAAAATCCAATGGAAGTCAAGAAAGGACCCGACCCTGTCAATATCAAATCTTGTCGCTATCCACATCACCAACATATGGAGCTCGAGAAGATGCTTCACGATCTTTTTAAAATGTGGGAAGCAAGAGCCCACCGCTCAAGAAACCCAGGCGTTCGTCAACATTTTCCATCGTTATGTATGCTTTGAGGACAAAGCATCTTTAAGAGAGGGGAAATGTTATGTATATTTTATTAATTATTAGTTAGATATAATTATCTTAGGTTTTATTAAGTGAAAGGGCATGCTCAAAGATCATGCCTCTTCGCCAAAGGACACCATAAGGCTATATTTAAAGCCTTGGTGATTCCCCATTGTAATCATATCTCATATCTCATATTTTATCAATAATAATATATACTTATTCAATTTTATCAGAGTTTTCTCATATACTACTTCAGTTTGAAAAGACCGAGAATGGTTCACAACTTTGATTTTTTTTTGGATGCACAATTCTGGTTTTAAATAATACAAAATTGCAGTCTATATTGGCCAAACTTGATAATTCCAACTCACAATTCACACTATTACTTTCAATATTCATTCAACGTAGTGACATTTAGATGAAATGCGGATATAATGGAATATTTACCATACAAGAGACGTTGACATAAATATCTCATATACTACTTCAGTTTGAAAAGACCGAGAATGGTTCACAACTCTGATTTTTTTTTGGATGCGCAATTCTGGTTTTAAATAATACAAAATTGCAGTCTATATTGGCCAAAGTTGATAATTCCAACTCACAATTCACACTATTACTTTCAATATTCATTCAACATAATGACATTCAGATGCAATGCGGATATTATGGAATATTTATCATACAAGAGACGTCGACATAAATAAATGATGACGGAGACTCGCAACAAGACCTGCACATCAACGCTGAGAACAATAATGAATGCAGAGTCTTCAGTACCGATTTGCATCTATATCATTATCTCTAGCACTCTCCAGTACTGGAATTATTCAAGTAGTATATCTCATATACTACTTCAGTTTGAAAAGACCGAGAATGGTTCACAACTTTGATTTTTTTTTTGGATGCGCAATTATGGTTTTAAATAATACCAAAATTGCAGTCTATATTGGCCAAACTTGATAATTCCAGCTCACAATTCACACTATTACTTTCAATATTCATTCAACGTAATGAAATTTAGATGCAATGCGGATATAGTGGAATATTTACCATACAAGAGACGTCGACATAAATAAATGATGACGGAGACTCGCAACAAGACCTGCACATCAACGCTGAGAACAATAATGAATGCACAGTCTTCAGTACCGATTTGCATCTATATCATTATCTCCAGCACTCTCCAATGCCACATTTGACATTCCGTTGGTTCTGCGTTCAATCCACAGCATTTGATTGCTTCTACGCTGTCTACCATATGAGCGTTTTACCAAACGGAGTTGGCTCCCATCGCACACCTATTCAATGGCTTCCCTTTGCTCTTTTGGCATTCATCACACTATCGTTGTTCTTATACGCAAATATTGATCTGTCTTCAACACATTCAACCTCGTCAGGCACTGATCTTTTCTCTGATACCAAATGATGCTAGGATTCTGCTATAAAAAAAATGGTTGCATATAATAGAGCGTGTATCTCATTTAGTATGAAAATTCTAATCTAATTTTTCATTAAAACTACATTTTATTTAGCTCAAAATATACATAAAGAAAAGAGAGCCAACACAAACGAATATTGGCATACAAGAATAACAATAAAATTATAGATACAAAATAGTTGCCTGAATATTACATTTGTGGGCCTCTCGGCTCTTGGCCTTTTCAAAACTCTCACACCATCCACTCTCTCTCTATATTCCTCATTGTTTTTCATCCTCACACAATACTCCTATTTATACATAATTATATATTTAGTTCAATCCATGATTTCCTCAACACAAATCTCAACGAAAATATAAAATAGATTTATCCCTTTTTTTTGGACTCAACTAAGTCTCGTTTAAGGAATTCCTAATCTCTAGATTATCTACCTAATTCAACTCCAATCATATCCTTAATTTATTAAAATAATATTTACAATAATCCTCACACTTACATTTTTCTCTCTTAATTTATTAAAAATAAGCATAATAATTTATAAAATAATTAAAAAGACATCCCCTATTTATACAACATTTTAATAAAATCAAGGAGTATGCTCCTACATCAAATAGTAAACCATGTTAGGTGTTCTTGTATGCAACAACCAAAAGCCATTTGTTAAAATCTAAAATATGGAAGCTCAAAGAATTTTTGGTCCTCAACTAAATGTATGAAACCCTAGAAAAAATAATGCAGAGCCAAAATAATATAAAGAAATAATCATTCCTCTAAAAAAAATACTAGTAAATAATTATAAGGGATAATATAGATACATGAAAGCTCTTGTAGAGACGATGCCTTTAAATTATAATCTCTCCATGAAACTCTAATTTTATTGATTATTTGATGGGTGCATGGTAAATATTCAATGTCATAAACCAATGTAGACATTACACGTTAGTTTTAGTTAAGGGATTATATGTCTGGTGTTAAAGTTTATATTATTATTTTAATGTGACATCCAACAACAGGTAATTAGGCGAATCAAGAAATACATGTCATGTAAATAGTTCAATCGAACTTTATAACCAATCACGAAACAATTTAGTAATATTTTATTTTAGTTTTAACTTTCTAAAAAAAGGTATCATCAAACCACAGGTAATTATTCTAATCGAACTTCCAAAACAATTATAAAATTCTTTACTAATTATTAATAAAAAACATTAAATTTAAGAAAAAAACCTTAATAGAAAAATCTATTAAACATTGGAAAATAGTAAACAATTTTTTTTATGAAAAATAAAAGGCAATTCATTTTTCCTGGATTCCCATAATCCTTGAAATGGTGGGGACTAATCAAATCAATTATAAATAATAATTGAAAAAACATTTGAATGGGTGGTTAGGCTATTTCCAAGAGGAAAGGATAATCGATGTTACATCGATAGCCTCTCTCTGCATAATTGTTTTCACAACTTGAGCATGTGTCCAACTTCCCACTTCGTAAATATATCTCTACAATTGCTATGTGCAATCTCTATCAGAATAGAAGATCACAAAATTCATGAGACCAAACATGTAATAAACTACCAATTAGAAGTTAAAAGCATTCATCCAACCAAACATGTGTCCAACTCCCAACTAGAATATCAAAAAATTCCTCTCACTAGTAATCAAATTATAAGGGGTGGTCTTAATATCACTTAGAAGGGAATATATTCATGCAGTCCTTCGACATTAAAAATATTAGAAAAAAGGCATTCAATTGAAAATAATAAGTTATGTTTACATTTCATTTTCAATCAAATTTATTTCTATTAAATTAATTAAATTCCTAAAACTACATGGTAGGTAGAAAATATTACATTATGACAACATCAAATAGATAATAGGAGTTGTATACGGATGCAACAGAATAGCTTGAACAACATTGTTTGTCGGAATCTAGTAAAACAAATTTTAAAAAAAATAGGTAGTTGGAGTGTTTGAATTTTATTTTTGATGGTGGAAATGGATTCAAGACCATCATAAACCCCGAGGGCAACCAAAATACTGAATTTTAATTACTGTAACCCAGATTTTCAAAAATCTTTGCCGAAATTTTTCCTAATCTTATTAGAATTTATGGGTTATTCTGTGGGATTTCTAGACAACCAAAATACTGAATTTTAATGACTGTAACCCAGATTTTCAAAAATCTTTGCCGAAATTTTTCCTAATCTTATTAGAATTTATGGGTTATTCTATGGGATTTCTAGACTGTGACATACATAATATAGTGAAATATGAAAATGTACATTCACATAATAATAAAATTTATAAATTATATTAATTATTTTCAAGATTAAACAATACATTTTATCCCAAAACAAAAGGTGTACTTGAGTTTTTCTCTTATCATGATACATGTATCTCAAATTATAAAATTTTAATAAATCAAATTATTTAATTATAACAAATCAAAGTATACTAAACTCTATGTTTTTAATATCCAAATAGTATAAATATATGACTCCCATTGTCAAACATCTACATTTTTCTATTTTTTGTTTTTCCTTAATATTTTATCTCTAACCAGTGCAAATTGAAGTCTCCCATTCATCATAGTCATGCATTTATTTATTTATCAGAATAACCATTTGTAACAACCTTCTGGATCTATAATTTAGAGCAAGATGATAATACCTAAAAAAAATGTTGGAATATAAGAGAACCTAATTATGATGTAAATGGAATTCAACCAATATTTCGAGGTGGATGGAAAGAGAATATGAAGCAATGTGGATAGGGTACTTGTTCATCGCTTTTTTTATGTAGTGTAAGGTTGTCCACCAAGGTTTGAATCTATAAATTGTATGCCCCGCCCAGATGCGATATGTTTTAAGTGGAAATCATAGTGTGTAGATTTTGATTTTATATTGAAGTGGAGAGTGATCCACCATTGAGGTTGATGTTTACAGTGTTAAGCCATCCAAAATTGTAGAATTATATATGTGTGGTCTACCCCAACGTATGGAATAGGTTTCAATGGAAATATAGTTGGTGAAAGTCATTCATTGATTTTCATTTCACTCGGGAAGTGGACAAAGTGAAATTAAAGTGAACCGTCAAAAAAGGTTCCATTAACAACATTGTCTTTCTTACTAGGATGACATGAGTTTCAAAGGGATGAGAGTGAGTGTGAGTCCTATGTTGTAGTTTATTATGTTTCATTTTAACCTAAAAAATGAAATATATATGAATGAATAAATGAGGTAAGAGATAATATTCAAAGCACAATCTGTGATCTAGAATTCATGCCGTGAATAAATTTGTAGCTAAAAAATAGTTGGCAAATATTATCCTAAATCTACAAGACCTGCTGACTACACTTGGCCTCATCCTCAATTTTGAAAATGAACCTTCCACCCATATATTAAAGTGATCATAAGTACTCGCTTTCGAATATTTGGCGAATTTTTTCCTTATGGACACTTACCCAATGTAGAACATGACCAACCTCTCCTGAGATCCCTAAAATTTAGAATTCACCAAACACATTTCCCAAGCTGATACCATAACTAAAGCCCTTGTGGTTGATGTAAACCATAATCTCAATATGTGAATTTGAAACCTCATGGAAATAATTCTTGCAAAGCTTCACCAACTAGGAATGCTCGAGATGAAATCTTGCCTCCAAGTTATGGACATCATTGGCAAGGCATTTGATATAAATGAGAGGAATCATCACTATCTGGACATGGAATTTATCGAATTTAGTCTTGAAAAAAATGGAAAACTTGAAGAATGAATGCATGGTCTCATGGGTTTAGAAATTATCAGCATAAAAAATCCTTCTAAAATCTTAACAAATGGGAAAAAACTATTTGTACCAAAAGATAATAATCTCCTAGTATCATCATATCGAATCTCATTGAACACACAGGGTATCGATGCTTTCTAGGATCGACTCTCATAAATATTAATAATTTTTTTTCCCACATATATACATGTCAAAAATTTTTTCCTCACCAAAATATTTGGCTAAATAAATATTTGGTGGTCACACAGGCTAAAGGAAAAGGACCATATTAGTAGTAAAATTGTATGCCAACACCACGAGATGTAATACAGACTCAAATAGCCAATAAATTGTGCCCATTGGGCCATCACCTCATCACCTTACACATTAATATATTATTTTCTTCCCTCATTCTATCTTTAAACATAATTTATCACACATCGATTATCGAGGGCATCTTTGTCCCTCACTTTTGTATCAAAGCATGTGTCAATGGCATTGTTTCATTCAAATAAATCCCTTCACAAATCCCCACAACATTTCATAACCGTTATAAAAAATATCATGAAAATTTGGTATTTATGTAAAAGAGTACTCTATATTTTTTTACATCATGAGATTAAGACAATGAGGGGATATCTAGAAATTTATCCTAAAGCCCTTCATCCAACATTTTGTTTTATTAATTGGATTTTTGTTTTGTGAGCGAGAGGAACCTAGCAACTAGCCTAACACATAACTTTTAGTAAACCTATAAGGGGGCTATGATATGTCCTCCTCTCTGTAGATATGTTTGCAACAGGGAGATTTGAACCAAGGTCTCTCAGGTTTTAATGATTTCATAGGTCTCATATTACCAACTTAGTTGTTCGCCCCAAACCTTATTTAAACTTAAAAAAAAAAGTATGAATAAAAAATGACATTTTTTAGTCCTAATTTTATCTTCACACTTGTGACTGTTCAATTTTTACCACTACATTCAACCAATCATCTAACAAGCTCCCCACTGTATTGATGTATTTATACCATTATTTATCCAATTTTTGTTGCAACTAAAACTAAAACAATTTATACAATCATGAATTTGAGGAATTGGATAAATGTTTAAATGTATAAATGTGTGATATGAGTATCAATGTGTGATATGTATAAATGTGTGATATGATTATCAATGCAATCAATTTTCATCATAGACTTTATTCATGGGCCTATGTACAGTGGCATTAGAGCATTTCTGCAATTATGAACTCTAGGTTTTGATGATATTTTTGTTGTGAATGGGAAATAAACTATTTATGCCAATTTTGCATGGGATCATATCAATATCCTCTTCGGAGCAAGATTTGATTGTCTGCCTTGTGTGGCTTGTTCTAGGACCGTTGTTGGAATTTCTGAATATTCTAGAACAAAAAGGGAGAATAGAGATTCTCCTCCTCAACGGAGAGATTCAATATAAAAAATTTTGAATGCTAGACAGAGATGGCATAAAAATGCTTTTCATTAAACATAAAAATATCATATTACAAAATGATAGATTCATCAGAACTGGGTTCTGGATTCACAACTCAAAAATGCTCAAGGCTGTTACAGACACAGTGCTCAAAGAAAAAATATCGTCCTTTGTTTCTCTCACAGGGACGCTCTTTGTCTTTCTTCTCGCCCGCTGGATTTTCAAAACACAACATAGTCTGTCTGTGCAACAACTAAACTACCTTTTTCATTTCAGGCATTATATACAATGCGACCCTTTTTTTTTAAATAAAAACAATCTATTCAAAAATATATTACTGCATACATTTTCAAAAACCAAAGTCAAAATACTTTTGGTCACGGCTTTCATACAAAACATAACATAAAATCAAATTAAATATATTCATGAAAGGTGGAGCCCACATCGAATATCGCATCGCGGACTTACGAGTGGTTCATGTGGTGTGCGGGACTTGTGCGCTTGCGATGTGCGATGTGCGAAGTCACGACATCGCATCATAGACAATGAGCAGATTGGCTGGTAATCAAAATGTATGCATAATGTGCGATGTGCGATGGACCCCACATCGGAGATTGCTACATCGCATGGCAAGAAGGCTTCGGGGTATCAACACAGCGGAGGGATTTAACATATGTCACATGCGATATGCAATATTGCATCGCAATCAGATGCATCACATCAGAATTGTTGGTACAGCAGTTCATTGCATCGCAAAACATGACAGGGTTGCGGAAATTGATTAAGGGATGTTGAATGTTGCGACGAGCGATGTTGTGATATCGCAACATCACATCACTGGTGTATCATCGACACTGGTGGGTTAAGTGACCTCTGTGCTTCCAATGCACGATACAAAAACTTCAAAACAAAACATAAATAATTGTGTGATCAATTCAAAACACTTCAAATAAAAATTCAATGTGGTTGGTGAATGGGTAAGGCGGTGCGGTGGTTGAAATTGTAAGACTTGGTATGGTGGATTTATGACAGATAAGACTGTTATCACTGTTGTATACTACGTGATCAAAAAACCACAAATAAACATCAATGCTGAGTGGCGGAGGTATGGTTGTGGCTGAAAATAATAAATCCTCCCCTATTTCATTTATATCCATCTTGAATTCACAGTGCCATGCACGTAATCTTGTTGGCCCTACTGTACTCCTATTTCTCTGCACGTAGTTAGTAGCAGGGGAATTTATTATTTCCAACACTCCCCCTTAAAATCACTTGTTGGGTTTTCTGTCATACCCATGCATTTTCTCAGATAATTAAACTCCTTTTGCCCCAATGGTTTTGTCAAAATGTTGGCAAACTTCTCCTCTGTTCTGCAATGTTTCAGAACAATTTCTCCACTATTCACTAGCTCCCTTATGTATTGAAACTTGGCATCTATGTGTTTCGTTCTTTTTGAAACACAAATTCTTAGACAACGCTATGGCTGAGATATTGTCACAATAAATCACTATTCCCTTTACCTTTTCATGACAAAAGCTCCTCAACATTCTTCTCATCCACACTGCTTGACACGCTGCTGCTATAGCTGCCAGATATTCTGCCTCTGCTGTAGACAATGCCACAATAGGTTGTTTATAGAAGCCCATCAAATGGCTCCTGAACCCATGTGAAAAACATAGCCAGATGTGCTTTTCCGGACATCTATACTTCCAGCCCAATCACTGTCAATATAACCAATCAATTGAGAATTTTCTGAAGTGGTATATAAAATTCCATACCTTTTAGTTCCTTTCACATACCTCAGAATTATTTTTTCTACTTGCCAATGTGCCTCCTTTGGCTTTTCCATAAATTTGAAAATCAAGCTGATGGCATGCATGATATCCATCCTACTTGCAATCAAATACATGAGGCTGCCAATTATGCTTTTGTACAACCTAGGATCAAAATCCTTGTTGTTGTCCTCTTTGCTGAGTTTCAATCCCATTACTGTGGGAGTAATTGTTGCTTTGCAATCCTACATGTTAAATCTTTCTAAAACTTCATTAACATAATTTTCTTGAGAAATAAAATTTTTATGTTCATTCTATTCTACTTCTATTCCTAATAACTATCTTAGCAAACCCATATCAGTCATTTCAAATTCACCCTTCATGACTGTTTTAAAATTGTCAATGAGATAATCATCATTACCTGTGAATATCACATCATCAACATAAAAAAAAAACAATGAGCATCTTACCATGTTTTTCCTTGATGTACAATGTGGGTTCTCCTTCACATTTCTCAAACCCATTTTATAGTAGATAGGAATATATCCTACTGTACCATGCTCTTGGTGTTTGTTTCAGCCCATAAAGAGCTTTCTTTAATCTGCAAACTTTGTGCACTTGGCCTTATTTCTCATAGTCGTTAGGTTGTTCAACATAAACCTCTTCCATTAAAACTCCATTCAGGAACACTGATTTCACATCCATTTGATAAACCTTCCACTTCTGTTGTGCTGCTATGGACAACACTGCTCTCACGGTTTCCATTCTTGAAACCGGTGCAAAGGTTTCCTCATAGTCTCTTCCATGTTGCTACTTGTAGCCTTTGACAACAAGTCTAGCCTTGTGCCTTTCAATATTACCTTCAGCATTTCTCTTGGTCTTGTAGACGCATTTCACTCCTATGAGTTCTTTTCCATTTGGGATATCAACCAATTCCCATGTTTTATTTTTCTCTATGGCATTCATTTCTTCATCCATAGCTTCTATCCATTTTTTATCTTTCACTGCATCTTCAAAATGAATAGGATCATCAACATGACAATATAATGCGAATAAAGAGTTCATACCTTCATTTGCAGCTTCTTGCTCATATATTTCATTCAAATTTTTGAATCTGGTTCCTCTTTCGCTTGGTGTACTTTTGCTTGAGGAAGCACTCAAATCTGCTCCTTGTAGTGTGCTTGGAGAGGCACTACTTCCACTTCTCAAGGGTGTTCTTATTCTTTCTTGAGGTCTCCCTTGATTTCCTTGTGTTGGTGGAGGTGTTGCTGCTAATGAGGTGTTCTTTTCAACCACATCTTCCTCATAATCATCATGAGACAAACAATTGTTCACATTCACTATTTTCTCAATGCTTCCATCCCTTGCTTCTTCTTCAATGAATTTCACATCTCTGCTTATAAAAAATTTCTTGGTGGATGGGTTATACAAGATATATCCCTTGGATTCTTCACAGTATCAAAGAAATATGCACTTCTCCCCCTTACTCTCCAACTTCTTCCTCACCTGATCCGGAATGTGTGCATAAGCCACACAACCAAAAACTCTCATTTGGGTGACTCCTTGTTTTATTCCACTCCATGATTCTTCCAGAACTCTGTTCATTACTGCTTTGGTTGGGCATATATTCAAGATATATACCGCAAAATTTGTAGCTTCTTCCCAATATTCATTTGGAAAATGTTTTTCCTTAGCATACTTCTTACCATATCCATAATGGTTCAATTTTTCCTTTCAGCAAATCCATTTAGCTGTAGTGTGTATCTTGTTGTAAATTGTTTATGTATGCCATTTTCTTTGCAAAAACGCAGGAATTATTTTGAGATATACTCACCTCCTCTATCAGTCCTTAAGAGCTTGATATGCTGCCCACTTTGTTTCTCTATAAGAGCTTTAAAGTGGAAAAATTTATCAAACACTTCACTTTTATATTTCAAGAAATAAACCCATGTTTTTCTTGTGAAATCATCAATGAAGGTCAACATATAATGGTTTCCTGATATTGATGGTGTTTGCATTGGTCCACACAAAAATCTGAATGGACAATTTCTATGGGTGCCTTTGCCCTTATGCTCTTTCCTGATGGAAATTTTTCTCTTTATTGTTTTCACAAGATACAACCTTCACAAAGGCTTTCAGGTTTTTCTATCAATGGTAATCCCCTTACCATTATTTTCTTGTGCAACAAATTCAGTCCTCCAAACTTGAGATGTCCAAATCTCAAATGCCATAACCATTTCTCATCTTTCACTTCCTTTTGAAAGAACTCTTCTATTACAGCTGCTACATTTCTTCTTTCCTTCAAGTCAGCTTTGATCTTGAGAGGAAACATCCTATTGCTGGTCATCTGCACTTCTGCAATAACATTCTTTCTTGTATGTATTTCCATAATTGTACACACATCATTTTTTTTAAATACATTGTAACCTTTGTCAATGACCCACCCAACACTCAAAATATTACATTTCAAGCCAGTAACATAGTATACATCTGGCACAAATTTCTGCTCTTCATTTCTTGCAAGAATACTTACTCTGCCTTTTCCCTTTACATAGATTTTACTATCAGTTCCTGTTGTTACTTCATATTTAACATCTTCATCAAGATTGGCAAACACTGCTATGTTTCCAGTCATGTGATTACTGCAACCTGAGTCTAAGAACCATACATCATCTTGTCTATATTGTGCTACATTACAATTTAATAGCACATTCTTTGGGTTCTTTTATTCTCTTGTAACATTAGCATTCTTCCTATTATTCATGTCATATTTCTTTTTCCTACACTCATTTTCATAATGTCCATATTGTTCTCAATAATGACACTGGACTTGGTATTTTTCGTACCTTTTTCCATGCGCATGATGTTGTCCACCTTGTTGGCTATTGCTTTGACCTTGGCTTTGATTCTGATTGTTTCTCCTTCCATGAGTATGTGAAGGGTTGTTTCTTCCTCCTCTATTTTGGCTTCTACCTCTTACTCTTCCTCTGCCTTGACCTCTTCCTCTTCCAAAAGGCATCCGGGTCTTGAAGGCATGCTCCAAAGATTAGTTTACTGTTCTTCCCAATATTTTTTCATAATTCATCAGTGATACATGACGTTCATCAACTATGAACTTTGAGAGATCCTTTGTCTCTTCAATGGTTGTGACAATAACATCAAACCTTGAGGGTAAGCTCCTCAATATTTTCTCCACAATCCTTCTCTCTTCCACTATTTCTCCATGAGATCTCATTTGGGTGACCAACGCAATCAATTGTGTGAAGAATGAGTCTATTGTGCCAGACTCCTTCATGCCAATAATTTCAAAATCCCTTCTCATCAGTTGAATTTTTGCAGTCTTCTCCTTCTCCATTCCTTTGTAGGCATTCTGGAGGGTTTCCCATGCATCCTTAGACCTCTTAGCTACTTCTATCCTTGGAAACACACTCTCATGCACTGCTTTATAGAGATAGAAGAGGGATTTTGAGTACTTCTTCCTATTACTCTTCAGCATATCCTTCTATGCCTGTGTTAAGGCATTAAAGGCATGCTCATCTGCTAGTTCAACAAAACCATCTTCAACAAACTCCCATAAATCCTGAGAGGCAAACAGGGCTCTCATGGTAATGGCCCAATAGTCATATTTTTTCCCATTAAATTGTGGAATTTTAGTATTTCCAATACTCATACTGATGCTTGGTCCAGCCATGGCTTACAAACTGAACTTTGAAATAAACTTGACTGTGTTTTTCAAACAATCTACCTCTATGTCTAAGAGAACAAACTCAATCTCTAAAAATTTCTTTGGACTACTCTTTTAAACACAAAAACATGAACTTTTTTTTGATAAATACCTGGACTTGAACTTCTGTTGGGCTTTCTCGCTACTGGTGAATTGCTACAACAAGCTTCCTTCTTCCTTCAGCTTCTTTGACACCTTCAAAGAGCCTGGAAAAGCTTTGATACCATGTTGGAATTTCTGAATATTCCAGAACAAACAGGGGGAATAGAGATTCTCCTCTTCAACACAGAGATTCAATATAAAATTCGTTGAATGCTAGACAGAGATGGCCTAAAAATGATTTTCATTAAACATAAAAAAATCTTATTACAAACTTGTAGATTCCTCATAACTAGTTTTTGGATTCACAACTCAAAAACTCTCAAGTCCGTTACAGACACAACGATCAAAGCAACAATACAATCCTCTGTTTCTCTCACAGGGACGCTCGCTGTCTTTATTTTCGCCTGCTGGCTTTTCAAACACAACATAGTCTGTATGTGCAACAACTACATTGCCTTTTTCATTTTAGGCATTATATATAGCATGAACCTTTTTTTTAAATAAAAAAAATCTATTGAAAAATATATTACCGCATACATTTTTAAAAACCAAAGTCAAAAGACTTTCGGTCACGGCTTTCATACAAAACATAACATAAAATCAAATAAATATATTTGTGAAAGGTGGAGCCCACACCGAATATCACATCACAGACTTGCGAACAATTCAAGTGGTTTGTGGCACTTGTGCGCTTGCGATGTGCGATGTGTGAAGTCGCAACATCACATCGCAGACAATGAGCAGACCGGGCGGTAATCAAAATGTATGCACGATGTGCGATGTGCGATGGACCCCACATCGGAGATCGCTACATTGCATCGAAAGTAGGCTTTGGGGCATCAACACAGTGGAGGACTTTAACATATGTCACATGCGATATGCAATATCGCATCGCAATAAAATGCATCATGTAAGAACTATCGGTACAGCAGATCATCGCATCGCAAAACATGACAGGGCTACGGAAATGGATTAAGGGACGTTGAGTGTTGCGATGAGCGATGTTGTGATATCCCAACATCACATCACTGGTGTATCATCAGCATTGGTGGGTTAAGTGACCTCTGCGCTTCCGATGCGCGATACAAAAACTTCAAAACGAAACAAAAGCAATTGCGTGCTGAATTCAAAACACGTCAAAGAAAAATTCAATGTGGTTGGTGAATGGGTAAGGCCGTGCAGTGGTTTCGAGTTTAAGACTCAGTATGGTGGATTTATGGCAGATAAGACTGTTATCACTGTTGTATGTTGCGTGGCTAAAAAACCATGGATAAACATCAATGCTGAGCGGCAGAGGTATGGTTGTGGCTGAAAAAAATAAATCCTCCCCTGTTTCATTTATATCCATCTTGAATGCATAGTGTCGTGCACGCAGGATTGCGGGCCCTACTATACTCCTCTTTCTCTGCACAGAGTTAGTAGCAGGGGAATTTATTATTTCCAACATTGTTGGCATCTCTCTTGTTTGAACTCTCATTCGAAGGGTTTCCAAACTCAAGAAGAGGAGGATGTGCGACTAATTGAAGGTGTAAGTTGGAATATTTTTAATGGATGTTTAGGGCTATCAATATATTTTTCTATGATTATATTCCTCAGATATACACATACAAAAAATTTAAAAAAAAATCATTGTTACAACGAATTTTGCATAAGATTATTATCATGCATGACAAAGAGATATTTTTTCATGTAATATTTCAGTGAGTTCTTGTTTGTTATTTTAGTTAATTATGGGGGAGACGACGTTGTTGAGAAAATTATTATCAAATCTTGTTTTATGTTTCATTTTGAACGGTTTTTAATGGCAGTGAAAATCTCACAATTAAACTCCACATATTCCATGATTATTATTTTTTGTATATTTATTTTTATATCCACTATTTCTACTCGTAACATAGAGGATAAAACTTTGTTAACCTTGTGCTCACGCATTTTATAGCCTAAAATTTCAATTCTTTCCCTCACACCCTTCAAAGTACTAACTTTCAATTTCACAATATGAGAAAAATGGGTTCGAACCGATGAATAGTCTCAATTTAGAAAAAATGGTTTCATTAATCCAATGATCTATTAAAAATGACATGGAGAACACTTAATACAAAACAAACAATTTTCTAATGGGACTCTTCTTATCCCCATGATACCAGAAAATAATGCCAAAGAGTAATATTTAGTGAAAATCAACTACCATGCTTCAAATATGGTTTCCTTAAATGAATACTTCCCTGCATTGACTAAAGCATATAGCTAAAATTTGAGAAAAACCATATCAATTTTCACATGAATATGGGTTGGTTCTGATGGATCATACCTGGAGGTGGTTAATTCAAGCATATGAATGATTTGGAGTACGTAATATGTGTTTGGTTGAAAAGTTGACCATACCATTTATATTTTTTTCTTGAAGAAGAGTTTATAGCTCTTCGGTCATTGATTTTGGGATGTTGGCAAAGATGGCATTTTTCATATTGACCTGTATGTTTTGTAGAAGCACTAACTATGCTTAGTTGTTTCTTAGAAATTAAAAAACTATAAAAAATGAAATTGGTGGGATTTCGATTTTTTAGGGCCATAATATTAATTTTTTGCATTATTGTGTGACATTGGTTTGTTTGAAAGTATTGATTAAACTTAATTGAATTGAAATAACATTTCTCTATTTTCCTTGCCAAATATTTCTGGATAACAATAAAGATTAATTCAAATAAATTCAGAGGCAGGAGAGATAATTTTCACCAAAGTGATAGTAAAGGGGATTATAATCAAGGGCATAAGAAATAAAAACATTTTCAAAATGATAAAAAAATTTCTAAGTGTTATAGGTGTGGTAAACAGAGTTATACTGTAATGAATTGTCAAAGTCCTTGGTAAAAGATTAGTGAGAAGAGAGAGAAAATTACTGAAAAGAAAGAGAAACCTCCTCCACACAAAGGATAACCACTATAATATTTCCACTATATTTTTCACATTGTAATTTTAACATAAATGATTTCTTTAGCACTACTTTATTTGATTGGTGAGATACTTGGATATTACATACTCGAGCCCCTTGTTATATAACCTTAATAATAGTTTTTTTTTTTTTTTTAAGTTTGAGTGATAATATTGATCGAACAGTTTATTTGTGTAATAAATCACAAGAAAAATTTCCTTCAAAAATTATATTTGTTGAGTTGAAACTATGTTGGTTATATTTTACAAGATGTTATTTACATTCCTAGATTTAAAAAAAAAAACTGTGTATCTCATTCATGTCAAACAACAAAGGAATTCTAAACATATATTTGATAGTATAGTTGAAATTTTTGGAGAATCCAATAATATGATTGTTATGAGTGGTGTTGGAGAGGAAAAACTCTTGAAATTAAAAGGTACTTCATATTCTTCATTCAATTATGCACATTCGGCTCAACAAAATGTTACTGTAATTTTGAGTTTGTTGTCGAATAATAATTTTGGTCATATAAATTATGATAAAATCACTATTATGAGAAAATTGATTAAGTGGCTTCCTACAATTTCAATAAAATTTACTCCATGTGATGCTTGTATTTTAGGCAAGCACAGTAAGAAACATTTTCATAACTCATCTTCTAGAGATTCTAGAAAGTTAGTTATCATACATTCTAATTTATGTGGACATATACATGTTCCATTTGATAATGGTAAAAAATATATGATGACTATTATTGATGACTACTCGATGATGTTTTGGGTTTATCTGTTGAAAGAGAAATGATAATTTTTTGGAATTATTAAGAAAATTAATCTCGACTTAACATTGACACTCTAAGATATGATAAAGATCGTGAACACACATCACATCATTTTGAAACGTATTTGAAGGATAATGGAATCAAACATAAAAATAAAATTCCTTTTAATCTACAACAAAATGGTATTAAAGAACGTATGAACAACTCTTTTCTAAATATTGTGAGATCAATGATATTTTTTTAAGGATTTTAAGTTGAAACAATAATTTTTACAGCCAATATTCAGAATCGTTGTCCTTCTTATATCATCAATAATATGCCTCCTTATGAAATGTGGTATAATCCTCTTCCTCCCTTAAAAAAATTTGAGTTTTTTATTTTCTATGTTATCCATTTATTCCTAAACAACAACACCAAAGATTGGGTCGAAGGAGTCACAAATGTATTTCCTTGGGATATTCTACTAATTTAATTCTAATAAGTTATAATATGAGGAGAAAAAGACATTTATTCTTTCATGAGATATAATTTTGTTGAATTTGATAAATATGCTTCCACTATTGATAGAAAACTCAGTCATTTGAATAAATTTTCTTCTAATAAGTTTTATTATGAATCAGATAATGATATTGTACATCCTGAAGAGGGGATTCCCATTCTATACTAGTTGATATATTTGCAATCTTTAACACTAGATAATGTTAATTTTTGTGCTGAAGAAAAATTGGATGATAATAATGTTTCTACACGATTAGAAATTTGTCTTGAAGATCCTATTATTGAGCCTCTTTTTCAAGATGAGAAACCACAAAATCAATCACTACAAAGATAAACTTTGAGGACATTTCAAAGAAAGTATGATGAATTTGATACAAGTAATTATTCTAAACAGAATAAAGCAAATGAAGTAGATGTTACTTCAATTTTTGGTAAAATTTCTCATGTTCATGAACTCAAATTTTATTCTAATGAACCATCTAATTTTGAAGAAGCTTCTAGTTGTGCTGAATGAAAATATGTGATGTAGAGGGAGTATGATGCCCTCATAAATAATGGAACCTAGAGGATGGTGGATCCTCCCTTTGGCATCAAAATCGTGATTGTAAGCAAGTTTATAAATCAAGCATAAGGAATATTGTTTGGTTGACAAGTACAAACCAAGACTTGTAGAAAAGTGATATGCACAAAAATAAGGCATTGACTACACAAAGAAATTTTCTTCTAGAACTAAATGAGGCACTATTAGAGCTTTTTTTTCTCTTGCAACTTAGAAGGGATGAAAAATACATCATATGCATATAAAAAAAAGCCTTTTTGAATTGATATTTGAAGGAGAATGTCTTTACGTTTCAGCCACAGGGTTTTCTGTTAAAGGAAAAAAAAGTATGTAAATTACTGAAAGCGTTGTATGGTTTGAAATGAGAATTGTGTGCATTGTATAAAAATTTAAGTGAACATATTCTCAAATTGAATTATAAGTTTTTCGAAATAGATGATGCAACTCTTTCTGTTAAGAAATTCGAAATATTAGTTGTATTTCTAGTTGTGTATGTTGATAATTTTATGATGAGAGGGAACAATGATTATTGTAAATAATCTCTTGAAGGGAGATACAAAATATTTTTGATATTATAGATTAGGGATTGCTTTATTACTATTTAGGTATTGAAGCTACTATAAAACCCCAACATATTTTTATTTCATAGAAAACATATATTGCAAAATTGTTGAATAAGTTTGAAATGTAGGATTGTAATCATCTTTCTACTGCAGTGAGGCAGAACCTAAAGCTCACTTCAAATGAAGGAGATGCATTTGAGGACATGAAAAATTACAAGAAATTTGTTGGAAGTCTAAATTTTTTGACTACTACTATTCTTGACATGTATTTTGAATATCCCTAATTTTTTGCTTTTATTTTTTGGAAGTCAAAAGCTCTAAGGGTCAAGTGGACCAAAGGGAGAACAATTGTTTTGGACATATTTTATTAATTAAATTTAATAAAATTGGAAATGGAATTAATTGTGTAAAGACTAGAGTATAACTAGAGATCAGGAATCCAAGTCCATGAGGATGGATAAGGTTCCAAAGGCTTTCCCAGTTCTCCAAAAATCCTTGGAGAAAATAAATTAAATAATGATTTTTAGATTGGTGATAAAAATCTAAAAAAACACCCCGGTAAAGAGGAAAGTTACAGGGGAGAGGTGAAACAAAACTAGAAAGAGGAAAAATCTATTTTTAAAGTACTTTTGTGAAAGAAACAAAAGAAAATCCCGGGAAAAAAGGAAAACAACATCCTGATTAACTGGACACAGTTATGGAAACAATATGATGGGAAAGTAGGCTTAAATAAGTCATTATTGGGTAGGCAAGAGGTTGCCAACACTAGAGAGGAGTGGACCTCTGCTCGGGGGGAGTTGTGGAGAAAGAGCTCAAACGTTGGATGGAAAATAGTCTTGCCTTCAGTGGTATGCAAAGTTAAATTAATTCTGGATTATTATTATTCTTATTTTCTAAATTGAATGACATAACTGAGGAATGTTGTTTATGCATAAAGTTAAATAAAAATTTTATATGCTGAGTAGTTATATTAATGTTACAGATTATAGTTGGATGTATTTAACAGAACTTAACCATTGTGAAAATAGTTTATTTTTGTATGGTTGCATCGAAAAATTAGTTAGAAACCAAAAGACGAAAATTCTAAACCCAAATTTGAGCGTTTAAATATATTGTTATGTTATGAGGAATTTAATGTTCAATTCAGAAATTTTATTATGTGAATTAGAACAGATGAGAATCGAGTTAATTTACAGAAATATTCTGAAAATAAAATAGAATTAGAAACAGTTATATAAACCAAAGATATTATAAAATATAAAGACAATATGATTTTATATCTCTTTTTTAATTCATCTCACACATCACTATGTCCAATCATTATATGGATATACGAGAAATTAAATCTCATATGTATATCTTAGAAAAAAAAGATGATATAAGTATGTACACACAATGAAGATACATGTTCATGGAATTTCTGTGGGAATTACCAATAAATTTTCTTAAGATATAATTTTCATAGTACATGAATAGTGAAAATAAATGTGTATATTATGTACAGAATTTACAAAGGACTCTTTGTCCTGGAATTTACTGGATGTAAATTCCAGCAGGGTATAGACCAACTTGCATAGTGAGGGAAGCAAATCGATTTTCAGTGCTTGAGGGAGGAACACTCAAACTGAATTAAAATAAATGGTTCCAGGTAAGATACCTTTACAATAAACCAAAAAATAGTTGGTTAGAATTTAGCTATGAATATAATTAAATTCATTACCTTTAATCTTAAAAGGAAATTATAAGGAAATAAAAAGTGAATTACCTTACTAGTCTAACAGATATGTCAAGATAAACTCCTGTATTCACAAAAGGAATCAAATCAAAAGTTAAGGACTAAAATATACAAAAGGATATATTATAAATAAAAATCAGTATGGAAAAACATGGAAATGAAATTACCTGTGCGAGTACAATGCAAAACCTGAATGGTGATGAGTGGTGTTAGAGGGTGAAAAGAGGAGTCTGGGGGATAAGTCAATTATTAGTGAGGTAATTCATCAAAGGTGCGATACGTCTTCTGGGAATAATATGAATAATTCTACGAATCGAATTCTAGGAATCTCATTAAGGAAATAGAACTATTATTATAGAAAGTGGAAGTAATTCTCCCTACTATAAACACCCAAAACATACACTTGTCATATATAAATATTACTCTCTAGAATTTAGTTTGTATATCTTCAATATGGAATTAATTGATGAATTGAGAAGTATGAGGTACATATACTTGGGAAGAAATAATTAATAAGATTAATGACTCTAATTTCCAAATGAAATTGAGGAAACACAAAATTTCGGTAATAGGAATGAACCAGGTTAAGAAATATTCTATAGGAAAAGTTATGCTATTTCAAAGAAATTGTAATCCAGAGGGATATTGTGAATTTAGACATCAGAAATGATTCTCATATACATGGTATAAAATATACCATAACTTTATACTCAAAACTGGGAAACCATATTTGAAGTGAGAGTATCTTCTTTCAAAGCTACATAAGAAAATCATACCTAGATCCCCACAGCTGAAGACAGAAACCAGGTCAAAAATTGAACACATATAGAGTTACAAATTCTGTGGAATTCAGTCTTTGAGAAATGACAACTTAGGTAAAATGTATGAGGATGAAAACACAAAGTAATTTGTCTGAATGCATCGATCATTTTGGTACAATTATGACCTTCTCAATAAATAGGAAATGTAAAAACCAAAAGGGGAAAATCATCCCAGAGATAAATAGGACTCCATTGCAAAGTTTAATAAACCTCTTTCAATTCCATACCTCAGAAAACTCTGAACCAAAGGAAAATAGTGGGCCGAGGAGTGTTATCTAAGAAACGAGCTAAGAGAAGTGGATGTCACGAAAATAAAATGAATTCGAGATTATTAACGATCTTACCTACGGTATGTTGGATCAGTCGAATTCAGCACTCGTTTACCTGCAAACGGACCTTCAAATTGAGTTCACGGAATTATGAAAATAAAATTTTCAAATAAAAAAAAGAAAGGTTGGTGTGGTTTAATAAAGCAAAGCCTTTACCTATATATATTGGTGAATTGGCATACATGGATCATTATCGATTCAAATAGATCTGCTAGAGGTAGTAGCAAGAAATTCTATAAATGACACAGAGATATTTCTAAAAAATTAAAAAATTTGAAATCATAAACTAAATAAATGAAGTCCCAGTATAAAGCATAAATGAAGTTGAAAGGAAGCATTTGCCTCACCTTAACTAATGTTCACTGGCACGAAGAATGACAGAAATGGGTAGTATTATTTTGGATGGGCTTTCTGAGCACTTCTATGTAACAAAAAACTTCCACTGCACGGTGGGACAAACCAAGTTGCAAAGCCGAACAAAATACTGTCAGAGTGAAAACCAGAAAAATTGATTTAGGGTTATCTTGTCTAGAGACCACCCAAGAATAAGATATAATCCACGTCCTCCATGTGTATGAATTCGGAGAGCAGAAGGCCAAGAAGCCATGTGGATGAAAGAACGTGAACGTACCAGATAAATCAGTGAAATCCCGAGGTTGAGTGGTAAGTACAAGTGCTAAGTAGAAACATAAATATCTAAACCTAACTCAAATATATGAATCTTCTTTCCCTTACGTATGACAAAGACATAAATTAATGGTGGACAATGATGTGAGGTGACATCCGTTCCAACCGTAATGATAAACTAGGATTTTAGACTTAAACCAATTTAGTCATCGTGAATAACGTATAGTGGCACAAAGATATTCAAAGTTGAATACGTAAATAGTAACCCAAAGTATTAACCTTTGAACTCGTCATATGGGATACAACAGCAAGAATGAAGGGTGTAATATAAAATACGGTTATGTGATAGTGGAGAGCTTTAGTATGGAAGGGTAGTTCCAACTTTAGTGGCAAGAATTATAATGAGTTATTAGCCATAGTAATTTGTTAATATTCCTAAAGTTTATAAAGGTCTAAAGGTGTATTCCACTATAATAGATTCGACAGATTATGTAGCACTATGAAATCTGAAGGGATTTACATTAAAAATGATATGATATATGTAACCTCGGATTGAATTATTAGAATTATTTCTTAGGAATTGCAATCCATAAAGATTTCTTTATATGAAATATAAAATTTTTGCCTGGAGGTTATTTTATAATACCCCAAATTGTAGAGCTCTAGCATTTATTGTAAATCCAATTATGGTAGGAGGGATTCAATAAAACCCTGTTGGATATTATAATGCAAATAATTCATAAAATTTATAAAGTTCATAAAGTTGGGTTAATATGTTAGGTCCCTATATTACTAGTTTAGCCCCTTATTTTTATTAGTCTATCCCTCTTATTGTTATTATTGTAGCACCCTCTAACCCCAATATTGTTATTATTATGCCCTTACATTGTTATTGTCAGGTCGGTTAGGATTACATTGTGGCCCAGTAGGATTACACTATGGCCCCATGGACTCCTATATATAGAAAGGAGGTTTTGTCATTTGTATCATCCAAGAATTGTTCATTCATGCAAAGTATTGAAGGTTTCCCCCTCAAAGTGGCTTATTTATAAGGTGTTGATATCTCTTTTCTTCTATTTTTGGAGCTGGTTTCACAACATTTGGTATCAAAGCTTTGGATTCTAGGGTTTCGCTACTCCAAAGAGGTCATCATGGAATTTTCGCTATAATTTTGTTTCTACAAAGCTTCAGAAGCTAAAATTTTTAGAGTATGAAGCTGAAAGGCTGAGGAACATCCTCGCAAAATTTTAGAGCTTGATTCACAATGGTTTGAGAGATATGATCTATGGAAGTTAAGTCTTTTTGCAGGATCCTCAATTTAACCTAAACAGGTTAGCTCAGAATTTTTACTATAACGTTTTGTCTACGAAGGATTAGAATATGAAATCTTTAGAGCTCAAAGTTGAACTCCTGAGTAGCATCGTCACAAAATTTCATATCTTGGTTTACAATACTTTCGGAGATATAGTCTCTGGAAGTTAGGACTTTTTCAGGCTCCTGAATTTCATCTCAAAGAGGTGATCATGGGATAATCTTCATAACTCTCTCTCTGAGCATCGGATTGGAATTCTGTAAAAAGTGGATGCAAGCGCATGCAATTTAGTTTAGTATCTAGTAAATTCAAAGCCGAAGGAGGAAGCAGTGACACGTGGAAAGTCATACAATTCTTCTCTACTGAACCAGTCCATAATTAGGTCATCGTAGGAGATTGGGCACAACTTTCTCTTCCAAAACCCAAATCAGGTCAGACTTGTGGCATTTGAAAGAGGATTCATAGGGCTATCGTAGTACCAAATTTCATATATTGAACATCCGAAATCATAGATATAATTCAGTTTCAATATTGCGCTCCTCAAAAGCAAGAAAAAGGTGTGTATTTTTTTTCGAATTACATAAGTCGGGTTTGAAAAAAATTAGTTGGAATTTATTCCAAGGGAATATTGAATAATAGATATCAGTATTGGGTTCCAAAATGGCCCCTAAAAATAATTCAACACCCATTAAGCCTTTAGAAGGCTCTACTATGACTCATGAAGATGAATAAACACAACATGAGATATCAAAATTACGAGAGCAAGTGTACCAAATTTTGTTATCGCAAAGAGAAACAAAAAATGAAATGGATGTTTTGAAGAAAGCCGTGGAAACTAATATCGATGGTTTGAAGAAAGCCATGGAAGCTAATATGAATGGTTTGGAAGCTAATATGGAAGGCATGGAAGTGGTCATGGAAGCTAAGATGGATGGCATGGAAGCTAAGATCGATGAAAAAAAGGAAACCATAAAAGTAGACATCGAAGGTTTGGCAAAGTTGATACAAGAAATGTTTCCTAATGTCGAAAAGATAATAGAGGAAACTCATGATGAGAAAAAAATAAATGTTAATCATGATTTCATAAACTCTAATTTTGGACGAAAGAACCATCATATTCCATAGATGGATATGAGGAAGTTTGATGGCAAGGATCCTGTAACATGGATACTAGATATGGAACAATATTTTGATCTCAATAATGTGCAAAACACACAAAAGGTACGCATTGTAACTTTACATTTATAACAAAATACATTTGTATGGTATCGATGGCTTTGCTCCTGCAAACAAATTGTCACTTGGTCAATTTTTAGGGAGGAAATGATAGCACATTATGACGATACAAAGAGTAACATCCTCTTTAGCCAATTGATAAATCTCAAACAAAAGCGTTTAGTGGGGGAGCACATTGAGGACTTCCAAAAATTGAATATAAGGGTAACTGATATTCCAGAGGAACACAGGACTGATCTCTTCATAGGTACTTTAAAGGATAACATCCAACATGAAGTTCGCGTTTTGGAACCTGATTCATTGGAGAAGGCATTCAGGATGGAAAGAAAAATTGAATGTAAAAGTATGGCGACAAGGAAGCCTACCACTCACTTCTATAAAGAGAGAAGTGTTGCTACTCCTAGATTTCCACAACCTACAAGGTTGACACCACAACAATTGGAAGAAAAAAGAACAAAAGGGCTTTGCTACAGTTTTGATAGCAAATACACTAAAGGTCATAAGTGTGCTGAGAAGAAATTATTTTGCATAGATTGTGAAGAGGAAGAAGAAAATGAACAAGAAGAGGATATACACCAGGAACCAACCCTAGAAGAGGAAGAAATGAGTCCGACCATATCGTGTAATGCATTGCTAGGAATTACCACTCCTCAAACTCTCAATATAGAAGGATATATCAAGAAGAAAAAGGTAATAGTGTTGATTGATTCAGGTAGTACCCATATTTTTATTCATTGTAAGGTAGCCAAGGAATTGAATTGTTTCCTATACCTGGTACCAAAATGTCAAGTGATGGTAGCAAATGGATGAACTATAAATTTCTCTAGAAAATGTCATAATATCAAGCTAACCATGGGGGAATATGTATTGAATAGTCCAATTCTTTCCATTCCTATGGGAGGTGCTGATGTTGTACTAGGAGTACAATGGTTACAATCTTTTGGGACGATAGCTTTTAATTTTCAAGAAATTTTCTTGAATTTTTTTTAGAAGGAAAGGAAGTCGAATTATGATGTATCGCAGGGAAGTCGGGAAAGATAATAATCTATAATGTCATGAAAAATCTTCTAAAGAAATAAAAATGAGGAGTAATTGCACAATTATGCTCACTAGAAGTTCCAACATCAAAATCATCTATTTCTGCATATCTCCAAAAAGTATTGGACAATCATTCCAAGGTGTTTGAAACTCTCAAAGGACTCCCACCTATTCGTGATCATGATCATGCTATTCATTTGATTCCAGGAGGTGTTCCTCCAAACATCAGGCCTTACAGATATCCTTATGTCCAAAAGAGAAAAATTGAACGTATGATTGCATAAATGTTAGAGGCTAGTATAATTCAACCTGGTCAAAGTTCCTTCTCTGCTCTGGTAGTATTGGTACACGAGAAGGATGGATCATGGCACATGTGTCCAGATTATAGGGAGCTCAATAAGATCACCATTAAAGATAAATTTCCCATTCTTGTTATTGATGAATTATTCGATGAATTACATGGAGAAATTTATTTTATCAAGTTGGATCTTCATTCAGGATATCATCAAAATAGAATGAAGACTGAAGATATTCCGAAAACAACATTTCAAACTGATGAGGGTCATTATGAATTTTTCATCATGTCTTTTGGCCTTACCAATGCACCTTCTACAATTCAAGGGTTGATGAATTCCATTTTAAAACCCTTCCTTAGAAAATTTGTGCTAGTATTTTTTGATGATATACTAATCTACAACAAGTCTTGGAAGGATCATGTTCAACATGTTGACAGGGTGCTCAAACTATTGCAGGAGAAAGAATTATATGCAAAATCATCCAAATGTTTCTTTGGAGTACAATGGGTGGAATATCAAGGTCATATTGTATCTCACGAGTGTGTTAACGTAGACCCTAGCAAATTTAAAGCCATTAAGGAATGTAAAGTCCCCACAACTAGAAAGAAGTTGCAAGGATTTCTCGATTTAACAGGGTATTATCGCAAGTTTTTTAAGAATTGTGGGAGAATAGCAGCACCTCTAACAAAATTACTAAAGAAAGATGAATTTTGATGGACTCCTAAAGAAACTAAGGTCTTTGAACATCTTAAAGAGGCAATGTGCCTAGCACCGGTCTTAGCTATGCCAGACTTCACAAAAACCTTTATTATGGAATCTGATGCCTCGGGAAATGGAATTGGTGCTGTTTAAATGCAAGAATGAAGACCCATTGCTTTTTAAAGTCATCCAATCAAAGGAAAGTATTTACAGAAATCTATTTATGACAAGGAAATGTTAGCAATACTACATGCACCAAAGAAATGGTGACCTTACCTAATGGGAAGACACTTCAAGATAAAAATTGATCATGATAGTCTTAAACACTTTTTGGAACAATGATTATCTTCAAAAGAGAAGCAAAAATGGGTCACAAAGATGTTGGGTTATGACTTCGAAATAATCTACAAAAAAGGGAAGCTAAATGTTGTTGCAGATGCACTCTCAAGAAAAAATGAAGAGGTGGAACCATTGCTTTGTGCCATTTCTATTAACCAACCAAATTGGATAACCGAAGCAAGGGATGAATGGAAGAGGGATGAAGAAGTGTGGACACTCATTCAAAAGTTGCAGCAAGATCCTAGTACATATGATACATTTATTTGGAAAAATGATTCTTTATGGTACAAAGATCGCTTATATCTTTGTAATAATTCCCAACTAAAACAAAATATTCTTTTGGAATTGGACACTTCTCCTTTAGGAGGACACTCAGGATTTTTAAAAAAGTATTCAGGATTGTGGAAAAATGTTTGGTTTGCCAGCAAAATAAAGTTGAGAGAATTAAGACCCCAGGTCTTCTACAACCTTTATCCATTCCAATTCAACATTGAGAGGAGATTTCAATGGATTTTACCACAGTTTTACCTAAGTCCGAAGGAAAGAATGCCATTATGGTAATAGTTGATAGACTTACCAAGTATGCACACTTTTGTGCATTATGTCATCCATTTAAAGCAAGTACAGTTTCTACTACATTTATGGAAACAATTCAAAAGCTACATGGAAACCCAAAGGTTATTGTGAGAAACAGAGATCCCATTTTTACTGGAAATTTTTGGATAGAGTTATTTTCTTGTTTGGGTACTCAATTAGCTCATATCTCATCTTATCATCCTCAATTCAATGGTCAAACTGAGATAGTGAATAAATTTTTGGAAGGATATCTTCATTGTTTTGCATCTGATAAACAAACACAATGGGTCAAGTGGTTACCTCTCGTTGAATGGTGCTATAACACTTCCTTCCATACTACAGCAAAAATGACCCCATTTATGGCACTTTATGGATATCATCCACTGTCCATCACATCATATTTAAGAGAAAATTCTAAGGTTCAAGCAGTGGAAGATCACATCCAGCATCAACAAGAAGTTCTCCAACTCTTAAAGGATAACCTAAATTTGGCACAAAATCAAATGAAACAAAAGGCAGATCAACATTGCAGTGAGAGAAGTTTTGATGTAGAAGACTGGGTACTTTATGGCTACAACCATACAAACAAATGTCCCTCAAGAAAGCTAAGAAGTATAATAAATTATCACCAAAGTACTATGGTCCTTACAAGGTGTTGCAAAATATTGGTACTAAGGCATACAAATTGGAGCTTCCTGCTTCTTCGCGAGTGCATCCAATTTTTCATGGTTCATGCTTAAAGAAGGTTATAGGTGAAAATCTTCCAGTTCAAACAATATTGCAAGAACTTGATGAGGAAATAAAAATCATATTGGAACCTAAAGCGGTCACAGAAACAAGAACTTGACAGCTACGAAATCGATCAATTTCAGGGTATCTCATCAAGTGGAAGAACTTACCCACTGAAGACTCTACTTGGGAGGATGAGAATTTTATACAGAAGCACCCAGAGCCGCTCAACCATTGACGACAACACTTTTTTGAAGGAGAGGGGCATGTTAGGTCCCTATATTACTAGTTTAGCCCCTTATTTTTATTAGTGTATCCCCCTTATTGTTATTATTATAGCCCCCTCTAACCCCAATATTGTTATTATTGTGCCCTAACATTGTTATTGTTAGGTTGGATAGGATTAAATTGTGGCCCACTAGGATTACATTATGGCCCCATGGACTCCTATATACAGAAATGAGGTTTTTTCATTTGTATCATCCAAGAATTGTTCATTCATGTAATGTATTGGAGGTTGGCTTGTCATGGTGGCTTATTTCTAAGGCGTTGATATCTCTTTTCTTATTTTTTTAGAGCTGGTTTCACAACATAATAATAGTAAGGAAGAGGAATTCCTTTAGATATATTAAAGATCATTTTATAAAAAGAGACTATGTGGGGTACTTAATAAATACATGAAAATGAATATGGAAGATGTAAGGGAATGAAGTGGATTATGGTATTCTAGAATTCCTATGTACCATTAAGGTGATAAAGATGATAATTTGAATCCAAATCATATGAGTATAAGCAGGAAAGAGGATAATCAAGAAGAAGTAGTAATGTGGTGAACTAATCATTTCAAAGCATATCACCATAGAATTTTTCTACACTTGAGGATAGGGAAAAAATGAGTTCATCGAAATTTGGCAAAATAGTGATGTAAATATAAGAATAGAAATTTTCAAAGAGGAAAAACAACGTTCGCAAAGTGAGAAATTATACTATAATTAGAAAAAATAATTAGTGGTAAGTGGATTTGTTACATATGGTATCAGAGCCCATGTTGAAACACTGGGCCTATATGTGTCCTCACACCAGAAATTATAAATTTCAGGATTATGCTACTGAAAAATTTTAGAATTTTTTTTTACACTAATTTCATTTATGTGTACACTGAATTAGTACATAAAAGTACAGGTGAAACTATTATCAAAAGGGATGAGATGTATGTAGATATGTATGGTGCATGACATCCACCAAATAAAAAATACTCTGTTATTGGCTGTGATGTGGAAAATGCAACGAGAAATTTTTTAGCTGAGAACCGGCAATGAAATATTGTTACAAGCTAGAAAATGGCAAGGGAGGTTGACCAAGGAAGCCACCTCAAGGTTTGGTCACGAAAGTGAAGAAGTGGAACAAAGAGAACAAAAGTTGAAACAACTCGGAATGGTTTGAGAATGGTAAAAAAGCTAAACATGATCCCAAAAAGAAGAAGGAGAAGGATGAGGAATCCTCGCTCTAGAATTTAAAAAATACCCTAGGGTTTACTATATAATGTGGAAAAAAAATAAAAATATATATATATATATATATATATATATATATATATATATATATATATATATATATATAAACTACCAATTGCAGGATAAATTTAACTGTGTTAGGTAGAAACAGGAGTGATAAAAGTGTGGAGTGGAAGGACCACTAATTGAGAATACTCTCCCTCAAATTTCAAGTTATATACTTGAAGGATAGAGGTAATGATGATAAAATAAGGAATTAAAGAATGGATAAATTGTTGAGGTGTTGGGAAATATCACCCGACTGTCCACATAGGAAGATTAAGCGATTGAAGGGACAGAAAATTACAAGGTGCGAAAACTGTTAACGATCATTGCTGCCTTAGAAAAACAATCGACTGAATAACAAATTATTCTCTTATGTAATACTTCTAGGAAGAGAAATTGATCAAGAGAGTTAGAAATATTTGAAAATTTTCAACAAAAATATAGACAACGATGGTTAGGATAGTAACCATGGGAAATAATACATGAAAAACATCTCGCAACTGCAGAAAAATGTAGTGGAATACAAAACAAATTGCAAAATTAAAACATTCTATCAGGAGAACTATAAAAATTTTTAGTAGGAAAGAAGAGGTTGGGGAAATTTGAAAAATAAAAGGTATAATTTCTAAACAACCTATTTTTGTTTGGTGAAATTCGGTGCAAATTAAGATCACAACGAAAAATTTCAGCAAGCTTGATTAGTTCAATGAGCTACTAAAATAAAAGTGAAGCATAGGTTACCAAACGTTGCAGTAAATTTAATGGGTATAAACAATTGAGATAAATTTAAATGTTATACATTAGATTCCTATGAGGCATTAATAAGAATAAATTGGTTAGAAAAGAAAAACAGAAAACCATAATCAATGGCTGAGAAAAAAACAATTCATTATATAGATGGTATGGGAAAAACCATTGGTAGTGAAAAGAAAAACCAGATCAATGTCCATTAGAAAAAATTAAATTATCAAGTGAGAGAAACCACTGTCTTTTCATGAATTGATTCAAGGAAAGGTTTTCATCAACTGAGAAATAAGGAAGAAGAAATAACTAAAAATGTATATAGAGCAAGATACAAAATCTATGTATTGGTAATTCTACCTTTTGGGGTGATAAATGTCTTGCTCCTTTATGTGTCCAATGAAAAAGAGCATAAGGAACAACTCAAAAACTATCCTACAATTTTACAAACACTTAGAGAACATAAATTATATACCAAACTTAGCAAATATGAATTTCATAAAGATAAGATTCAGTTGTTGGGTCATATAAATTCAAAAAGAGGATTAATGGTGGACCCAAAAAAGACAAAAACTATTATGGATTGATCAGTACCTACTGACGTTTCAGTGATAATATCATTCATGGGAATTGAGGAATACTAGAGGATATTAGTGGAAATATTTTCAACCTTAGCATATCATATTACCTCCCTATATAAAAAACGAGTGAAAATTGAATGGACCGAAAAAGGTCAATATAGTTTGAATAGTTTCAACTAACAACCACTCCTAATTTTAATATTCTGACCCAATCCAAGAATTTGTAGTTGTATTGATGCTTGGGTAGAAGGATTATAAGTATTATTATTACGAGAAAAACTCAGTCATAGAATACGAGTCAAGAAAAATTAAGAAAAATGAATAGAATTACATTGGATATCACTTAGAGTTAGCGGTTGAAATGCATGCTTCAAGAAGTGGAGACATTAGCTATTATGTAAGAAGGGGTTTTGATACCATAACACATAAGTTTGAAGTATAAATTCTTCAACAACATGAAAAATGCTAGACAAACTAGATGTTTCTCTTTCCTTAATGAGTTTGAAACAAAAATCAAACACATAAAAGGAAAAGAAAATAATATTTCAAAGTTTTTGAGGGGGAATGTTCCTCAAAATTTGGATAATATCGGAGTAATGAAAACTTTGACCTTGAAGGATTGATACAAGTAGTAATGAGTCCAACAATAAAATGAAAAACTCCAAAAAAAATTACAGAATACTAAAATATTGGGATATATTCCAAATCAAAAGGGACTCATTGTTGCAAAAACATAGTGTACATTACTATTGTGTTTTCATTAAAACAAAAATCTTAGAGGAATATCCTAAAATGTCCATAGGTAGGACAAACTTGTGATTAAAATTGAATTCATGATTTAACCAGCACATGTTTTGGCCTGCTATGGGAAATGAGTAGTAGATTTCTAGTAAAAAATCTTACAAGGTAAGAATGAAACATAAATATCCAACATAATTATTGGATTTTATCCCTGTTCCAGAACGAAAATAGCAAGTTGTTTCAATAAATCTTAAAAAACTAGTTGGCCTAGAGCCAAACATTAATAAAAGTAGTCAATGTGTCCAAGACAGAAATTGTGAAGTAATATGAAGTTCCAATGCTGATTATAACTGAAATATTTGACAAGGTTAATTTAAAGTGAACTTTGAAAACTATGTTACAGAAAAAAGAGTATCAAGTTGAACTTGAGTACTATTTGTCACCAACTGAACAGATAGATAGAATCAATCAAATATTAAATACATGTTGTGCATGTATGAACTGGACAAAGGGACAACACCTTAAGTGGGACAGCTGCATATGAAAAAACAGTTTTTAATAGAAATTAATAAGCTTATAATTAAGAGGTGTTTGTTTTGTGAAGCTAAGTGTAACATGAAATGCTAAACTCCGATTACATGGATTCAATGTGAGAATACATGAAAAGGAGAAAATAACTCACAAGGAATTTCAAAAGGAATCCATGTGTACTTAAGGAGAAAGCCTCACAAAATTACATTGAATGATAGTAACTCTCCTAAATTAGCACTATACTACTATGAACCATAAGGAGCATTTCTACCAAGTGACTTTATTGAAAACTATTAAGGTTCAGAGTATTATCTTGATTAATTATTATCATATATATATATATATATATATATATATATAGAGGTGATACTACTCAGATGAATTGGTATGAACTGTGAACATGTGGAGGCAGGATTGAAAAATTCTTCGAGATATACTTCTTATACTGAAGCAGGAAGAAATCAAGCTCCAAAGTATAGCAGTAAGTGAACTAAAGGTATGGTGAATGAACTTGTACTCTAAGAAAACTACTGCGAGCAAGAATATGAGAGGAGGGAGGAATCTTTATCCATGGTCGATTAATCAAAAAAATAATTGGAAATGTTGAGGATGGTGTTCTGTTTAAGAGGGGGAATATGTAATATCCCTAATTTTCTGCTTTTATTTTAGGCAGTAAAAATATCTAAGGGTCAAGTGTACCCAAGGGAGAACAATTATTATAGACATATTTTATTAATTAAATTTAATAAAAATGGAAATAGAATTAATTGTGCAAAGGCTAGAGTATAATTAGAGATCAAGAATTCACGTCCATGAGGATGAATAAGGTTCCAAGGTCTTTTCTAGTTTTCCAAAAATCCTTGGAGAAAATAAATTAAATAATAATTTTTAGATTGGAGATAAAAATATAAAGAGACACCAAAATAAAGAGGAAAGTTACTGGGAAGAGATGGAATAAAACTAGAAAGAGGAAAAATCTAGTTTTAAAGTACTTTTTTGGAAGAAACAAAAGGAAAGCCTAGGAAAAAAATGAAAACAGCATCCTATATAACTGGACGCGGTTATGGAAACAAGATGATGGGAAATAAGGTTTAAGTAAGCCATTCATGTGTAGACATGAGGTTGCCTACACCAGATAGGAATGGATCTCTGCTCGGGAAGAGCTATGGAGAAAGAGCTGAAAGGTTGGCTGGAAAATATTCTTGCCTTAAGTGGTATTTATAGTTAAATTAATTATGAATTATTATTTTATTTTTTTTATGAATTGAATGATATAATTGAGGAATGATGTTTATGCAAAAAGATAAATAAAAATTATATATCTTGAGTAGCTATATTAATGTTACAATTTATAGTCAGATGCATTTAGCAGAACCTAACCATTGTGAAAATATTTTAGTTTTGTATGGTTGCATCGATAGATCATTTAGAAACAAATATAAATAAATTATAAACCCAAATTTGAGGGTTTAAATACGTTGTTAGGTTATGATTAATTTCATGTTCAATTTAGAAATTTTATTATGTGAATTAGAACAGATGAGAATGGAGTTAATTCATAGAAATATTCTAAAAACCAAAAATAATTAGAAACAATTATATAGACCAGAGATATGAAAGAATATAGAGACAAGATGATTTTATATATCTATTTTAATTCATCTCGCACATCACTATGTCTAATAATTATATCGATAAACGAGAAATTAAATCTGATATGTATATCTTAGAACAAAAAGATGATACAAGTATGTACACAGAATGAAGATACATGTTCATGGAATTTCTGTAGGAATTACCCATAAATTTTATTAAGGTATACTATTCATGGTACGTGAATAGAGAAAATAAATATGTATATTATGTACATAATTTACAAAGGAATCTTTGTCCTAGAATTTAGTGGATGTAAATTTAAGTAGGGTATAGACCAACCTACACAGCGGGGGAATCAAATAGATTTTCAGTGCTTGAGGGAGGAACACTCACACTGAATTAAATAAATGGTTCCAGGTAATATACCTGTACAGTAAACCATAAAAGAGTTGGTTAGAATTTATTTATGAGGATAATTAAATTCATTACCTTTAATCTGAAAAGGAAATTATAAGGAAATAAAAAGCGAATTACCTTACTAAGTCAAGTAGAGATGTCAAGATAAATTTTTGTATTCACATAAGGAATCAAATCACAAAGTAAGGACAAAAATATACACAAGGATATATTATAAATAAATAGCCTTATTGAAAAACATGGGAATGAAACTACATGTATGAGTACAATGCGGAACCTTAATGGCCATGACTGGCATAAGAGGGTTAATAGAGGAGTCTCTAGAATAAATCAATTGTTAGTGAGGTAATTTATTAATGGTTACATATGTCTTCAGGGAAGAATATGAACAATTCTATGAATCTAATTCTAGGAATCTCATTCAGGAAATAGAATTATTATTATAGAAAGTGGAAGTAACTCTGCCTACTATAATCACCAAAAACATACACTTGTCATATCTAGATATTACTCTTTGGAATTTAGTCTATATATCTTTGAGATGGAAGTAATTCAAGAATTGATAAGTATCAAATACATATACTTGCGAATAAATCATTAATAAGATTAATGACTCTAATTTCCAAATGAAATTGAGGAAAAACAAAATCGAGGTAATAAGAATGAACCGGGTCAAGAAATATTTTGTAGGAAAGTTTATCCTATTTGAAATAAATCGTAATATAGAGGGATATTAGGAATTTAGACTTGAGAAATGATTCTCATATACATGGTATAAAATCTAGCATAACTCTATACTCAAACATGGGAAATGAGATTTGAAGTGAAAGTATTTTCTTTCGAAGTTAGATAAGAAAAGAAAACCTAGATCCCCACAACAGAAGATAGAAACCAAGTCAAAAACTGAATGCATATAGAGTTACGCATTATGTGGAATTCAATGTTTGAAAAATGACAACTTAGGGGAGAATATATGAGGATGAAAACGCAGAGTAATTTTCTGAATGCATCCAGAATTTGGGTACAATTATGACCTTCTCAATAAACAGCAATGTGAAAACAAAAAGAGTAAAATAATCCTAGAGGTAGATAGGACTCCTTTGCACAGTTTAATAAATCTCTTTCAATGCCATACCTCAGAAAATTCTGAACCAGAGGAAAACGATGGGCCGAGCAGTGGTACTTAGAAAACCAGTTAAGAGAAGGGAATGCCATGAAAATAAAACGAATTGGAGATTATTAACTATGTTACCCACGATATGTTAGAGGAGCCAAATTCAACACTTTTTCACCCAAAAACGAACCTTAAAATTTGGTTCACTAAACTATGAAAATAAAACTTCTAGAGAAAAACAAAATGGTGTGATTTAATAAATCAAAGCCTTTACCTGTAGAAATTGGTGAATCGGCATACAAAGATCATTATCGATTCACATAGAACTGCCAGAGGTAGTAGTAAGAACTTCCGTAAATGACATACAAAGACTTTTGGAAAATAAAAAAAGTTGAAATTGTATACTGAATTAATGAAGTCCCAGTATAAAGCATAAACAAAATTGCACGGAAGTGTTGGCCTTACCTTAACCAGCATTCAATGGCATGAGGCATCACGGGAATGGGTAGTATTATATTGGATGGGATTTGTGATCCGTTCAGTGTAACAAAAAACTAGCACCAGGCGGTGGGACAAACCAAGTTGCAGAGCCAAACAAAAGATATTCGAAATGAAAACCAGAAAAATCAATTTAGGGTTATATTGTTTAGAGACCACCCAAGAATAAGATATAATCCATGTCTTCCAAGTGTATGACTTCAAAGAGCATAAGGCCAAGAAGCCATGTGGATGAAAGGACATGATTGTACCATATAAATAGGTTAAATCTTGAGGTTGAATGGTAAGTATAGGTGCTAAGTAGAAACATAAATATCTATAACTAACTCAAATATACCAATCCTCTTTCCTTTACGCATGACAGAGAAAAAAAAAGAAAGTAAGTGTGAATTATAATGAATTATTATTATGAGTAGTAAGTAAACGAAAGATTATAAAGTCCTAAAGGTGTATTCCACTATAATAGATTCGAAATCTTGTGTAGCACTATGAAATCTGAAGGGATTTACATTATAAATGATATGATATATGTAACCTTAGATTGAATTATTCAAATTATTTGTTAGGAATTGAAAACTGTAGAGAATTCTTTATATGAAATATCAAATTGTTGCCTATAGGTTATTTTGTAATACCCCAAATTGTAGAACTCTAACATTGATTTTAAATCCAATTATGGTAGGAGGGATTCAATCAAACCCTGTTGGATAGTATAATGGAAATAATTCATACAACATATAAAGTTAATAATGTTCGGCTAATAATAGTAAGGAAGAGAAATTCCTTTAGGTATATTAAAGAGCATTTTAGAAAATGAGACTACGTGGGTTAGTTTATAAATACATGAAAATGAATGATAGAATATGTAAGGGAATGAAGTGAATTGTACTAGTGTGGAATTCCTATGTACCATTAAGGTGATAAAGATGATAAGTTGAATCCAAATCATATGAGTATAATGAGTTAAGAGGATAAGCAAGAAGAAGTAGTAATGTTGTGAACTAGTCATTTCAAAGCATATCACCATAGAATTTGTCTACGTATGAGGATAGGTCGAAAACAAGTTCGTTGAAATTTGACGAAATAGTGATGAAAATATAGGAATATAAATTGTCAAAGACGAACCACACGGTTCGCAACGTGAGAAATTATACTATAATTAGAAAAAAAAAATAGTAGTAATAGGAATCGTTACAGTTGTAATGTAGGAATACTTCGCAGGTTTATGCATCATCCCTGTGAAATTTGTTGGCTCATGGAAACATGAGAGCTCAAATATTTGAAAGGAACTCAGTCATATGGCAAAAAATATTCCAAAGTTTTAGACTTTATCTTACTAGTTTTTAATATTTTTATTTTGATAGGGATAAGGTGCATGGGTCTCTACTTCTGGTTAATTGATGAATCTTGGATCAACAACTATTAAATGGAGATCATGAAATAAATCTATTCATGTTGAATCTACCACTAATGCCAAATATGTTGCAGAACCTCAAAGTACGAAACAAATAAGTTGGTTTCATAAAATACTTGAAGATTTGTATGAGAAACAAAAGTCTTCAACTCCTCTATTCGTTGGTAATTATTCTACAATTAAATTGGCCAAAAACCATATATTTCATGATCAAAGTAAACATATCAAAACCAAATATCACTCAATTATACATTTTGTAGAGGCCAAAGTGATTTATTTGACACATTGTCCTACTTCAAAACACATCAAATATATCTTTACCAAAACACTAAGAAGTGAAAAGTTTGAAAAGTTCAGAATATTACTTGGCCATTCGAATTAAGAGGGAATCCTTTGGCATTGTTTTGTACAATAATAAGTAGTTATTTATTTCCTTTTTTACGTCAATAAGTTATGGAGACAAACCTCTATGATTTCCATATCCATCGTAGAGTTTATTCGCATGTTTTTGTACATTAATTCCTTATAATAATGTTTACAAGGATGGGAAATCAGTAAATATGCATTTATTAGACCAATGCATCCCTATATTGACACTTCCACTGTGTAAGGTCTCTGAACTGAATTTTAAAATTGTTCACTACAGTTTTTCATTGAGTCGATGAGGAAAAACCGCTAATCCCGGTTAACGAGGGATTGGTATCAAGTCTCTCTTCCCAAGCTTATTCACTCAATGTGTTGCCTTCACCCTCACAACTAGTCGTAAAAGGCATAAATTTGTAGAATGCACTTGAAATAAGCTTGTTTCTATCCTTTGTTGGTGAGGAACTTCTTAATTTCTCTTTAATGATACAAAATGTTTACATAACGGTATAAATACGACTTGAATGTTTTGATAAAAATTTTGAAGTCAATTTTTTTGAAAGAAGTATTTATTCTAAAATGAAATTTATGTAACCTATGGAATTTAATTTCCAAAGAGATTTAAGTCCATTTAGGTTAAACAAAGAAACAATCACAATATTCATAAAAATTGTATACCTAAATTATTAAGAAAAAAACTCCCAAAACAATTTTCTATTTATTAGAATTATATTTTTATTATGCTTTGCAAATATCAGAAAACCCTAACCCTAAAGCGTTATGTTATATCTTTATGAAATTGTCTTTAATGAGATTTGTGAGACTTTCCAAGCCTTTTAGTCGTTTGAAAGGCGTTAATAGTACAGTTTGCAATTAAAACCGAACATTTATCCAATGCTCAGCTGATAGGTTGCTTGTCATCGCACTGTTTTCAAAACAAATCATTAAAAAGTACTTAGTAACGAGTAGATGAATTTTATGCCCTCAAAACACGTCTTTATTGAGGCACTGAAGACATAAGTCTCCAATGTAGTTAGAATATAATATCCATCCTACCTGTGATTTTTGGATCGTTTTACAGCTTTCAAAATAGATATCTTCCAAAAATTGTGTGTTTTAAACATTGCTCTAAAATTCGTTCTAAGTAATATCTAGGCTCTCCAATGTAGTTAGAATATAATATCCATCCTAGCTGTGATTTTTGGATGGTTTTACAGCTTTCAAAATAGATATTTTCCAAAAATTGTGTGTTTTAAACATTTCTCTAAAATTTGTTCTAAGTAATATCAAGGCTTTTTATGTTGAATGGCATTCTCAATTTCCCTTCACTATATCAACGATTTTTTTTTCCTATGAATTGCTGCTTTACTTGAAAATGGACCGACAAACAACAATAAACACTGATGTGCTTCATTATTTCCTCCTCGAATCACAACAAAATATAGTGAATCATTCCCTCTTGTCTAGACATGCTTTAAGGGTTTAAAAAAACCTGTAATTGAAATTCTTCAATAAAAAAGAATTTTCGTATATGACATTTAAATTCAATATATTGTTAGAAAATTAATACTCACTCTTAAACATCATCAGAGTTGTTATTTTGGAATTATGAAATCCCACATCTATTATGTGAAATGGTGGATATCATTAATTTTTATCAAGCTTACGAATTGAGATATTGGGAGTTTTGCAATCGGAGGCCAACACAAATACAAACGAAATATAACTTACACTATAGTGCTAATGCTAAGATAACAGTAACCCTACTCTTGCCATCACGATTTATGTATGTATAATATTATGCACTACTCTTGCTTTATGATATTTAAATTATAATAAATTAAATCAATAAATATATAAAATAATGAATATAATATTTAGTAAAAGTATAAAATATATTAAAATGTTACATTGTAAAATTTTATGGTGAAAATTTTCTCGATTAATACTTGAGTTTGCGGTGAAAATTTTCTCCATTAATACTTGGGTTCATGGTGAAAATTTTATGGTGAATTTTCTGGGTCTGCGGTGAATTTTCTCGATTCGATTAATACTTGTGTCTACGGTGAAATTCTCGAATGAAATAATACTTGGGTCTAGGGTTGAGCACCTAGGCACTTGAGGTTTGTTGTTCCATTTGCTGATATTCAGGTGCACACATTCCTTATCTTTTTTTTATACATATCTGCTCATATATTCTCAAGTATGAATAATTCACCACAACTACCAAATATTACCAAAGGTAGACCTAGCATAGTTACTCTACAGAGCCTTTATGAGTATATAGAATTTTTAGAGAAACGTAGAGAAGAAAGAGAAGTCAAGATAAAAACCAAGTTAGAAGCCATGCTGGAAAACAAATTCGCATCTCTTGAAGACAAGATCCAAAAACAAATAGAAAATAAAATAGAACTATTGGAGAATAAAATGGAGGCAATGGAGAGTAGGTTGCATGTCATAGAAAAACAAAACCAAGATACAAACGAAACATCCCAGGAAGGAGATGTTGATAATATAGAGAGTTTTAAAATGAGGGACATGATTAAAGAACTAGAAGAAAATGTTAACAACAGTCTCACCCTAAATAGTGGGGAAGGTAAATTAGATATCAAACCAATTAAAGATGAAATGAAAAAATTGATTGAATTAGACCATGAGCGTAACAAAGGGGTTTTGAACCTTATCATTTTCAGTTTGAAAGAGGAGGTAGACGAGGATACTTTAGCCATAGCCCAGACAGAATTACATAATAGATTACAAATTGAAACCACGTGTCTCACAGAATCAACAAGTTTAGGGAAATGAACTGAGAATAAAGGAAGGCTGATCCGAATGAAGGTGAGCTCTACTGACCATAAGTATGACATACTTAGTAAAACCTCAAGTCTAAAAGGAACGGGAATATTTATAAATGAAGATCTCATTCCACAAGATCAAGCAAAATTCAAAAAGGAGGTTTAGAAGGTAAAAGAAGCTAGGAAGGAAGGAAAATGGGCAATAATCAGAAATAGAAAAACAAACCAAAAAGATAGTAATAAATAGCAATTCAACATGCTCTGAATTCTTTCTTTGAACTGTCGGGGCTTTTCCATGGAACAAAGGCTCAAAACTAAGTTGGATCTCAAATGATGTTGATATTATATTTCTTGTTGAAACTTGGGAGCACGAAGAATCTAAGGTCCCTAACATAGATGGATTTTCACTATGGTCTACCTGGAACAAGCGATCCTCCCATAGAGGAATTGGGGGCATAACTTGCTACATTAAGAAGAACATCTCCCCCCATGCTAGGATTTATAAAAAAGACCCTTACAACAAATATAGTTGGATTTAGATTACTAACATTAATGATAAAAAGATCTACATAGGAATATTTTACTACCCCCCGTCAATTCTAACTTCTATAAGATAAAGAATCTAGATAAAAATAGTTCTTACAATGGTTTAGAGAATGATATTTAAAGCCTAAGGAATGAAGGTAATATCCTTTTAATGGGTGACTTTAATGCTCAAACTTCAACAAAACAAACTATTCTTATAAGCAATCATTCCAACCCCAATCCTCTTTGGTTAGATTGAGACCTTACTCCGGCTAGCCGATACAAAAGGAGCTCTCAAGACCTCTAGCATAATTTGTTTGGGTCAGAGCTAGTCAAGCTCTGTAGCACTCCGGATCTCATAATTTGCAATGATCTAAAGAAGTGGCCCAATTCTAGCCAGATGACCTGCATCCATGGGCTTGGCAGCAGCATGGTAGACTATGTTATTTTCGATCTCCCTTTATACAATGAAATACTAAATTTTGACAACTTAGATGCCCATGAGCCTGACTCTGATCATAGGCCTTTAGTTATAACTCTCAATTTTTTCATGCATAGAGATCCCATTGAAGATAATCCTTATAGTCAAAAGAACTTAAACTTCGATAGAAATAAAAACGATCTCTTTCTAAATGAATTAAAAACTAGTTTACTTCTTTTATCTAGTATAGACAACATAAATGAGTTCTATCATAATTTTAGTACAACCCTCTCATATTATATTAACAAGTTCTCAATTGAAGTCTCAATTAATAAAATAAATAGCAAAACCAACCCATGGTATGACAAAGATTGTAAAAATGTGAGGAGAGCAATTAAGGAAGCTGTTGATGAACCTCTCAAAATTGACAAGACAAAAATTTACAAAGCCCTAACTAAAAGGAAAAAAAGGAAATATATTCATAAAATACAAGAGAATTTCTTACACCTTTTTAAGGTGGCTCCTAAGAAATTCTGGAGGTGGATTCTAACTAGGAAAAATAAAGATAATAATAAATTTCTTTACACGACTAGAATTCCTACCTTAGAAAGCTTATGAATATCCAAATTCCAGGGATAACTTTGAAACCCTGCTCACAACGAAATAATTTTTCTCATTAGAAGACATTGATTTTGGGGTTAAACGCCTAGCAAATGGGCAAGATAAAGACATTGAAGGTTACCAGGAGAAAATCTTAAAAATTGGAGGTCTTGTCCTCATCCTCCATATCCACAAGCTTTTCAACCAAGCAGTCAAGCTAGGGTTCCCTAAACCTTGGACCCAAAGCCTCATTATCCCTATTTTTGAAAGTGGGGATACAAATAACCCCTCCAATTATCGGACAATTATGATTAGCCCTCTCTTGGCCAACTTATATGGTATTATTTTGGAAAATAAGTTGAGCATTTGGCTTGAAAGTGAAGGTAAGCAGGCTAAAGGCCAAGTGGCTTTTAGAATTCAACACTCAACAATGGACCACCCCGTTATCCTTAGGATAATTGTGGAGGAATTCTGCAATGATAAATCCAATCTCTTATGTTGCTTTGTGGACTTTAGAAAGGCTTTCGATAAGGTTCCTATAAACAACCTATGGAATATATTAGAAGAGCTAAATGTTCCTTTCGAGCTAAGAGGGCTATAATATTATACAAGAATGTAATTGCCAAGTTAAAGTGCATTGATGGGTGGTCGAAAGATATTAAGTGTAATATCGGAGTTAAAAAAGCTTTCCCCTTCTCCCCTACCCTATTTGGCATTTACATCGACAAGCTAGAAGGGTTTTAGAGCAAGCAGGATGTGCTGGCACGATCTTAGCTGGGGTAGTCATCATCCTTCTTCTCTATGCTGACGATATTTTTCTTCTCACAAGGTGCCCATCTGACCTTGATAAGCAATTTATACTTCTTAATGATTTCTGTTCTACCATGGGTATGTCTGTTAACACTGACAAAACAAAATTTATAATTATCAAATCCAAGAAGGACACTTACACAAATTTTATGTATGACAATAATAACTTGAAGGAAGTGTCTTCTTATAGGTACCTAGGAATTGATATTCATCACAAGCTCAACTAGAACTATAACATTTAGAAAAGGATTAATGGGGGGCGGAAAGCTTATTTTGGTCTTGAAAATAATTGTAAAATGGAAAACCTCGTAATGTAGGATAGAAATAAGTTCCTCTTTGAAACTTTAGTCACTCCTGTTATCTTATATGGATGTGAGGTTTAGGGTTGCATCATCTCTATAGAATCCTGGAGAAATATTGAGCAAATCCAGAAGCGTTTTATAACGTATAACCTTAGAATTAAAAGAAATACACCCTATCCTATTCTCCTTATAAAAGTGGGTCTTTCCCCTATCCAGAGCCTAGCTATGACTAGGCTTCTATTGTACAAGAACAAGCTCAATAGCATAAGAGACCATAGACTTCCAAGACTTGCTTTAAATTCTAGCCAAAACCACCTAAGCCTTAAACGAGGTTGTTATAAAGACACCAGGGCCTGTTTAAACCATTGGGAGATCCACGAGAATGTTGCATTGCAAAACATTAATAACAGTAAAAAAATTGTTACTTCTAAGTTCAAAGAAAAATGTGGTGTGAGAAAGATCTGATAGCTAAAAGAAAATTAATATATTATAAGGAGGTCATCAACCCCACCCTAGAAGATCAAAAGTATCTCTCTATTTTAACTAGCTCAAAGAATAAAATTAATATAGCCAAGATTAGAACGAACTCTCATGAGCTCCATAGTGAAACTGGTCGTTGGAGAGTTCCTAAAACACCATGGATGGAAAGGATCTGCCATCTCTGTGAGAATATGAACATCGAGGATGAAAATTACTTCCTCTTAGAGTGCCCCACGTACAACCACATTAGAGCTCAATTTCATAATCTTTGTTGCAATACTAACCTTCCTATTCTTTTAAGATGTCAAATTTATAGGGAGCTCGGGAGGCTTCTCTCCAAGCTTTTTGAGCATCGTAATAAAATCTTAAATAAGACTAAAGAACTCATTTCTTTAGGTCTGATAGACCAAATATTGGTCTCAGTGGACGTTAACCATCATCATCATCATCATAAAATAATGAAGATAATAATTACATAATAATATATAATATTTTAAAGTATATATTGATTAAGGATAACATAATTTTAATATGAAATGTGTATTTTAATTGTTTGTTTCTTCTCTACATTTTATTTTTTTTCTATTTTCATTTCAAATATTTAGTGTATAGTAGCATCACAACATTAGTAAATGTGGTTGATATAGGCTTATAGATGTATATCAAACACATTAATAACTAGCAATTGCACCAATCTTTCAAAGTAAACATCCTACGCCATAAATTCATGACAAATTTTGGTCCATATAAAAAATCATTGAAGATAAAATTTAGTAAACAAAATTCCATTCAAAGCTAGAAGACAAATAAATATCACTTACATTATGCCAAATTGACATATTCTATAACCATTCCAACATAGATTGCTTCTTAATCTTCAAAGATGGTCTTTCAAGTTCCAATAGTAAATATTTGATGTATTTTTAAAAAATACAAGAAATATATGAGTTAAAATAAATAAAATAATATTAAGTTGTGAAAAATATAATGGATATTTTTACAAATATAAATGTGCATCACAACCTCACATGGTCTTTCAAGTTCCAATAGTAAATATGTGATATATTTTTAAAAAATACAAGAAATGGATGAGTTAAAATAAATAAAATAATATTAAGTTATGAAAAATAATATAATTTTTTACAAATCTAAATGTGCATCACAACCTCACAAGTTTCAGACATCGTCACACATTCTATAAAAATGATCCACACATCAACTCTCAATTATTCATAACTTTTAGTGTAAAATATACAACTAAGTTGATGAGAAACTCTAGTGCATTCTAGTTTATGATGTTCAATATTTGCAATCTTTCCTCTGAAAACATCATCTTTGAAAATTTAAAGAATCAATTTGAATTGCACTAACACTAGCAACACATTATTTTAGTATTTTGCACTACCCCCTCAACAGTACAGGTTGTATGTCTCTTGGGGACCAAAATTATAATGTGTATTATAACTTCTTATATATATTAACGATTTATATTGAAAATTGCAACAAACCATTGTAACACTTTACATGGCGAAGAAACATCTACATGGTTGAAGACAATGATTATTCACACAATCCAATAAATCACCAAACACCTATAACTTAACATTTATTTAAAATTTAACTTAACTACTCAACAAAAATTGATTAAAAATTTAAAAAGTTGGAATTCGTCTAACAAGTATGGCAATGACTGTTTATCAAATTTAGAAATGATAGGCCATCAGGACCATCTATCAATGATTTGAAAATTCAGAAATGATAGGCCATCAGGACCATCTATGAATGATTTGAAATTGAACATCACTCATGATTCTTATTATGTGAGTCTACTATATATGATGCTTTATAAGGGTTGTTGTATGAATTGGGTTCTTTCAAGGTATGTGTTGTGTAACTATGGCTCCATACATAGAACCCCATAGGACCATTTCATTGGCATACGTATTGAAAACTAGGGTCCATCTCTATTGTTCGGTGTCTAAAATGAAAGGCTATCAAGCTTAAAGAAATAGAGAACTAGGTACACATGAATGCGTAGTTAACATCCCTATGTATTTAACGTATGTAAGTAAGATATATTAAGAAATTTAGAGATAGATTAACACATTTCATGGAAATTTTCATTAATAAAATAACTGCATTGTTGTAATAGGAATGGGCTGAAACCATGACAAAAGAACCATTAACAAATTCATTTGAGTCAAATAAAAATTAAACCCTCCATATGAAATTACAAATAAATGCAGCTAACTGATATATCAATAACAATAGAATTTTGTAAGTTTTTGTGAGCTTTAAGCTCAAGTGTACATACTGATTTAGGAAAACATAATTTTAGTTCATGACAAATTATTAAATGAGGGGATATTCCCCAGTAAAAATAAAATCTATGCAATTATCCAAGTTTTTAGATTGAATGTTATTCATATTGGGTGCATGTTTCTAGTGACTTCCACAACTTAGCTAAAGGAATTGTATAAAAGGTGTTTCCTTTCCCATAAAGAGATCAAATCACCTTGAAATTAAGACGGGATTTTGGAAAATACATGTGGATATTTCCAATTGATTTTTTCAACTAGGATGGTATGATAGTTTTCTAGCTTGGGGATTCAGAACTCCCTAGAATGATCTCCCATTGAAGTAAAACAAAATAATAGAGAATATATTGTGGCTACACATTGAAACATACTAAAGTAGATACAAATAAAATGCAAGGATGAGAATGGTTAGGGATTTATAAAATAATTGTCTATGAATTATATGAAAATCAACTAAAAATTTGGCAAATCATTACATGTCATTCCATTTGAATTTCTAGTATTTTAATTCTCAAGATTTGCTGTTGCTAGCTTTCCCATGAACCTATATTGAAGAAGTAAAGTTGCCAGACTTAATAAGAGCATTAGAGAATGTGATTTCTAACTATCCATTCCAATGGCCTCAGAAGTTATGAAAGGGAAATGTTAATGGCAATGGTTTTCAAGATTTGCTGTTGCTAGCTTGCCCATGAACCTATATTAACAAAGGAAGAAGTTGTTGTGATTTCACAAGAGCATTAGAGAATGTGATTTCTAACTATCCATTCCAATGGCCTCAGAAGTTATGAAAGGGAAATGTTAATGGCAATGGTTTTGGATGAGATCAGGTAAAAACATTAACATGATTTCCAAAACCGAACAAGGGATTATGTCAGTGCTCTAAAACGAAAAAGAGATCATTCCACTAATCTAATATTATTTTTCCACTTGTCTAATATTATTTTTCTAAGATCATTCTCTCTTTTAAATTTTAAAAATGTATCATTTTATATATTTTTTCTTAAATTTTGAAATCTAAATATCTTATCCATGAGCATAACTAACTCCTTCATATTCTCTATTTTGAATTTTAAAAATGTATTGGTTTATATATATTTTCTTATGTTTTGAAATCTAAATATCTATCCATGTGCATAATATAAGTATAGTAAAACCATATCAATACTTTTGTCACGATGCAAGAATAGAAGCAAAAATAATTTTGTAGAATAAAAACAATATAAAGGAATGTTCTGATCCAATAAATCCATTAATGCCTTGTTATTTCCATTAACATATGATTGATTCTTGAATGGTATTTAAACTATTTTTAGTATGTTGGTGAGTAAGCCACGATAAACTGGATAAGATGTATTAAATAAATAAATTTGAGAAATAAAGATGGAAAATAATGGGAAAATATGTGTATAAGAAATACTTTCCAAATCTTAAAAATATTAAGGTTATTATAAATTCATTAAAAATACTTGTGGTTAAAGAGAAATACTGATAAAATCTGTGTCGGAGAGAAAAGCAGGCTTTCAAGGAAAAAAAACAAAAAGAAACAACCTACGCTTGGCAAAAGCCTCAAAGGCAGCACGCTTCCAAGGAAAAATTTAGTGAAGATTAATTTATAAAATACATGATATGAATCAACAATTTGTCGTCGATTCCAGGAAAGACTTCTCTGCTCGGGGGGAACCCGAGGAGATTGGTTCAAGGTTGGGGGAAACTATTTCTCAAGAGCATTTTGAAGCGAGGACTTCAGCTAGAGGTTCTGTTTGTCTCTTTTATCATTAAATTTTCTGCTATATTTATTGTTAAATGAAGTAGGAGAAATGTATGAGATCTTTACATCTAAATGATTCAAGTATGGTATGTAGGTTATTTTATTATTTATTATTATGTGTGAATTTATGTAGAAGAAATAATCTGGACAAACATATAGATGAGTTGATTCTCAAATTTGTATGCAGATTTATTTTATTCCTTTTTATTATGTATGTATGAGTTTTCTGTAGAAGAAAGAATCTGGAGAAAAATATAGATTGTTTGATTTTGAAACTGAGATAATAACATGCTTAGGAAACTAGAAAAATCGGTGAAATCAATGAAGTAGGGAATATACAGTGAATAGAATTATGCATGCACGACGGGACTAACCGAGGTATCTACGGAGAAATATATTCAATTCAATTCAAATTTTACTGTTACGTACATGTAAATTTGGTTACATCATTGTTGAGAACAAGTTTAAACAAAAATTTCCAAATATTAAGTATAGTCAAGATTTGGAGAAGAGCCGTGTGATGGGGGGTGATGCATGCTAACCATATTTAATCAGAATTGGATAGCATATTGATAGACAGATCTAGGATGATTATTTTCAATATTTATTTGTAATGAACCATTGTGAATAATATTTACCTAGTAAATATATACATTTGCAAGGACAGGGACTCGATTTAAGAGCATACGATCCTTTGAGAACCCCTAGGTCTACAACAACTGTAGTATTGAGTGAGGTTGGTTCAGTTCAGACACTGTTAGAAAAATTAAAGTGAATCCAGTACACAAGGGAGAGTTATACTATAACACTCATTGATTCTAAGTGTTAAACCCCTGTTCATCGATTTTGAGTTGCCAGTTAGACTACAAATTTTGGAAGTGTAGCTCAATAGCTAAAATTAACCTTGTTGGTCCTGGTAATCTAGGGAGAGTTATCGAAAGCGTACACATTGAATAACGTGCATGATCATGATATAGGTCTTGTTAAGTTATCGAATTAATGTTAAGGGAATCTTTACGTTTAGTTAGCAACGACTCGGTATATTCTATTCCCAACAGCTAGAATAAACAAGGATGGCTGCAAAGGCAGCTAGTCCCTGCCTTGAGCCGCAGCCGGAGTTAGCAGAGAGGATACAAATATGCAATTACTTGAACTAATCAGTGTTATTAGATGACTGAGTTCAGGATCAATAAACCTGGCTTCTATGAGGGGTTGCTTGCACTGGGTCAACAATATTTTGAGAGTGCAAAGCTTCGATGGTCTCTTGCTTTGGCTAGCAAGGCTGATCTTGGTACATGGGATTCTTCAAAAACTATCCAGTTTTTCGATAGTGCAGAGGAGAAGATGAGAACTGCAACTGAAATGTGGGAGAAGCTAGAAGAGCAGCACCAAAACGAGTTAAAAGATCCATCTGCAACGAAGAAGGATGAAATCCTGAAAATAAAAAGGAAACTGACTGGGGTTGATGGAGATTCTACTGTCGAGATAGCAGCTTACGCTGCCGAAGCAGCAGAACGAGCTCCTGTAATGAGATCTCAGATCCGTTACCTAGACACATTAGAAATCATATCACTGCAACAAAAAACTACACTTAGTTTCAGAGAGAGTCATGCTTAGCCCAGACGACCGACAAAGAGCACAACAGAAAGAATAAAGAGCCATAAAAATGACATATTTGTGAAACAAAAAACTAAGTTTCAGAGAGAGCCATGCGTAGCTCAGCCGACAAAGAGTACAGCAGAAAGAATAAAGAGCCATAAAAATGACATATTGGTGAATAGTGTTTGTGCTTTATCATATGAATATTTAGAAACGAAGGCCATCCGTTTTAGATAACGATAATTGTTTTGGGTGTTTCATTTATTTTTGGGGAATGAAATTTGATAATAAGATAGCGGTTCAGTGTTATTAGAAAAACAAATGGAAGATACATTTAAAAATACAAATTAACTAATTTTAGAAGTGAAAATGTAGGATTAAATTGTAATGATTTACTTGATTGAAAGTTTGTGATGGGGGAGAAATAGGTCTATATCTACTGAATTTTGTAAAGAATTGTGAGAATATTTTTCAGAATTGGATCTAGCTCAAGCAACTTGGTGCTTGCTCCCGTGTAGCTTAGTCAAAAGTGGATTCCCTGTAATTCCCCATGGATAGACGGCAGAAGCCGCTGACAAAGAAAACAGAAACTGCCCAACACCAGAATATTATTTCATTGAAAGTTTGTGATGGAGAGAAATAAGTCAATACGTAGCAGATTTTGTAAAAAAATTGTGAGAACATTTTAAGAACTCATCATGCAATAATAGATCTAACTCGAAACCTTATATGCTTAAAAAAAAATTAAAAAAATAGATGATTCTTGAAATTTGTTATTGCTTTTGATATACCAGTGCAACTATTATGTAATATTGTAAGCCGTTGCTCGAGGCGGAAAAAACTAGCACGGAGTCACCCGGATATCGCTCCCATTCCCCTCTGCAAGATCAAATCGTATTCGGCATAACAGCTAGCTCTTGGTCTGGCTGGTATGTGCCAAAGTCGTGCAAGTTTTTTAAGGTGAACTAGCCAAATTTAGATCCTATCAATAAAATAAGGCAATGTGACTCATGTGAATTCATCCCCTACACTGCTGCTATAGCTTTCTCCGCTAGATTTACCGATGACTTATACGTTCTTATATTTATTCTATATAGTGACAGAATTGGAATATTTCTCTACATTTCTCCATTCCGAATGGTCGGAATGGTCCGATATCTTGTGTGCCACGTTTACTTTGAAATAAAATAATTCAACGAACAAAGTATTCAATCACATGGAAAACTATGTTTCACCTAAACCAGGGATCATGCAGCGTGCCACCTGTGACTTCATCGCATGTATTACACTTGTATGAGCTGCTTCATAAGTTTTATTTTAATCGATCAGGTGCCGAAGGTGGGAAACTGCCCATGAAAACGGTTCGCAGAGCACTCATGGTATGTTTGTCTGGGCAGTGAGCGCTGGCGAACGATTCATTGACCAGGGCAGATGAAGAGGGCGCATGGTTAAAAGAGCAGCATCCAGGTGCTCTTTCGATGTTGTATCTTCCAATCTGAACTCCACCTGTGAGCGCTCGAAAAGGAATCCAGTGTGGACTGAGTGAATTTACTTCAAGATTTGAAAGGCCTTTTTCTTTTAACAGGAGTTGAAACTTGAAGGGATCTGTTAAACTTAACAGAAGTTAAGCTGACAGGGGATGTGAGAAACGAGCAGTGTGCAGGTTTTACTTTTAGAAATGTGAAAGGAAGTTAACCATGGCCAACAACACAGGCAGTAGCAATGCAGCATTCAGAGCCATTGCTATCAGTTTAGTTGACCCCGGCATCCGATTGAAGAACGGGTACTAACTATGCATTTTTTTCTTATATTGAACAGGGTTATTTTCTTCTTTTTGAAAATGTTTTGATATCTGCAGTATTATTTTCTGCTTTTTTAACATGTTTTGATATCTGCAGACTCTAAAATGGAGATAAAGCCGACTTTGAATTGCTGTCTTTTACCAAAACTGGGAATTTCTGTCTTTACAAAACAAAAGGTATGCATAGCTATAAAAAAACAGAGAAAATATATGAAAACCTTATTATTTTCTGCTTTTTTAACATGTTTTGATATCTGCAGACTCTAAAATGGAGATAAAGCCGACTTTGAATTGTTGTCTTTTACCAAAACTGGGAATTTCTGTCTTTACAAAACAAAAGGTATGCATAGCTATAAAAAAACAGAGAAAATATATGAAAACCTTCAGTGCATCCAGAGATGATTCAATCATATTTAATATATATATATATATATATATGCCAATTTATCACAGTAAGAAATAGACTTACAGCTTTCTACCTTTTGAAGAAAACTATTTTTTTCATGCTTTCTGCCTTTTGAACTGCTTTTTGCCTTCTGAACAACTGTTTTCTTCGTTCTTTTTGCCTTCTGAACAACTGTTTTCTTCGTTCTGCCTTATACCTCTTGAACATCGATTTTCCTTTTCAACTGCTTTCTACCTTTTGAAGAACGGTTTTCTTCGTTCTGCCTTATACGTCTTGAACAACGGTTTTCTACCTTCTCCCTTATGGACTTACTGTTTTCTATCTTTGCTTTCTTCCTGCTTTCTGTCTTTTGAACAATACTGCTTTTTTCCTTTTGAACATATTTGATATTGTTGGGGAATTGGTTTTTTTGAACATGTTTGATATTGTTGGGGAATTGATGTCTTTGCCAACCTTGCCATTGCCAAATTTGCCATTATGATCTGATGAAATTTGTTGAAATTTGTAGAGGGGAAAAAGGATTTGTTGTCTTTGCCAACCTTGTCATTGCCATTTCCAACTTTGCCACTTAATTTGGCAATCTAACTTGAGGCGATGCTAGAAAATAAGCTGGGACTGAATCAATAGAAACTGATTCAAGGTCATCAACTTCAACTAGCTGTGATGTTGCTGGGGCAACGGAATCAACGGGTGAAGCTTCGACTAGATCGAATCAATTGGAACTAAAAAAAATGCAGCTGTATCATAAACTGAAACTGGATCATCTGCTGCTTCACCAAAAGTAGAAACTAAACCCGTCCAATTACCTCAACGGGTTTTCAGTGTTTTCTTCAAGGCAAATAGAGGCCTGATGGAGCAAGAAGGCAATCACAGACCTGGAAGAGAAGAGAAAAGAGAAAAGGGCCTCAGCTCGGCACTTGTATCCTTGACTATCCTTGACTACGCCACTTGTATCCTTTCGTAATCTATGCTCGCCGCATGCTTAATCTATGCTCGCCACTTTGCATCCTGTGCATTGTCATGCTGCTGGCTTTCATATAAACGTTTTCATATTAACCAAAGTAAGATGCAAGAAAAAAAAGATTGATGCAACTCGCATGTATAAACATTTAATGTTTTCCAATAATGCTAGCATTAAGTGAGCTAGCTTTTACCTGTTCAAAAATATGAAGCAAATTTATAATTTTACTCTATGTTTCTGCCTCCCCGCCTCGGGAAGAGGCCAAATAAGATGGTAAATGAGTGTCGGTTTAAAAACTTTGGTTATAGTTGATCAGCACTCGACTTATATTTCAGAACTTTGGTTATACCTGAGCTGGACTAATGCTAACTTCGGGAAACCGTTTACAATAGTCCCTGCCATGCCGCAGGCGGCAGGGACTTCGGGAAACCGTTTACAATAGTCCCTGCCATGCCGCAGGCGGCAGGGACTAATAATAAGGGTAGGTTCCTACACCTGTTCAGAACAAAAGCCAATATGATACGAAGAAAAAACTAGGAAACCTCACTCATGTGAATTAAAAATTGACGGAACTTAACCAATAGACTATGAATATCGGATTCAGAAACGTACAACATTTTAAACTGAAATTATAAACTAACGTAACCAAGAATATGGGTAGTTGGAAATATGCATGAAGACAATAATCCACACAGGAAATCGAAAATTTTTGGAATACATAATCTTAACTGATATCACTTTAATGGCTAAATACGAAAACTTTCATAGTAAATTACAAATTTTTAACCAAGAAAACCATTATTAAGGAGGTTGAATCATTTAAAGAGGAAAGTATCAAGGGGCCAAGTCGACTCAAATATATACGAACCAAGATTATTTTTATAAATTGAATTTGAGAATACATAAATGAAAATTTTTATTTTCCAACAATACGAAACACATAAATATATATAACCCATTCCATGTCTAATATACACAAAAAATTCTACGGGGTCAAACTTCAACACTCGTCACTGGATTAAAATTAAAATATAGCTATCGTCGGGTAGGTCTAAATTGTACCAACACCATTATAAAGTCCTTAATTAAATGATTGAACAATTATACATTGGGAGTGCTCGAAGCTTCAAATCATTGTTCCAGACAAGGGATAACACAACAAGTGCTCTAGGTCCAAATATACCATTTGCAAGTTTGATGACTAAATTTACAAAAAAAATCAATATTGTTCATAACCCTCGAGGTGTACATAGGTACACCTCATACCAGAATCCCTTTGATAAAAACACATGACAACTGGCACAGGAGTTCAGAAAGTCAAGCAGTCACTGAGATTTCATCAGGTGAACCATAAAAGTCACAGAGTGTACCCACATATAGCGCAGAGAAAGTGTGTTAATATTTCACCACAATTGGAAACGATATCATAGGGAGTTTAAATAAGTATTCATGAGAATGGCATAAGAATGGTATTTATGAGAATGATGAAACAATAAGTATTTATGAGAATGGTTATGGAACCGAATTTACCTAGATAGTAGGGTTACTATCCATTGCTGCGTGGAAATACAAATGAATAATTATCAAAATAAAACCCCACACGAATGGGATTATGCCAGGCAATATGAAAACATGGAACATATAAACTGAGGAGAAAGAGGTAATATTAAATAACGGAAAAAGAAAAAAAAGGGGGAAAGCTTAATTGCCTATTCCATTACTTGGAAAGTCATTGTCCAGAACAATAATTGTCGAACGGTTCGAATATCCTTCTAAGGAGAATGCTGACATGGGATTAAACACACTTGCACTCTCTAGATTCAAAACGAAAGGAAAAACAAATGAAAAAAAGTGGTGACCGAGCTTGCATAAGTGGTGACCGAGAAAAAAAAGTATAGTTATAACTGGGAAAGGAGGAAATACATGAATCGGTGTCGAAGAAGCCCAATGCTACCCTGGTAAGAGGCTTCCACTATTAAAACACTTTTGAACCTAGTATAAGGCACTAAGCACACACGAGGAGAATAATTTAATAAAGCAAAACGATAGAAAAATATTTCAAGGTGTCTCTTTGTACCTCGTATCGTAGAAGTTGCATGGTTGCTGCAAGTCAAGCCAGAAAAGGGAGGATGGCCACGGTGTTCAACAATTCAGAGGCGAAATCACCCCATTCAAGAGTGAATACATATGAAAGGGAAGGGAAACAAAATGAGATTTAGTTGGCACATGCAGGAAGGTAAGGTTATTTCAGACAAATTTTCACCGTAGATCAAAACCCTCGCTTTCCTGACCCTTAATCAACATTTGCACACCGACCACTGTGCAAACATGTGAAGATATATAGTTATCACATGGGCAGGGGTGGCATGGACGTAAGGGAATGGCTGGAGGCATGTGTGGAGGGACACTTTTAAAATACACCAAGCACCTCGAGACCGGAGAACATGTCGCATCTTTATATGTATAACGAAATGAAACAAAGAATCATTAATTGTTGTGGCACTATTAGTTAGGCGGCTTAGGGGAGAATACTTCTAAGATCAAAATCTAAAACACATAATTTACCAAAGTCGACTCTTAAATATGCAGATTCAAATATTATTAACCCGACAACCACATGCTATAAACATAGGCTATCAATGAATGTCTTAACCTAGCAAGAAACATGAACGGTTTGGTATAAACAAACACTGTTTGGTGAGTTTGTGTTAGGAATGTCTATATTTTAACTTGTTCTCTTAGGCACATGACACCTTAAATGGCCACGAAGTAAAGACTCACCCAGTCGGGTGAGACCACATTAGTACCGTGACGGAGACTGTCAAAATAGGCATATTGGGAACCTTTTTGGGTGTGATTAGACTGTTGTGTTAGTAGTATGGTAAGTAGAAATATTTTTAACGAACAATATAAAAAAAAGACCAATTTATGAGTTTTATGTTAAAATAAATGAAAAATATATTATAACACTAATACAATCAACAAATATTTATAAATGAACTATCACTGCCCCTTAGTGTAATCAAATCCACTCTATCAATCCTCAAGTTTCCCGATGTGTTTTTCCAAATTCCCATCGAAGTACTTCTTATAATATTATCGATGAGAAATCAACAACCCATATTAGATGCTAATAAATGGATGAGATCACATTGACTCGATCTTCGTCTTTTTCTAGAAGGTTCACACCCAGTTTTGTTAAAATAGTTTAATTCTTTTAATTCCCTAAGTTTAGACTTAGGCTACCATTAAAAATAATTAATTATTTTAATAAAACCCAATCCAGGTGGAATTTCTGAAAACGCTTTTTGGGTATTTTGGAATACAAGTGTCTAAGCCTCCCTGCAAGATTTTAGATTTAGAGCACATCTGATGCTACTAGAAATCAACAATCCCTCTTAGCAAGGAATGTGTTGTTAGTAATGCATCTTGCTTAAGCATCACCCTCACTTTGTAACAGCTCCCTCTACACTGTTGGTGTCTCACACTACTGCCCATCTACTACTGTGTTACTCCATCTATGTTGTTGTTGATCATAGATACTGCTACCAACTACATCTGCACTACAACGCTACTGCAGAAAAACATCCAAAATTACTGAACTAAGTGTTCAACATTATAGATTTGATATTGAAGATATGACTGCTACTAGTCTCTCTGTTGACCCTTTGAAGCTACTACACTGTTGTTGACTCTACATTGTTCCTTTCTGCACTGTTTCCAACTCTGATTCGCACTACTCAGAATGTAGCGCTCTCTAGAAAATGTAGTATCACTCCAACACTCCTATGCAACAACTAACAACTCTCCATCCTGCTACTTCTAATTTGGGCACCTGTAGCAAGGTATTGATCCAAGAGGTGGACTCCTCAAGGATCCTACCTAACTGTAGTTATTTCAAACTACAGTTCTATATCACCCCAATTCTCCCCTGGAGATACATGGGAAATCATGTCGAACTCCTCCTCCTCGATCCTTGCAATTATGACCTATGAATCATGATTCTCATCCTTGTCCTTTTTCTTGAGAGGAAATTGTGTAGCGTAGTCACCCATTTCACCACACCGGAAAAACTTGATCTTTGAGACATTCTTTTTCCACCTCCACTACTCCTACCACCCCTTATATGAAAGGGATGCATTCTCTTCCTCCTCCTTGGGCTTTGACCCACTACTGCTTCCTGCATCAAGTTTGCAGTTGAGCATATCTCGCATCATATCTTCCTGGTAAAGAGCGGCTCATATTGTTTCCCAATTAGGAAACATTTCTCCGCATAGAATGCTCTAGAAAGAGGCTTGTCATTCATATGAGATTGAATTCAGGGCTAGTCTAATCATCTAGGTTCCTTGAGGTGTAAATCTGAAAATTGCCAATTGATCTCGAGTTTCCTGAAGCTCGAGTTTCCTGAAGATTTCCAAGGAATGGATCAATTTTTTCTCCCTTCTGCATCCTTTTAGATCATATATTTTCTTGCAATAACATCTTCCGCTGCTCAGAAAATCCTTGATATGATGTCTGAAAGGTGTCCCACCTATCTTTGGCAGTCCCTTTTCCAGCGATGTGACATACTACATGATCCCTCACTCCATTGAGGACCAAACACTTGGCCTTTGACATATCCTTCTTGTAATATTTTAATAGATCTGCATCCATGGGGACAGCTACTACACCATCGATGAAAGATTTGAGATCATCTGCATCTAGCAAAAATCTGGTGTACTTCCATACCATATCACATAGTTAGAGGTTCCCTCCAACTGATCTTGATCTTTCAGCCCATTATTTTCCATTTCTGCAAATAAAATTTGAATTTTTCCCTCTCTCCTCTGCGCAGCTGCTACACTGGCCTACGCACTCTTTGTTGGAGTATGTAGATCATCTCCTCGCTAATGTTTCTATGGAACTGAGAAATAGAATTATTTGCCTCAGAATTCACCGAGGAAGAAATTCCCTAAAAATGTGTCTTCTTCTTCTTTTGATGATTTTCTTCCCTCACTGCGTCCCACGAGTAAACTGATATGCACTAAATATTTTGTTGCACTGCACCCTCTGCCACTGAAAAATCGCAAACTAGAAATATTACCTCTTTTTATACTCACTTAAATATATGTTTTCCTCTAGAATCTTGCCCTCCGTGCCTAGACTCTGCAATTCCTTGGGGATTCGATATGCTTCCTATGAAGCTATTCAATCTCCCTCCTTCTCTTCAACATTGAACTCTTCCAGACTGCTCCCTTGCTTCACCTACGCTTTTCTGAAACCAATGAAAATTGTGATACCATGTGGAAATTCCTAATCTTGGAATCCGCAGCAAACGGATATTACTTCTCCTACTTGATAAATTATACAAGCTATTTACTAAGTTCTGCAATTAAATACTGAAGAAAATACACTACAACCTTCACTAAATAAATTGCATAAAATAAATGTGGAAACAAGATCTGAGCAACAAAATTAAACACACATGACATCGTTAGTTTTGGAATAAGCCCCTAGAGAAACCCAATGCGGGAAAATTATTTTACTGGCTAAGGGTTTATATTATTAAGGAGAAGTCTCTAAAAAGAACTAGATTCCCTATATGGCTATCCACAGAGAATTTGACTGACAGAGAACTAGTGAGGATTACCTCACACTAACACTGGAGGTTCGGCACTGACCCAACATTCAGCTGGATAGCCCCATGCTGCCTCTGTGCATCCTCTGCATAGATCCACATCACTCTTTCTCGGGAGTGCGTCACCTCCTTCTGTTCGTCATTCTATTGGCTAGATCATGATCTTCTTCCTTTCTAGTCTCACACCGCAACACTCTGGCACTGGATTTTACTGATCCTCAACAAAATTATGGATATCTTCATAGGCTCAATGCTACCTCTGCATGGCTTTGCGATACCCAACATTGCCCACACACTACCTCTTTTGCGTCGTCTTCTCTGGCTTCTTTGCGATGTATTCCTAGCTCAAGAAATATTTCCAATTGGAACTATTACTGCCCCTCACTACAATCAAATCAACTCAATCAATCCTCTGGTTGCATTGCACAGATCACTTGAGAAATAAATCTCTTTACTCACTCTATCTAATTTTCCAAATTCCCATCGAATTCATTCTTATAATCTTCTCATTGATAAATCAACATCTTAGATTATATTCTAATCAATTGCATATATCATATTTACTCGATCTTTTTCATTTACTAGAAGATTCACATCAAATTCTATTAATATAATTTAATTATTTTAATTCGCTAAGTGTATACTTAGGTTCACATTAAAAATAATTATTTATTTTAATAAAATGATTTTTGGGTATTTTAGAATACAAGTGTCTAAGCCCCCCTGCACAACTCGATACGTAGATCACATCTGATGCTATGAGAAATCAACCATTTGCACTCCTATGAGTACTATAAATAATTTTCCTTGTTATTTTTCAATTATGTAAATATCATAAACATTTTGAAAGTAATAAATATACTCTTTTTGGTCATGTTGCAACTGTTTAATTATTGTAAACACTATGTAAGAAATATATATGCATGCATAGTGTGGTAAACCATGTGTAAATGTTGCAAAAAATGTATTTATATGAACATAAGCATATGGGGAGGCCAAAGGGACAATTGAATCTAGTGATGAGAAGAATTTTCTTCATATTATATTTTATAACAACCCTTAAAGGAGGTTAATAAATGGTAGGAAAGGCGAAAAATTCCAAATGGCATGAAATTGATTGGCCTGCAAGACTATTTTGGAAAATAGGAAAAAAGAAACCAGCAATGACAAGGCTAATCACCACAAAAGATATAGAAATAGAGAACAGGTCAGACACTTAAAATTGGTCCAGAAGGTTTGGGCCAAACTATACAAAAACTATGAGTAGGAAGGTTTCAGATGGGAGAAATGAAGGGGAAATTGAGCAAGAAATGGCGTAGAGAGACGAAGAGAAAGAACGTAGTAGACCGTGTTAAATTTCCATTGAAATTTACAACTACTCAGGGAATAAATGAAAAAACAATAAAATCATTATTGAAACCTACTTCACCTTCACTAAGTTACAAAGTTATTTAAATGATAAGTAATGTAATATAAGCACAAAAATAAAAACACAATCAAATAAATTGACACAATAATTTTTCTTGCAAAAACTAACACGGAAAACCCCTTTCTTTGTTGTAGTATTTTATTGATAGAGTTCAAGCAATTTGATCTCTTACAAGAAAAATTTTCACACAGATATCAATCTAGTCCTCATGTTCTACTAGTTAGGTTGGCCCTGCAAACACACTTGATCCATCTCCTTCTTTCTTGTATCTTGCCTAGCCCTATTTCTTTGCGCTGATCTCCATAGCCTAGCTTGAATTCCTTGCCAAAAAGCCTCATATTATTTAGTGCAGAGGGCCTCCTATTCTTTAGAATGAACCTGCTAACTTCTATCATAATTTTGCATGAGAAAGCCTCTTCAAAACTACATATTGGCTCCTCCAAGGTATGCGCTCACAACAAGGATGATCTCACACAAAATGGTGCTCTCTCTCCCAATATATTGAGTTGTTTCTTTTCACCATCCTTCGTGAGAAAAAAAGATATGAAATTTTTTTCCTTCGTCCTGATTTTATTGATTTGATCCATGCTAAAATTGGCATTAAAAATTTATAAAAATGTTTTTGATTAACGAGCTAACCAAGTATAACTAGTTCTTTAACTCCTCCTTGCCTGAATATTATGTTGTAGGTAACGTGAGCCAAGGGGTCATTTCCTCCTGGAAACTGGGATGAAGCATTGAAATGCGTATGGTATGGGAATAAAACACATTTCATGCTATGAGAGCATGTTTCCCAAGGGTGAAGCGCAAACCATATTTCTTGAAATGGATTTCTAGATTATATAACTGCTTTTCCCCTCAAAAAAATGTTTTCTTTTTCAGTTTTTTTTTTCTTTTTCACATTTAAATTTTTTTATTTTGTGGCTAAATTAATTTTTGGATGTTTCTAGATGTATCTCGCAAGTTATAAAAATACTATCATCTCATTACTTTTAGGGAAAAAAACCACAAATTAACGTAACTTATACCATCAGATCTTCCGCTTGATGAATGACCTAGAATGCCTATGAAATTACAATATTTACAAGGAAAATTTTCTCTAAATTGTTTCTTCGAGGGGAAAATTCCTGAACCCTCTCTCGGCGGGGGGGGGGGGGGGGGCTCTAAAGAATTTTTTCCAACCCCCCTCACAACTCAAGTGGGAGGGAAAGCCCCCCCACACCCCCTAGCATGGACTCAGATCCAAACGCAGCTGAAACAGGACCTTTAAATTAGGAAGATAATCCGGCTCAAAACCCAACAATATACATATCATGTTTCCCCATTTCCAAAATTTGGGAGGGGGGTCACATTTCATACCTGTACCTATTTCGCTATATCGTGCAACTTAGCCTAAATCAAAATTTGAAGCTCCCAATTAATCGTCCTCTAAATTTGTAATTGCCACTCGATCTATAGTCAAACTAAAGGAAGGTGCACATAATTGATCCTCCAACCCTACGCATGAAGTTTTCATCTCCATGAACTCGTCCACAACCAAAGCAAAGACAAACTTGGTCTTTTCGGCTAACGCACGAGCGAGATAATACCTTCTCTCGCTACACTTTTCAACACTCCCTCTTAGATATCAATGTGATTTTAGGAGAACCACGTCCACCTCAAACTCTCTCCAAGAGTACAACTTTCTCTATTTTTTCACCTACTCCCTCGAAACTAGAGAACTCCCTTTCTCTCTTCTGTGGAATCTAATCTAAATACACGTTATTTCCAACCATGCTCTGCAATTTTATCACCTTATTCATAAGTTCCATGTACCCCCATGTCCCTTTTTGGTTGTTTACTCTGGTTGAAGGTGGTACTGGGAGATCTAACCCTCTTCTTATTCTCCCCACACGAATCTCCTGCCCACTTGGTTCAAACTCTCCCAATACTGGGATTCACTCATTAAGTGGCTACCTCCTCTCACCATCAATTATTCTCCTCATCATTTTGTTGATCAACACAAATGCAAACTAACCAAGACTCAAACTAAGATACTAGTTGAGGCTCCATCTTTAGTAGCTTCTTCTCATATACTCTAATATTTTCTTATTCTAAGGACTCCCTCAAAACCTTTCTCTCCTCAACCATCACTTCTCTACTCTGTGCACTACCTTCCTTGTTGCTCAATATTGCGCATGTATCTACCTGTAACTTGCAAATGTTCTTCATCCTAAGACCTATCAAACTATTACATCCAAAATCTAAGTGTTGGAGGTAATCCTTACCTTTTTTAAGGATGACATCATAACCTTTTTCCTTAAGGGTAGATATTGAAAGAAGATTATGCTTTCATCCTAGAACATAGAGGACATCTCTGAGATGGAGAGGATTACAAGACTCCATCTGAAAATTGATAGTAACAACTCCTCTAGTTGCATACCTACCATCATCTCCTAGCTCAATCTAAAACTGCATGCCCTTCTCCTCTAGGCAGTTTAAATCCTTCTTATTATCTATCATCTGGAAGGATGCTCCTCAATCAATATACCATACATTGTTTTCTATTGAGCATTCCATGTAAGCCATCAATGAGAAATATTTCTCAAACTATGAAATAAATTCATCTACCTCCATTGATGTAGTTACATGGTCCTTCCAAGATAGAGTCACTTTATTAGTGATCAAACATAGTTATTTTGAGAGTTTTCCATCATGTCATTTGTCAATTTTTTTTATTTTTGAGTTAGTTTTTAGCAATAATTTTGGTTGAAAAAGAGGTCTTATCTTAGTACGCTACTCTTTCACATCATTTCATCACCATTTAAAGTTCTAGAGTCAGGTCACTCCATCTCATATAGGTCAAGTCTAGGATCAAAAATTCCCATGGAAAGATCTTCAGATTTTCACTAAAAATAAGGAAATGAATTCCTCCATTTCATTCATAAAAAATTGTTGAAGGAACAATTTTGTTTTACAATCCCAATAAATCTCTACATTTCACAGAAAAATTATAATCTGTTGTTGTATTCTCGAAGAAAGGTGAAGCCGAGAAATTTTTTTCAAAACCGCATGCTTATGACTGTCTATTCTTCATTATTCAAAAAATCATTTGCATCACCATAGGATTTAATCCTACGTTTCATCCTCCACTACTCATATGACACATTACATACCCCTACTCCTCAACCATCCATGTCACATCGCATTCATTACATGTCCTACCCCACCATTCATTAACCTCTGATGTATGGTAACCACCTCCCATCTCACCATCATCCATCCTACCTCAATGAAATCCAAATTCCCATATGAGACATCAAATCCCCCTCTTCATATGAAACCTAACTTTGGGGGGCCGTCTGAAAAGGGTGGTTTCAAAACCTAACCCCACCGCTACGTGGCAACTGCACAAGATTTCACACCCCCCCCCCCTCTTGAAACATTTACTGCCTATAGACCACTCTGAAATCCTTCTTACCCACCGCATGAAACCACTTCCCCGCCCGCCATCCATTTCATGACACACGGAATATTTCATTGTAGAATCAAATAAACTCCCATACTCCTATTACCGTTAGCCAATAAATTTAATGCTAACCATTAGGCTAACGTACATGCGCCGTTTTCAATGGGAATTAGGTAAAATTTCTTATAAATTCATCACTGAAAACATGTTTAAATATCATTTTCATTCACTCTTCCTTACACAGGAAAATTATGAATTCAGGGTGATCACCATAACTCCATAATAGAAATTTAACCACCATTCAAAGTATCATTTGCAACTATTTATATTCTTCTAATCTGCATTATTTTCTTTTAGTCTCGGCCCCTGTTTTTCATCAGAAATTCTTGCTTTCGCCATTTCAAATAGATCCAATCATAAATCTGACGAAAAAAGGACAAGAAGAGCTAGTAAGTATGCTAATTCACCCTCCAATTTACTTCCATCATATACCATTAGCATACAGATACCATAAGATCCATGAAAATCTTTGTCAACTTGAATTATTTGAGATGTATTGCTAGTTAGAGGATAAATTCCTAGATAAATCTAACGATATAGGGTTGTGGGATTCAAGCTTTCCCCATTATATATTTCCTCAAATCCACAATGCCCCAAAATTTGTAATAAAATGCCAATATTTATATGTTCCTAACCAAAGAGCTATTATCGCTCCTACAGGAGAGATTTTAGTAACCATAAATTCCCAAACCATAGAACAAATTATACAAGCCCCCATCACAGAGAATGCCACTCCATTTTCTCAAGAAGCACTAACTTAAATATATCGGACATTATATTTTGCAAAAAGAGCTAAAAATATTGAGTTTATTATGACTGAAAATGCTCCATTATCCAAGAAGAATCCTCCATTTCCATCATCCATTTTCCCTGAAAGAGCCAAAAAAATCATCACAGTTATTTCCTACCTTCTTGGTTATTATTCAGACCAATGGATAGATGAATCCATCATAGAATTCATGTCCATTTTCTCCACAGATTCCACACCCTCCGTCATATTAAATTTTAGTCAATTCATTGTAGATTCCATTCATCAACATTTTGTTAAATTCCCAACTGAAGAGGTTTTCAAATATGCCTTTGTGTTAATTTGTTTGTTTTCAGATTCTTAGGGAGACAAATTCAAGTTTTCATTAGAGAAATTGGATGAGGAAGGAAATCAACAATCAATTATTTTTTGGACTTCATTAGTGATGAAGGAACAAAAGGAATATTCATATAAGCAGTTTGTCGAATTGTTTCTTCATCTAGTACTCATTTTACTAAACAGCACTACAAAACCCAGGATCAATGAAGAAATAAAAAAGGTGTTGTAATTATCAGATCAAGACAGAACAGGAGATTTGCATCTCTATCAGAATTACACAGAACTCAGATTCTATGGTTGTGAGCTTCCACCTTACAATTTGCCAAAATTCCTCCCAATGAGGATTTTTTCATTAGAATAGATCAGTCAAATGCTTAATGTTGATGAAGTGCATTTTTTATCTGCTAAAAAGAAGTCAAGATTCAAAATCAAAACACATATAGCACCTTTTATGTATAGTAGCAGGAGAAAAGGGGAAGAAGCAGACAAATTTTTTAAAGAGATGCAATTCACTTTGAGTTTCACATGGTCTTATGATCAATTTGGAGTCATTTCTAAAATAAGGATAGAGAAAAAATATAAACCTTATTTTGACACACACAGACCAGAAATTGATAAATATATGATCAACTTGAATGGACCAAGGGTACTTTACAGGAGGCTGAAGAAAAAAAAATGTCTACATCAGCATTACAGACTCATGTTGCACAGGAGAGAATAGGGAAAAAGATCAGAAGATATCAGTCATCTCCAATGACTAACTCATCCAACAAAGAATTAAAAATCCATTATAGAAAGAAGAAAAAGCTTAATGAAAAATTCAATAGTACTAAGGATTGAAAGAAAAAATTAATTATTATTATCGAAGAGACACCTCCTTCCACACAGACAGGTGATCAAATACTTCTACTCCTACCACTTCAGCAGTTTCTCAAGATCAGCAGTAAGCCATTCAAACTAGTACAATTGTTACAGGGGGAAAGGATAAAACTATCTTTGATACCTTCAGGGAGATAAATTTGAAGAATGAAATGTTGAAGGCTACCACATACAATCAGTTTTGGAGGAAAACTCCCAGCTCTCAGAGTACGTTGCTCTCAGCTTTTGATTTACATAAGGGAAAAATGCAAGTTTCTTTTCTTCAAGCACAAATTCCACAACCAAAATCAGAAGCATATTATAAAAATACTACAATTGAGTTTGATAATGAGATACATCCAATAGATAAAATGGAGTTACATAAACAAACTGGTGAGATGATTTCATCCACTCTCACTAACATTGCTATGAGTTTGTCGAAATTGCAGGTTTCATTGGCTAATGTTCAATCACAGCTGAAAATGGAGAAGTTTTCTTCATTTGCAAAAGAAAAAAGAATAAAAACTCTAGAAGACCTAGTGATCAAAGTTGCATATGATACTTCAAATATCAATGCACCAGAAGGTATCATCAAAAATAAAAATGTTGACATAGCAGCATTAATAAATCAATTGAAGGTTCGAGCTACAGAAGATCCTCTGCAAAAAGACATTAAAGAGACTGAGTCCCGAAAACAAAAATGATGAAGCTGATTATGGAACATAATTCTCAAATAAAGAAGATGGAATAAAAATTGGAGAAAATGATAATGGAAAAGGAACACATAGCAAAAACATCAACAACTCCTTTAGAATCGGTGCCTCTCATAGTTATTCCTATAGCCCAACCTTCTATAACAAGTATTGCAGATGGAGCTTAGTAGCTTACAAAAGCAGTGCAGAATACATCAATTTAGGAAGAGGAGATAAATAAATTACAAGATCAAGTGCAATTGCTACAATATCAGAAGTCTAAAGATGATAGTTCACAGGCATCTGAAGCACAGAGAGCTAAAAAGCTAATTGAGACGTTGCAAAAAGAACAAAAAGAATTGGCCATTGGAAACACTTTGGGCCAAGTACAAGAAATGATCTGGGTAGACATCATGGAATACCTTAATGAAATTTGGCCTAATATATATATATTATATTTGAACAAAAGGAGTTGATACAGAAATCAAATGAGGCCATTGCAGCAATTAAAGCATGCCTTGGAGATAAGCCTATTATAGCAAACAACATTATTAAGTTTTTGAATTCAAAGAACTGGAATGAGTTGGATGATTTGGGAATAAATTATACAACATAAACAATCCTGGAGGTAAAGAAGGTTCTCACAAAGAAGAATTTAATTCTTCAACTTGAGGAGAAGTGCCACAGCCTCCAAATCATAGTGCAGATATTTTTCAGCAGAATAGAGCCTCTTACATAGAAAGGATATCCTTCTTTATTTGTGATTAATGATAAATTGATGACCGCAAAGGATTATTGGAGAATATTTAAGGGAATTTCCAAAGATACTACCAAGTTTTCAAACATCAAAGGCACAATGACATGAAGGGTGATTTTGGGAACACTGAGAAATGATATTTTTATTCAGTATGAGATAAAACATGTTTTTTGTGGTGAGAGCCACTTTTTCCAAGTACACTGAAATGGATGAAGTTTACCTTATGTAATAAAATTGGCTATCTCGGATGAACAGCGCTGGGAAAAATTGTGTAAATTGAGAAAGTAAATGGTAAAAGAGAAAAGTCAACTTTTTCCAGGTCATCAATCAGCTAATAGCCAATGCAGTCTACAATTCTCTCCTTTAGTAACCACGTTCAGTTAGAGTAGCGCCAACACAGCAAATAAAATTTATTTCCATATTACAATTAGAGTTTAGTTTGGAAAATGAAGCGCTATCTGTTATGATAACATTTAATGTAATTTGTTTTAATTTAGGTTTTCTATAAATACTTCACTGTACAAAGTATTGTGGGTTGGATAATTGCATTTTTGAGACTCTGTGTATTACTATAGAGATTTTTTACACCTTTAATGAACTTATATAATTCAGCAAATATTGTGAGATTCATGTGGTATTTCTTTTGAGCATTGTGATTTTCTCTCTATTATTTCATTTCCACTTCAATTTCTTTGTAAAAATCTTACTAGTTTATAAAAAGAGATCAGTTATATGTTCTATTTATTAAATTTTTTACAAGTGTCTTTTCTTCTGAAGAAATAATTCATGTTATACGCTCATTCAGACCCCTACCTTTTTGTACCACTATACACAATGAGAACTTAATTGTGCTCAAATAGTTTACCTACTTTGCCTCACTTTGTTCTCTACATTTTAGTATTTGAAATCATATTTATTTTCGTTGATCATTATTTTTATCTAGCAAACAAATTATTAATAAAATTTCAAACATCTTAAACTTATATCTAGCCTAAAATTAGGTACTCGGCCTTAAATTAAATATAAAAAAAAAGTGAGATACAGAGAGCCCTCTATGGTTAGGTAGGGCTAGCTACCTAGCTAAAAGTTGGTTTTTGGTTACATTTCTTCACTCCTATTTTCAGCCTAGGAATTTGGGGGAGTGATAACATTTCTAGCATCATTTCCCAGAAATTATTGCTAAATATTCCCTAGGAATATTTTTTTGAACAGGGTGAAGTCAAAAATTGAGCCAAAATATATAATTCGGATCTTAAGATGGCTCCAAAAGGATATACCAAGTCAAACCCTGACCCTAATCCATCACCACTGGTATATAATCCTGAAATTATTTTGAGAAAAAAAAAACTAAGTCTCGACAGACAGGAAGAGTTTTCCTTCACTAATTAAATCTAATTGCATACCTACAAGGTTTGTTTTAGAATATTTGGCTTTCTCTCGAGAATCTGAAAAATCTTTAATTAGAACCAAGTCTGAAACTTTTCTCTCATAAGCTACTTTTGACCCTTTTTACTTTGAGTGTTTTACAACATTTTCTGAAACCTTTGAGTTTGAAACTGATACTAAAGTTTGGTCCAATTTCCATAAACTTAAAGGCTTAAAAAATAAATTCAAGAAACCTCTGAAAAGGCCTATTTTCAATATGAGAAGTAGACTTTTGGTACACATTTTGCCTCATCTTCTCATACAGATACATCATTTGTTTCTCCTTTCATTCCATGTTTACCTTTACAAAATTCTATTTAGTCCAGATCACAATTCACACCTCCACCACCTCCTCCATTAACCATGGCTAGATTTTCTCCAGTGGTTCTACTAGGTCAGCTTACTGCTCTACCTCAAAACTCTGGTCAGAGGCAACATCTCTTTGGTGGAACATCAAAAATCACATCCTATCAGCATGTGGCAAAAGTAACTAATTTTTAGACCTTGAAGAAATAGGCAATGATAATGCTAAGATGCATATTATTGCTCAAAGTTTTTCTGGACAAGTCAAGAAATGGTTTCGCTCTATTGGAGCTGGTGCAATTAGTACCTCAAAGCAGCTAATTGATTTATTCATAGAAAAAGTGGAAGAGAAGAAAAATCCACTGCAAATCCTAGCTGAATAGAATGCACTAAAAAGGAATACAAATGAATCTGTCCAAGAATTTAGATCTAGATTTAACAAGATATATGATTCAATTCATGATAATATCAAGCCTCCCCTTGGTATTTCTTTAATCCATTATCCTATTGGTTTTGACCCTCACATGGCTATCACTTGAGGGAGATAAACCCATCAAATTTGGAAGAAATGCAAAGAAATGCATTGAGTGTAGAGGCCAATCTGATTATTAAAAAGTCCAAAGTCAAAACAGAGAAAAGGGTCACAATAAAAGAAGAAGCATCCACTTCATCAGAAGGAAAAATTGATACTTTCATTAAAGTTATGGATAAAATAATGGATAAGATGTCTAGTGCTTAACAAGAAGCTAAACCTTCTATAGGAAATCCCAATTTCATGCGGGAGAATTAACAGCCCTAATACATGATCAAACAAAGGGAACATAGGGGCCAGGATCCACAAAGTCAACACGAAGTTCAAACACCATTCCAGCACAATTATACTGAAGGTCCTAATGAAGACGATGAAGAATAAATTTCTGGGGGTATCCATTTGTTTGAGGAAAATCATAAACTTTTGTTCGTCACTGAAGAAGAGCAATATTCTACTGAAATTTGTGTATCAGAAGACCTATAATATGCCATGTCAAATGAAGACTTAATGTGCTCTAAATATTATTAGAGATGATAAAAAACTTGCCTTACCCAAGTTCAAATGAAGTATGGCTTGAGGAGTAGAAATGATCCTCTAGTTGCCAATCAAAAGAAGCTGAACTCTTAGAACAATACTAAACAAAAAGAAGTTGTTGCACGAAATAGAAGCAAAGAAAATGCACATGTTGCTTCTAGATCTCCTAAATCTAATGAAGCATCCACCAGCAATCAAAGAAATGATCAAGAAATTCAAGAAGGATGACAAAATAAAGATTCTTCATCCAAATAACTGCCTGAAAAGAAAGATACATCACTGAAAGAGGTAGATAAACATCCTACTCATTTTTCCCTTGAAAATGAAATTGCTAAATTGAAGGTCTCTATTCCTCTAACTGAGATAATGAAGAATGATCAATACAAGTTTCAAGTTACTAAGTTTCTTAGATTTGATGAAACATCTAATATGGCTAACTTGAGTGATGATCATCCTGAGCTTCTTTTTGGTCCTGTTGTTGATGGAAAATCATAAGATAGTGAAGCTCCTCCCTTTTACTTGAGCCGCAAAATCCATGATTTTATTATTCATAATGAAATACTTGATTCAAGGTCATCCCAAAACCTCATGCCTAAATCTTCCATGGACAAATTAGGACTAGATATCACAAGGCCTTATCATGATCTCTATTCATTTTCTTTACAGAGGGTGAAATGTCTTTCTCTTATCAAGGATTTAGTGGTCTCATTAGAACAAATTCCAGCCAAGGATGTCCTCATGGATGTTGTTGTGGCTGACATCCCACCGAGGTATGGAATGCTACTTTCTAGATCATGGGGAGCAAAGCTTAGAGGAGCATTGCAGCTTGACTTTTCATATGCAACAATTCCTATCTTTTGACAATTCAAGAAACTTCATAGAGAAAGTAAGATGAAGTATATGATCAGTACCAGGGAAAAGCCTAAAAATCATCAAATTTATGTTTTACATACAGATTTAGAATCTTTTATTTTGTTCAATGAAGAATGCTCAGCATTTTTAGACTTTTTGATTGAAGAAAAATCAGAAAATCCAGAAATTTCAAATTTTTCTTTAGAATTGGCAGAGACAGAATTATGTAAAATAGTGCCAAAAAATTTAGAATTAAATACATCTCCTCAAGAGAAAAATAATAAAATAGCATAAAAAACATAAATAATGGATACAATAGAGATATATCAAACAAAGGACAAAAATCAGTCATCTGATTTGCACCTTCTATATGAAGAAAATAGACTATGGACTATGGATTTTGATGGAGCCATGGTGAAATAAGGTGTTGTCATTGGAATATGGATTCACAACCTAATAAATCAATAATTTTACATCACTCCAAATGTTAGAATATCTTCGTACAATCTAGCATTTGACTGCACAAATAACCTAGTTGAATATGAAGCCTTGATTGTTGGCCTTAAAATACTAAAAAAGCTTCGTGCAAAGAAATTTTTTGTATATTGTGATTCCGAGATAGCTATCAAGCAAGTCATAGGAGAGTACCAAGCCAAACATCACAGAATGAGAGATTACCAAAATGCAGTCTTAGATATCCTCAAAACATTTCCAAAATATACTTTGTCATTAATTCCTAGAAACAACAATGTTATTGCTGATTCTCTTGCCACTTCTACTAGTATGTTCAAAATTCTTATGTATCCAAACAAAAAATATGAAATAAATGTCAAAAATCATGTAATATTCCTAAATTAGCATGCAGCTAATAGGAATATTAATTTTTCTTTCGAAATCTAGATAGATGAATAAATGGGCAAGGAGGCTCATAAGTTGATTAACTATGAATAAAAATCCCTCATAATCTGAAAAGGGATAATGTAATAACTATATCAAGCATCCACATGTGTGAACAAGGTCTAAAATGTGTGGAAAAATTCAATTTTGACCAAGTCAGCAACATTTTTATATGAGCAGTGGATCCTAAATGAAGACAGCCCAATGTGAATGAAGAGCAATCTAGCTAGTCAAAATGAAGACACCTTGAGTGTGAAAGGAGACAAGGCATGAAGATTCAATCAAGGTTGACTAAATCAAACAACGTTGTAAAAGGATGAGCAAGGCACATAGAGACAGTGTAATTGTGGTGGAGGAGCCTTTGCATGGAAGCAACCTCATAGTGGGGTGGGACCCTTGGTGATGAAGCCCATCAACTATATAATGGAGGAGATGGAAACCATATGGGGATGATTGAGATTATATTTTATGTGGTCTATTTGGTCTTCTTGCATACTTTGGTTGTTTAGCTAAGTTTTCTCAACTATTTAGTTCAAGGGTTTTCTCATGTGGGGATTCCTTACTGTTTTCTAGAGATCTTGTTTAAGAAACATAAGAGGAGATTTCTGAGCTGCATTATCCACTATCTCGTGTTGGGCCAATAATTTACCTTTATAAAAAAATCATTCCCTTCAATAAACTGCATTATTTCTTAAGGTGTCCAGTGGGAGGGGTTAAAACCCCACTTTCATGAGCTAGTTTCCCAGGAGAAGGATCAGCCTTTTTCCGGGAAAGATAGAAGAAGAGTCTATAGCCATTTATTTGAATGTAAAACCATTCTTATGTAGAGCTTAAACTATACATTGTGATTCATCCATAGATCCACAACAGTTCTTTCTTGTACATATTTTATGTCAAGAAACCCTTGACGAGTCATCTTGGATCTATGTAATAGATACTAGATCTCTGTTTCTGAGCTTATTTGATTAATGCATGAGCACAAATATTTTTTATCTATATTTATGAGCATAACCCTCTAAGAACTACGCAGTCACTTTCTGCAATAATTTCTGTTTGTAGCAGTCTTGGGGTTTCATCAATTTTAAGTTATTTTGAGCATGGGAGGCCTGTTTAACTAGGCAAAAGACATTTGTTTCTGAAAATATTTTGTATGTAAGACCCTTATTACATATTCTAAGGGACATAACCATTATTTTCCACTTTTATAACTTAATCTTCAGGAAATAATATTTTTTAGGCCAATATTGTTTCTTTTCCCCACTTGGAGACATTGTATGAAGGCATAGTTTGCTGTTGTGGTTGTAATATGATGGATATGTGTTACATACAATCTTATGAGTTGATTTCTTGCTGGATATCCAACTTAAGAACATCTTGAGGTGTTCTTATTGTTGTAGAAATTCCCTAATTTTGGATATTACAGTTGTATCAAATCTCTAATCTTCGCTCATCCTGTGTTCTTCATCCATTATGGATTCTTCTCATAAGGAGGAGAAGATATGCAAGAGAGATCAAAACAAACCCTTATTGTGTGGAGAAACGAGGTTCTCAAAACTTCTCTTTCCAAATCTACAGTGTAGAAGAAAAGACATCAAAGAAATGAGGAGGGGAAAACATGAAGATCCCTCGACAAGATCTATAAGATCTATACATGAGGAAGTTTCTAAGTCCTCATCTTATGAGGACTCAACCATATCATCAGATCTACAATGTTCTATCAGCAACTTCTTCATGAAGAGAAATAAAGGAGATGTGCCAAAGAGAGAGACTCTTGGTGATTATTTGCAGGAGTATGAAGCTCAATCTAAGGAGTTCAAATATTACTTAAACTTCCAAGGGTTTTGCAAGATTAATAAGGAAAGGATCACAAGGAGCTACCAGCATGGTGAGGGTAGATTCTTTCTATCTAATTTTGATGGATCACCTCAATGTTCAGCTAGGGCTTGGGTGAAGCAGCTAGACACCTATGTCCAACAACATCAAGTTTCAGTAAATGAGGCCATCAAAGTAGTAGCGCTGCATTTTGAGGGTAAGGCTTATGCTTGGTGGTTGTTTGAATATTTTTCCTTAAAGCATGCAAACACATCTACTTGTGAAAGGTTCATTGAAAGGATAGTATAGAGGTTTGATGAGAAATCATGTGAAACACCTTCTATGGAAGCTATCAAACCAAATCAAGGAAAACTTTTGCATGGGTTGGGAGGATCTATAAATCCAACTCCATTCCTGAAAACCATTGAAGAGGATGTAGACTTGTTTGATACCTTGCCAAGGGCAAGATCTCCATCAACTGAAAAATTTTCTTCTCAAGAGGAAGACATGGAGATTCCTCCTTCAAAAAACGACCAAGATCTAAGGTCACTTATTGATGATAAGGTATCTTCAACTATTGAGAGGGAGGAAGAGAAGCCTGGAGATAACAACGCAGTCATGACAAGAGCACATCTAGAACTTCATGGAGGAGTATAGGGGGAAATTGCTCCAAGGAAAGAAACTCTTGCACTCTTGCAAGGAGTCCCAACGAATCTCACATATGGAGATCTTGGCACAATCTATGTGCAGCATGTGCCATCATTATCAAAATGTGAGAATATGAATATTGTAGAAGATAGAGGGGAGGGAAATCATCATATGATGGAGAGAAAACACCCCTCTTTATTTCCAAATATTGATGCACAAATAAGGCAGGAAGATCTATGCAATGAAGGCAAGGACAAATTAATCCATACATCTATATACCCTACTCTATGCCTTGATGTCTCTTTGCATGGAGGCATTCCACCAGGGAGACCCCCTGATTGGAAAAAAACTAAAGTGTCCTCTCAACTATATGTAGTAGCAACATATTTGTCTAAATAGGGAACCTTGAAAGAAACTACTACAACGCTGAGAATCATTGATGGAAATCTAAGCAATTTTCTGAAATTGACCTTGTTGTTGTCCATTCATCTATTTGCGCTAGAAAGGAGAAATTCAGAAATCTGTGTTGATATGAGAATAGTATCAAAAGGCCACTCCATAGCCTTGGAGAAGCAAAAGATACTCCAATATATGATGAAATTTTTTTAATATAACAAGAAGGTATTTCCATTCTTGTATACAGGAGAAAAACTGTGGAAGTTTTGGAGGAGGAGAACCTTTCAAAAGAAGGATGACTCTCCTAAAATTCAATCTTGTCTTTAGCAAGATCAGCTGCAAGAGAGGCAGCAAAATAAAGTTGGGAATACTCCAACACGTGACTTTGACATCAAGCATGTCAAGGAGGAGAGCCATCATATGCCAGATACTTCATTTCGGACTTCTGCAGTGCTGTCAATGTTGGGAAGCCTAGATCCTTATAGGGAGTCCCAACTCTTCATGGAATATTCCAAGGACCTATTCACATGTAAGGTTCTTGATGAGAAAGTAATTTATGGGAAGTATAATGTAGTTAATGGAATCATTTATTTTCATGATCAGATCTACTTAATTAAAGATTCCAAACTCAAGAATAAACTACTTAATGCAACCTATGAGATCTTTATTTCAAAACCCACTGGTTTCATCATAACATATCATACTATATTAGATGGATTCATGTGGGAAAAATTCAAAGAGGAGATGCACTCTCATATGAGTAGGTGCATGGATGATTTGTTGGTCAAGAGGAACATAGCTCTTAGGAAGAGTTATCATTACCACCTCCTTATTCATTGAGTGTGAGAAGGAGCTCATCCATGAGCTACATTGCTGATTTAAACCAAGTATATGATAAACATTGTATTGTTGAACATCATGATATATTTATAGGTGAAATCCCTAATTTTGGAAACACTTTTTAGCGGATGGTTAGAATTTGGGAGAAATTTTTAATTTCTCGTCCGAGAAAATATTCAACTCTATTTCTCGACCGAGAGTTTAAAAAACTCTCGTCTGAGAGATTTTAAATATTTCACCCGAGAGTTTGATTGGGTTTAACTGGAGTTAAAATTCTCTCGGACAAGAGTTATGCATTTTCTCGTCCGAGATTTGTATTAACATAAACTCTCGGGAAGACTTTGGGACGAGAGTTAAAAAAACTCTCGGATGAGAGTTCTTTAACTCTCATCCGAGAGTTTTTTCAACTCTCGTCTGAGATTTTTTTTAACTCTCGTCTGAGATTTTATTCTTATAACAAAACCCAAAAATTATTCATTCGCTCAGCATTCTACGCTGTCATTTTCATTTTGGCGCTGTCGTTTTCGCGATTTCTTGGACTAGAGTTGTCGTTTTGGATTGGAGTTGTTGCCAGGATCTAGGTTTCGCGATTTCCATACTGTTTATATAGCATTTCCTTGTAATTAGTTCCTTTCTATTCAAAAAATTCAGTATTTGTTTCTCTGCAACTTAGATATAAATAGGCTTAACAAGATTTCCATGTTGACATTGTTGCACAATGCACATTTATGTTTGGATCAACACTTATTGATTCAGGCTTTTCAAAATCTAAATTTCAAAATACAACCCCATCCCTTAGTTATGGATAGAATCCTAGGTTATGAAAATATTGGTAGGTCATATGGAATTTATGGTCCCTAGGATCGAGAACTCATATTAATCTTATCTCTACTTTAATTCAGAATTTGACGAGATTAGTGGTGCAGTTGTCAAACACTCCTCGATTGCTAATTTTTAAATTACATTATTGTTGGAATATCCTTAGTTCCAAGTTGAAATTACTCATTAATTATTTATTTGATCTGGTACTTCCACTCAACCACCCATCGGAAAGAGTGGGTGGGTCTTTATTTGAACACATTGAAACATTTTTTGAGCAGTGATTTGAAGTTAATGACGACCCTAGCTTCCAACAATTTTGAGAATTTTGGCTCTGTGATGAAATTTTTCAGAAGCATGACTTTTTCTTCCAAGATACATCATACACTTCATAATAATATAATAATAGCGGGACTTTGAATTCTAGGAAATCAAATTGTGGGATTCTTCTCTTACTCAATAAAATTTTGATGGCTCCCTGACCCCAAAATTTTCCATGTACAAATCTTCATAGCAAGGGTTTTGGCTCCATCTTAGCCTTGTGGAAGCCTCATGTTGTAGGCATTGGATGTTCCATATCTTTTAGTTTTTGTGAGCAACAATTTTTTTCCTACCAGCATAACATTGTACATTCCTCATTATTGTTGAGCCAACTACTCCTTCCATAGAGATCCATGAGCCCCTTGACCCATCCCACAACATGGATTTTTAAACTTTTGTCTCACCATAAAATGGGTGCAAGTTACTTACCACCCACAACTCATCACAAAGTAACCACCGATAGAAAACATTTCATTGCATTTATGGCAACATATATTGTCATTTAACCAAATGTGCAATACATCCAAAAAAAGGAGCAAACATGACTTCTTTCATAAATGCTATATAGATGAAATAAAATCTCTCAATTCTACCCTGAACAGAGGCCTGTATTTTTTGTTAGGATATTGTACCAATGAATAGTCCCTCACCATGTTTTTTGAAAAGTTTGTACAAAACCTCTTGGTTGCAGAGGAAAACAAAAAATTGGTTGCTAAAGCAGTTAAAATTTATTGCAGCAGATGTGAAAGAAATCATATTGCCCTTGTTGCCTATATTGGAAGGGAAAACTCTCATAACTCTGCTGCGAATATGAGATATAGAAATGAAAGACTGTATGATGTATGTTTTCTTTGTGCATTAATTATATATATGATGCATTTTTTTAAAGAAAAAAACAGAAGATTGGAAAAGTTGTAGATATATCCAAACGAGTATAGACAAGAAAATCAGAACGTAAGAAATTACAATGTCGTTTATAGATTGCTGAGTTGGCCTTTGTACTCTCTTTTTAAAAAGTTGAAAGTGAAGAAAAGCTACCCCTAGAAAAGGACCAATTATTGTTTGGCCTTGAATGACAATATCATTTATAGATTGTTGATTTGGGCTTCGTACTCTCTTTTTAAAAAGATGAAAGTGAAGAAAAGTTATCCCTAGCAAAGGACCAGTTACTATTTGGCCTTGAAATTAAATTTCAAATGTTGTGGTTTGCTAATTTCGTTGTTCTCTAGGGTTTTAACGAAGTTAAAAAAAAAAAAAACATGGTTATTGAGAACCAAGGAGGAAAGGTTTTCAATTTTCACTTTGCCCAATAGGTCTACTACGAGGTTGGAGATGTCCTCAATGACCATCATTCACAACAACAGAACCAACAACATCAAGATCCCCATAAACATCATAGTCTCAATTGCAAAGATTAAGATGAAAGTGATGACCATCCTTCACAACAATTGAACCAAAAACACCAATATCACCATCAACATCATAGTCTCATTTGAATAGATAAAGATGAAAGTGATGAACATCATCCACATATGAAATCTAGACATCACATTGATGACCATTAGAAACTTCTGAAATGGAGAGCGGACATGGTGAATCTTATGATTCAATTGGTTTGTTTTTTTTATTGAGGAATTTAATAGGAACAAGTCTAGTGCTCACGTGATGAAGGAAAAGTGGAAATATATTTCCAAAATATTGAAGGAGAAATGATTTCATATTTATTCTCAGCAGTGAAAAGATAAATTCAATGACATGAACAAAAATTTTAAGGCACTAAATGATGTGCTTGGAAGAGACACATCAAAGGTTGTTGAGAATCATCATCTCATTTATTCTATGGATCATATTTCTGAGGAGACAAAAAAGGGTCTGATGAAAATTATAGATTCCAATCACTTATTCTAGGAAGAAATGTATTCTTATTCCAAGCTACATATCCTGGTAGATTATGGTATGCAGTCATCTTCTCCTAAGGGGAGAGAGAATCATGAGGCAAGTGGGAACACTAATGACAAAAATGGAGAATATTTTGAAGAAGATAGTACAAGAATAGAATGGATGCAAAGACAACTTCTTGAGGTGAAAACGCTGAAAGTGGAGGTTCAGGCACAACAAATTGAGCTTGAGAAGGAGGGTTTTAAGGGGCTGGTAATTTGTAGGACTAATTAAATATAGTTGAAGAGACTGAAGTTAGAAAATAAAAATAATAAAATTGAATTAGAACTCATGGAAGTGCAGTTGAAGAAAAAGGAATTTGAGATCATGAAAGAGGTAGAAATGACATAGCATCTCTCTTTATTGGATTGTTTGTATGGAGTAAAACAAAATTAGGGGGTCAAGCTCAAATAGCTGAGTTTTTTGTGCCTCATTGTCTTCAGTCTTGGTGGAAATTATGAATTATTTTCAGTTGTTTGTGTTTCATTGTCTTGATACTGATGTGATACATACATAGTGCATTTTATCATTTATTTGGAAATTCTTTTTTGGTGAACTCATTAGGTATTTGTATTCCACATAATAGTTAAAAACTTTCATTTTAACTTGAGTAAACTCATTTTTACACAAGTATTTGTATTTGTTTGTGATAATTTATTTCTTTTGGTACTTTAGAGATAGTTCATGTAAATTCATTTAGTATTTATATTTGTTTGCAATAAGTATGTCAACACCAAAACTCGTCATTTCCTAGTCCTACTCTACTTTCTAAAAGGTTTTCCCACCTAGCTTCATTCTCTATTGTCAAATCGTTATAAAATCATGGGATCTACCTCATGGTGGCCAAGGTATTTGTAATTAGTGGTGGTGGAGAGAAGAGCTACCCACCTTGACTATTATATTCCTATTACATGGTATACATTGTGAGTTGGGTTTTTTTAATCATCTGTATGTAAATTGAGGAGTCAACAATTTTCTCACATCAAGTTGGTTTTTTCCAATAAAATTTTCACCATTATTTGGATTTTTGTAAGGAGGTCATTGTTATTTTATTTTATTCCTAAGAAATATTGTTAGAGGGCTCGTCTTCTAATTGCTCATGGTTATACCTTCCTCAACACTACAAATATATCATTTTGTTGTCCTATCTTGCTTTATGGGTTATGGTATGTTTCTTACTCCTACATTTTAACATGGAAATTGAGGGTATGTGTGTTGTGTCCAACCCTTGTCTCTAGTGCATGGTATTCTTCAAATTCATATATACATGTTAGATATTATGTGGGGTGTATCTAAGAGGGTGTTGCTATAATTTTCCATCCCCTTAAAAATAATGAGTCTCTACTCTCACTAACAGTTCAATATTTTGGGTATGCTCTGGTCATGTGTTCAAAAAATTTGGTGCTACTCTTTCAATAGTCATATGTCCACGAAAACCAATTAGTGTACAATTGTGACTCAAAACTATACTTGCAAATTTTCATAGTTCAAAAAAAATCAAAATATTGGGTACACCCGACTAAGAATAGAATGAACTAGTCCCAAACTGACAAATTCATTGTTAGTAGCAAGGAGAAACAAATAAAAAAAGGAAATTCCTCATAACATATTTGCTTATGGTATTTTTGTTGCAGGGCACCTTCATATTTTCGACCTACTGTAACAATAGATGATTTCACCCTTCATTTGAAAAGTGTTCTTGAACTAGGCCAAATGATTTTGACTTCAAGGCTGCTCTTTCACCATAATATAGCTCAGATACAAAGTAATCTCAGGAGATTGAACAAGTCGGTTTTATTTTCTTTTTTCTTTGTTACAACTTTTGAGTTGAAGTAGTGAAGCCCCAGTCATGGTATATCTTTGTGATACAGTGGGAATTCTGAGAGAGATTTTCTAGCTGTTTTTCCTATTACCTTGGAGACGTTATTGCATGAAATATATCACTTTAATTATTAGGAAAGGCATTGTACTAAAAATTAGAATCTAATCTAATGTCATGTGTCAAAATATAAGTCACAGAATTGAAGTATAATCACACTGCAATGATGAATATAAGGACTGGAAAAATAAATCAGCTATAAATCTGAAGCTTGGTGCTTGAAGTATGAGTCATGTGCTTGCAACCCTCATGAAGTTCAATAAAATGGTGCCATGTGGTGCCATGTACTCATAAGCATATTCCCTGTACTTATTCAAATGGTTTCAATGGTGTGCTGAGTGCAACTAGTAGTGGTGGAGGAAGGTGGAATAAAACCAACAATACTCTCTCGTTTGTGGAATTGAAAGTGAAACTGTGGGATGCTTTTCATGAATGGGAGAAACATGTCTAAAGTGTTCCATAAAAATTATAGAGTTAGAGGTGGAACCTTGAAAATTATGGCTACATTCTATAGAATCTCTCTCCTTGTTACGTTGTCCACCTTATTGTCATTTTCATATCTCACAATTAAGATCTTATGAAGATATCCCTTCATTCTTTGATACCTCAATTTTGTATAAATCTGGTCTAAGTGACATTTAACCTTACTTTCTTCGAGAACTGTGACTATTCTCCTCATGCAAGGAATCTTGGTAACCCAACCAGCTTATAGATCTCCCTGCCAAAACAAAGTCATTTAAACAAAATTTGATTATAGAATGAAAGATACTTACTTGATAAGTCAAGATAAAGTATTTATCTGTATTTCTTTGATGGTGAAGAAAATATGTGTTAATGATTTCTCTTTGAATGATCTTCTTCAAGGGTAAGGATTAGATCTGGGTTGTAATGATGATAAAGTCTTCTTTTTTGCACTCTTCTGTACTAGTCCTAGGAAAGCTCGGTTCCTAGTCTTTAGATAATATTAATTTGACTTATTCTTTACATAAGAATATAATTACATAGTCAACATGAATACTAACATAGTTATACTTTTCAACATGCCTATGTGTTCACACATAGTACCTATATAGTACTTGTTATCCATTGGTTGATGACATTCAACTGTCGATTGATAAATTGTTTTCTAATTTGTTTATGAGGGGCGGGCAAGCCCTACAGAGACCCCTCCATGGCATCAGGGGAGCCCTATAGAGACGCCTCCATGAGAGGAGGATTATCAGGTACATTGGTTGTTTAGTTATGTCATGTCTTCAAGTAGGTTATATTTATTGTTCGTTGTGAAAAAATGATTAATGTGAATTTTTTTTGTCCTGCACAGGTGGACGCACTCGTCCGACTCGTTCACCTAGTCAGGAAATCGAACAAGAGGTGCCCCAAGGACATGTTCCCATTCGCCCTATTGCTGGTGAGGGGCAAAGGAGAACAATGTCTCAGCCTGTGGGATTCATCCCACAATTGGATACTTCTAAAATCTAAATGAAAATTTATTGTTTGATGTATGTTTAATTTCAAACTTATTGTGGTACTCATGTACCCAAATTCTAACAATTTAATGTTTTGTACAATGGGTCATAGACACATTCATTCCTCGCCAGGGGACCATAGTATGAACGAGGGTCTTATACACGGCATAGGTACACATTAGATCAATTACTAGTTAAAATGTTCAAATTTACGTGATATTCAATGTTGAAGAGGTGATTTTTTTTTTCAAATGACACATGTTTAATGTGAAAACATTATGCTCCATAGGTGCAAATGTTGGATTTGGGGTTGGCCCTATTGTTGGTGAGGGGAAAAGGAGAACAATGTCTCAGCCTGTGGGATTCATCTCACAATTGGATACTTCTCCAGGTAAAATCTAAATGAAAATTTATTGTTTGATGTATGTTTAATTTCAAAATTATCGTGGTACTCATGTACCCAAATTCTAACAATTTAATGTTTTGTACAGTGGATCATAGACACATCCATTCCTCATCAGGGGACCATAGTATGAATGAAGAGGAAGAGATAGTTTTTCCAATAGGTATTTTCAAATTACCAAACAAGTTTTTTAAACACAAATTTTCCTTATAAATTATTTAATTTTTAATATTTGCAATAATTTAACATGTTATAGATGGTGGTGGTCGCCCTCCTAGGGGTAGAGGTCGTAGGGTTCATGAGTTTGCTCGAAATCCGAGCTATGATCCCCTTTACACCCATCCCAGTGATATTCCTGAGCAGATGCCTTGGGAAGATACCATCTCCTTACTTAGTGTTGATGGGATGAGGAAGCATTCCATGAGATTGTGCAATGAATTGAAAAGTTGCAATCTCTCTGCCCCTAGTCGAAATTGTCTCCAAATTGTTTTGCACAATTTGGAGAGTTTGATAGAGACTTATCGTGGGGTTGGACCATCAACCCAATTTTTTTTTGACATGATGCATAGAAGGAGAGCATCAATGATTGGTATCCACTCCTACAATGAATTCAAAAGTAAGGTCACTAAAGAAATGGCCTGGTCACTATTTGACATGTGGCCTGAAGACAAAAAACATCTGAAGATTGCAAGATTCAATGATCCTATTATTGCACCCAATATTTATGGGAAATTCCTATATGCATACGGGAAGTTCCCAAATAATGATGAGGTGTCGCAATATTTTTTTAGGATGTTGTTTGCTCAATTCTGAGAGCACATGGACCCTAACTATATAGATACTGGGTCCAAATTATATGGAGTTGGAAAAGTTCGTACATATGAACGACCTGATGCTATGCGAGATGTTGGGTTTAGGCCTCCAGCACCTCGATTAGCAGCTCGACCACCTAGGGTAGTTATACTTCTAGAGGAGTTAGCCCCTATCTCCGGTGCTACATCACAAATGAGGGATAATATACAAGAACATATTACAACTAATTTAGGAGGGGTGGAAGTCGGCTTAGGGATGAGCCAACCTTCATCTAGTGCAGGAGGGCGTTCATTTGTGAGTATCCCAGATGATGTGTTGAGGGAGATGGAGCGAGATGAGCTTATTAAGTATGCATCCTCATGTAGAGACCTCTATGAGAAATCCAGGATAGTAAAAATGCACACCATGGGCGAGGTATGTACAGATAGGTTTTGATCTAACATGTTTTTTTGGTGTATATATACATTTAGTCTCAAAAAAATGACGCCAATATATTTATTTAACTTATGCAGTTTCAACATTCCTAGAACAACATTTCCTTTCCCCTCATGCTCATTCTGTAGATCGTGGACATGATCATGTACAGGTGCCACAGCCATTACTCATTACTATCTATCTATATTTTTGTATGTCAAATTGAAATTGAATTTATGTCACATAAATTTATCTAGTATGAGTCTTAACATTATGGAATTTTTAGGTTAGCACTACACATCAAGGGCTGCCTGAAGAGATTATTCCTTCTGAGGTTCCAGTCGTGACACAGGTATCGATACTTTTTGTTAAACATATTTATAGTGTTTATTATATTTATTTTCACAAACTTGATTGTTAACTTTGGTTTCTACTTTTCAGGGTACAGAGGATATTGACATGATGCAGACTGAGCCTCAAGGAGATTGTGCAATCTTTGGGTCAGAGAGTATACATTAAACCATGGTAACCTCTTACCCTTTCTTCGTTGGTATCATTGCCACATTATAAACATGCTATCTAGTGAATTTATAGACAGTTGAGAGGTTCCTTTATGTATCTAGTGAATGCTAAAACTAATATTTAATTTTCAGTAACTCAACTTTGAGCCATAGTCAATTCACTAGGTTACTAATAGTATAGGTAACCAGTCAAATCGGCCATTCAACATGCCCACCAGTCAAACCGGCCGGTCAAATCATAAAACACCAAGAAGACACTACGCCTTCTAAAACATAAGAACTAGTATGACTCTTTAACGACCAATATGGGATAAGTATTGGCATAATGTATCAAGTAGAGTACAATGTTTAGTAATAAGAAAGGATATGGTTCTCTCAGCATGTCTTTCCATAACAACACGAGTTTCATTTTGGACAAAAGACCAAACATCCTATGTTCGGTCACTAAACTATCCTCGAGTCAGTGACCGAATCAGCCGGTTCGGTCACAAACTTCTACCGAGTCAGTCCGACCGGGGGTTTAGCACAGTTAGCTCGGTCGATTCGGAGCCAGTCCGACTGATTTTCGGAACCCCCCAATAAACAAATTTGAAGTCTAATATCTCACAATTGGAACAAAAAAAAAGTCTTATTTCTGGAATTGAAAAATGAAGCTTATGTGACATACCTTAATCTATCTGAAGCAAGATATACATTCTGAGACTATATGACTGGGATATAATATTGCATGGATATTCTAATACTAGCTCAGTTGGAAGTATGAAGAATGCACATCTAGTGTTATATTACTTGATTCTGTTACTTTGGGAGCACTATTGAATCTAAAAACATGGCTTTTTATTGTGAAGCCTATTGGTTGTTGAAGCTCTTTGAGCATGTGTTGGTGTAGTAGAGGGTTTGTTACCATCATCATCAAGTTTTTGTACATCCACATGACAAATATTATCTCAAAGTTGGGCATCACTAGATTCTGGAAGGAGAAGCTTTTCTAGGTGGTACACTTCAAGATGAAGTACCAAGAATGATGACCTCATTTGGTAAGGGAAGGATGGAATAAACATCCAAAGGATAGGATGTTGGTAATGCTGAAGTAATCCCTTTAGTCTTGACTCCCCATAAACTATTAAATAACTACAAAGGATGAAATGAGGATTTTGACATTTGTATAGGTGGACCAACACAAGATGGAGATGTGGAAAGGTTCTCTAAAACTAGTTGTAATTCATCAACAAGCAACAAAACAATAGAAGAAGAGGCATGTTCCATGGATACATGCTGAGAGTCATCACTAGAGAGGAGCTATAAAAGAGATCCTAGCAGTCACCATGAAAAGGCTCATCAAAGATAGTATCGTGATGCTTATCCACTTGCTGAGAGGGAGGGTCATAAAGATTATAGTAGCAAACCAAAGTCCTGTGAGGATTCTAATGGACAGGTTATATATCATGTCTTTCATGATACAAGTGGGTCCATGCACTTGATCTCAAGAACCTAAAATGTGAGATAGAGGACTTCCACTCATGCAACCTATAAGTTTTTGACCTTAATTTTGCATCAAGGAATAATTTGGTCTGGTCATGGAGAAAATATAATGTACAAAAAATTTTAACATTTTAGATCATCACACCATTTTAATTACTATGGGGAGAGCACTATTATTTCCGATGTAGAGAGCCTTGAATGTAATGAGTTACGAATTTACCAATTAGATATTTGATGTCTCAAACAATTATAGGAACCGATGATTTTACTTTTTGGTTTAATATGGATGTTGGTAATCCAAATATTTTAATGGGATATTGAACTTAGGTGTTGGTCAAAAATCCTATTTCACTGATCTCAAATACTAGGTTGTCAATTGGTTCTACTGTGGATGTTATCACGGAATATCTCAATGCTATCCCAAGTATAATATCACAGTTTGAAATTTGGATGTACAGTTACAATCAACAGTTCAGATATCATTTCCGAAAGAGGCTCGAATAAGGATACACATAATCTCAATTTAATTGTAGAGATTACAATTCACACTGGAGCAGAGAACTTAGGAAAAGTTTTGGTGATGCCACAGTGAAATTCCCTCACTGTCTCGGTACTATATCACAGTTTAAGGATCTCGGTGTAATTTCGTTCCACCATAGTTCATTGATATCACATTTTGGTTACTATCTAAGTCATGATGATTCTATATTCTTGGTGCCATGATGCTCATAGATCTTAGTTCTATCCAAGTCATGGTGTTTCTGCAATATTATTGCTATCCCAAGGATAAGATCTCAGTGCTATATCATTTCTATCCCAAGGATAAGATCTGGATGCTATTTCAGTGCTATCCCAAGGATGAGTGGCTTGGTCATATTTTAGCATTTTCTATATTTTCTAGTCACAATGATGAGCTCAGAGCTTCTGGACTATGTCTTTTGGAGTCCCATTACTACTACCAATAATCTCAACCTGTGTGAAATTGCTAAGTCATATTCCCTTTGAGACTATGGAAAAGTTTCAAAACATAGACGAACTTTGAGAGCACATCATCCTCATAACATGACACATACTGATTCATGTATCTTGGAAAATGTTTACTATTATGATTAATACACGTGTCTTTAGGCCTTTGATAGAAGCCGTTTTCTTTGGCCTGGTAATAGACTAAAAGGAGAAGAGAGTTGTGATGTGAGAAAGAGACTCTAAGAATATGGAGGGGTGATGATTCAACCCCAAGAGATATCATACATCACACAAAGCTGTAGAAACCCCAATATATGTAGAAATTTTAGTGGAAGTGTTTAGGACAAACATAATGTTTCGAGTGAGGAGAAACAAAATTAAAATCATCGCATACCTAGGATCCCTTAAACTACTAAGCTATGGAGGTGTAATTCCTCGAAAGATACGAATAACTTCAAGTGTGAGTTGGATGAGAGGATGGAGAAGAACTTGCTCAAACTAGATACCAACAACCTTGAGAACTAGAATGCAAAGGGAGAGGATGAAATATACAATATGGATCATTGAAATAAACTAATTATGGCATATTTTCTTGCCTACACTTCAGGTTGATAATCCACCAGTATCAATTAGAAATCCACTTAAGTAAGTTTTAGAATAGTGGTCAATTTCATGTATCATATATCCTATTGTGAAGTCAAACGAGAGACCTATGGGCTAGATACAATTTCTAACAGAAATATGACCATACTCCACCTCAAACCTGGATGTATGACATAGTTCCCTCCTTAATTTTCAAATCCATGGGCCTAAGTTTGGAATTACAAGGATCCATGTGTAAAAGTTAATTTGATTAGGTGTATCTAATCTGCCAAATTATTTAAGGGCCTGCATCTATATCCAATCCCTGTTACATGCACTTGCACACATAAACAAGCATAAGCACAAGAACTAGCATGTCATTGGAAAGGCTTGAAGTATGTTGAGTCTATGTTAGCTACTCACATGTGGATCTGAAGGGAGACTCTACAAAATTTGGCTCTCAAGGGATATTTTGGTCTATCTAAATGTGAAATTGGTGCAAGAAAACTGTAAATTATATGGAAATGGCCTTCAAGGTGTGAGGTAACTATAATTTGGTGTACCCTACTCAACTAGCCCATCCCATCACTACATTAGATTTATAAGTCTAAGTATGTAATGTTTGGAATACAACATGGCTCTTTGGGCTGATACCATGTGGATAAAATCATGTTCTATAAATCTTACATAAATTATTTTACTTATGTTTCAATAAGGAAGATAAGGAACATCCAGTAAAAATTTTCATAGGGGTGGTTTGTAAATATCAAGGTTAATGAGTTGAAGTAATGAAGAGGCTCTTGTAGACCAACATGAATCAACCTTGTTTTTTTCTAGCTCCACAAATAAGTTGAGGATAAAATATGGATATCTAAGAAGACAATTTTGTCAGTTTCCCATCCATCTAATCCGGTGTATCATAATCATGGATATGAAAGGTCATTGATGTAATGAGTGGGTTTATGCTAATTTTTGCAATAATGATAAGGTTAGATGTTTATTTATTGGCATGAAGATCTTTGGATAACTTTTTGAAATAATATATCTCTATCCTATTTCATTATACTCCCATATGGTATGTTCCCGAAACTTCATAACCATATAAAAGGTAGGTTTGATTGAGAATTGAAAACATGAAACATGCAAGTCTTGAAATTGAAGCTAAAATACATTTCTTTTCAAGGGTGGTAAGAGTCATATACCCATTTATTTTAAACAATGGTAAGAATTATGAACTTACACTCACTATTTCAATGGTGACTTGTTCCTCCCTTGTGCAGGATGTTGCTAAAGGAGAAACTGTTATTAAGGAGAAATAAGAAGAGTTGTATGCCTTACAAGAAAAACTTGTCAGTATGGAGAATGTGAGTTTCTTCTAAAAATGATCTATGTGGATGATTTATGAAATTGGAACATTTATTTTAAGCATTGTAGCATCATGCATTTATTGTATTCCGATGTGAAATAAGATTAATAGGAGAATACTTTACCTTTCTTACTGTTAATCAATGCAAGAACTTTGTCCAGGATCCAGCAGCTCCAGTTCCTTATTCTTACTTTAGTATCATGCTCTTTATTGTAATTATCTTGTGATTTCAGATACTATTTTATTTTTTTTATTTTTGATGGGATTCCATAATAATTTTTCTATTATTGCAGGAGGAGATCCAAAAGCTCATTGATGATCACAAGGCCACACTAGAATCAAGGAAAATTGAGTTTGAGGATGAGATTGAACAACGACAATCTTTATGTAAAGAAAGAGAGGAAGCTTTAAGATTTTTTGAGCAACTTAAGAAATTGAAACAGAGTTAAATGTGACAGAAGATTTTCAGAAATGTGCTTTAAAGATTTTTAACCAGTTGCCTTTGCCAGGAAAAGTGGGTGATTCTACTGTTGGGAAGGATGAAACTGACATTGTGGTGATTAGGTGTTCAAAAGTGGTGATCTAGCTCGCAGGGCTCGAGCAATTGTACAGGCTGTAACTCACTATAATGACTCTCATGTTCTGGCTAAGGTTAGTTGTGATTTGGGAGAAGCCATGGTCGGAATCAATCTCAATGATGAAAAAGTGGTGTGATATGCAAAGAGATCAGAGTAAAATCATGGAGAATATTTAAACATGATGTTTAGAGTAGAAGCTTGGTTTCTGATGGATTTTTTTATATGTATGGAAGTACAGCATGAACCTCATTATTTAGCTTTCGAGAAATTGTTGATAATAGGTATCACTGTTAGAAATGAATTTTTAATTGCAAAAATTTTTAACCAATGATGTGTGTTTTCTAATAATGATGGCTTTTTAGAGTTAATATGTGATTGGGTCACTGTATCTCCTTTACTGCAGTTTCTTATTTCTATTACCAATACCCTTCTTTTTAATACTGAGATAGTCATACCTGTATTTCAGGTTCTTTTTATTATTCAATTAGAGGAATGATGATATTCATATATAGCTGTTAGTTCTATTTAAACTTATGAATACATGATGGATGTCTTAGATACTAATAGACTTGATAGAACTGGTTCTGTAGACTCATCTTATTCACTGAGTCTTCTATAATTATTTTTCTTTTACTACTTATATCATCACAAGTTCTTTCAAAAATTTCAAACCCAAAAAGATGAGACAATAATTGATATTTGATTTATATTGCAGTTTATTTGTTTCCAGATCATGTAACACTATACAGTATGCAATAAGTGCAATAGAAATTGTCAAAAAATCAGCATGGAATGTTCAAGACTGTAAACATTTATCTGCATTGAAATTTAAATTTGTTTGACAAGATACAAGCGGAGGATGAATTTTTTGAGTATTTACTTATAATAAGGACATAAATATCTTCTAAGAATGGCATAAATGTTTACAACATAAAGTAAAGTGATACTTCTCTACTCCAAAGCATGTTAATCACAGCTGCTCATCAAAATAGCAGATTATCTACCACATGGTGCCAACCCACATTCCTTGGTTGTATCAAAGCTCTCATACTACAGTTTGCTCAGAATCAAGGTGAACTTTGTAAATGCCTTTCAGAAGAAAGATAAGACTTTTTATAAATATCCCCTGTATTTTTCGTATGTGATTTTTCTTGTTGCTCCGCTACGAATAAAATAAGTCTTGCGATGATGAATTCAACCTAGAAAAACAAGATGAATTTCAGTATAGATATCATTTTCTTGAAATTTAGAAATCAGAAGCACAGTGAGATCTTAGAATAGTGCAAGAAGAGCTTCATCCACACCTCAATGCACATCATATAATCTTATTCACAAGAGAAATTTTCTCCTGGCTTGAGAAAATTTCCACAGCATATATATCTTGTGACATCCATTATCCATATCTGGCTTAGAAGGAGAAATAGAAATGCACCCACTCTGTAACTAGTTTCCATGTCTAAATCATAAACACAAGTGTATTTATCATTCTCGTCTAGGACCACCTTAGACTGCAATTAATTAAAGACGTAATGATGATCAATGAATTGTGAATGAATAGAGGGAGTGGTTTTATTTTTCATCGTCTTCTTGAAAACACTGATCCATTTGGTACATATTATTTCAAAGAAGTTTTCTTGTTAATTATAAGATTATCAGTCTCACTGAACTCAGATTTAAGAATATCAAAGCCTCTACACTCAGAGATTTGGGCCTTGTATTGGGTAAATAAAATCTTTTTTTGGGTGATGTTAATTGCCTGCAACCAAGGATGCCCCTGTATCAGAGATACTTGGTTAGAAAAACATAAACCTTTTGCTCATGTGTGTTGAATGAAAAACTCATGAAGGGAGGATTACAGAGTGTAGCTCATCCTTCTGAAAATCTAACACATACCAATCCTTTTTTACTTGGGTTTATTTTCTCCTAGATGAATTTTGAAGTAATTTCAAGCTTCAACATCACTTTTAAAGTCACAAATGTAAAAATGAAACAAGAACAGACATAAATCTTACCGTAGAAAATATAAACTTGTATCTTCCAGCCTTCTCAAACATTTCATTTAGTTTTGATCCTTCCATACGAAAACTATACAAACCATGAATTCTGTTACGGGAACAAGCCTTTGTCTGCATGCTGAATTTCACATCACTAGCGGGTGAAGGGTCTTGAGCAGAGTCATCTTGAGGGATAACGCAAATATCCATCTTCATTTCCATGTTATCCTTCACAACTGATTTCTGATCCAAGTCATATGAGCTCTTACTCATATTATCTGCTTTAAAAGCATGTGGCATTATAACTACAATAATCTCCTTTGGCAAGACATATCCTACTTGCACAGTTTGTCCTTTGGGAAATCCCTGAATCATACAAGACACAGGTACCACTGATATAATTAATTCTTGAAAATCTAAGATATATTTTCATGCAATAATATAATTGTTGAGATACTGAATGGATCTTTTATACACTGCATATCCTTTGTGAATATGTAGGTGTTGGAAGTTGTCCAACAAATTATAACCAAATATGATTTAGATGAACTATGACAGACGAAAAAATACCAAGCTACAGTGGTTTAGATACAAATGGAAGAAAAATAAATGGTTTATAAATTTGACAAAAAATTGTATAGAAGTATGGAACATAAAAGAGTATCTTATTTCTATTATTTAGAACCAGACAAATTGACCTTATCTACATCAAATTTAAGGACCTGATCTATACGCAATACATCTTTGTCAATTATTGTTTTCCATGACATCTCAATTGTTTCTTCGCTGCTTAAAAATAATAAAAAGAGACCACAACAATTAAGTTGTCTGTAAGGAGGAGACCAATAACTTAAAACACATATTTTGGAGCAAATAACCCCCACACTTGAAAATTAAACACATGCTTTCGATGCTCATCAATGTGGAAAAAAATGTTTCACTACAACAGGAATGACAAACAAAACAGCATAGTATACTTTGTAAGGATGTAGCAACTCCAAGTTCTAGGTAAGTGTGCAAACAAAATAAATACTATAACAAAAATAGAGCTGCACTCCGATGGGATACCTCATAGGTCTAAGACTTCCGCAGGTTTCTATATTATGCCCACTGATACAATCCTATGAGACTTGTTTAATTCCATGCTAAATCTCAAAGGAAAAACTCATAAACAGGAAAGACATCAATGAATTGTGGAGACAACACATCCAGATGGGGCAATGTAAAACCTAACATGATCGACTTAGCCAAGCCTTGGAATAACTTGGATGTGAAAATATCACTTTGATGGATACCAACATAGGCTATAACGAATGCATTTGAATTAGCTTCTCTCTACATAATATCAGATAAAACTAAGAATTTAAGAACATCATCCAGAAACAACTATCCAAGTTATGGTTTAGATAGCCATTGTTGCACTTTCTCTACTAAACATACTATGAAAAACATTTTTTCTCCTAACAATCATTCCCAAGGAACAAAAGAAAAGTAAATTAAACTAACCATCAAATGGTGCCACTATATTGTGACACAAGCTGTTGATAAAGTTTCCATTGTTGCAGAAACTAAACCATGAATTAAGAAAACCTGCATAAACAATCATATAGTTCAACATAGATGCAAAATATGATTAACCAAAGTAACACAGAAAAATAATAGCATGAAAGCCTATGTATTTTTTGCTATTAAAAACAAACCATCAAGCAGATTTGAGCCCCATGGTTCTTCAACACTAAAAGTTAAATGACGATTTTATGAATATAAACCCAAAGTTTTACAACATATACATTTTTTTCCAATGTCATACTGAAAAAAATAAAAAGAAACTGAATTTCAAATAGAATTAGAACTAAAAATCTATCAAATTAATGTATGTTCCTGAGGGGCACTTTTTCTTCATTATTAGAGGAAAAGCTTTGTGAAATTTAAATGATATGACAAATGCATAAAATTAACATATCAAACTAGATAAAGGACAAATCCACTTCTATGGTAAACACAAAAAATCATTTGCTGACAAAAATAATCATGGAAAAGAAAGGATTTAATTGAAAAGAAAAAGACCGAGAAATAGTGCCCATCACTAACCAAATAGTATAAAAATCCTTGGATTCATTGTTAACAGTGGAACACTCCTCTAAATATGCCTTGACATTGAAGATGTTTGATTTCTATTTGTCAGTACTTAAGGTCGGGCACTTCCTCATGAAGATTCATTAACTCCTTGAAACATGCATATTTGCAATTTGTCAACCTCTAGTATAAGGTACTCCTAAAACATGCATTTTTTTATTGTGAAGAGTGCCAAAAGGTGGTCAGTCATGCCTCCAAATATGTTAAATCTTCATTGGATGGCATGGAATAACATCCTCAAGAGTGAAGCATGCATCAAAATATGTAATAATTCCACCACATACTCAAACACTCCGAATATGTAGACACTACCTCCAAATATGTAGATAAGATGATATAAATTAGTAATGTCCAACAAATCACCAAAAGTATGTCAACATGACATACTTTCCTCTCAGCCTATCTCTTCCATGTATCCTCATACAGAGCTTGACACTATTTCCATTTAAAATAATACCAATTACGATAAATACAACAATCCAACAATGGTCCAATGCATGCAATTCAATTACAAATGCTTCACCATTTATGTCAAAAGTAAAAATAGTATTATACGATGGATTGCCAAACCTAACAAAGAATCCTGTATAATGCACAGCTAAAAAAACAAGTATGCACATTTCCCGACGAAATCAAATCCAGGGGAAGAGATCTGGAACTCCCAAGTTCAAAGCTTGCATTTCCATTGGTGCATAAACATTTTCTACCCTCCACTTCAGGACATTCCATTGGCCTGTACATTAAAAATGTTTAATATATCGTAAAGCTTATGCTTAAATTGCTGCATTATATAGCAGAGTGAGACAAAACTAGGGATCAAGAGAATAGGAACCTGCAGATCATACGAGCTTCACCTATAATGGCGCAATAAAAGCTCTATATGTTTCAGATAATAAGAATAGAGGGGATTTGATAAGCCTGTATTCTAAGTATAATAGCCACCTTCCAAAGCATAAAACATTTAGATACTAATGCCCGCACATAAATTCATTTTACAAAGTTCATTTTTGTATATGTAACAACATACTATGGCATTTGCGCCCCGTAGACTAACAACACCAAATGTCAAAGACTGAGATTTGACTTTAAATAAACAAATTAATCCCATAGTTATAGTATGTATATTGGGTCTCACAATAACTTACCTTTTCATAAACTACAGAACAGATCCAAGGGTCCACAACATGTCATGCTCTTCTGGGCAATCAAACGGATGAAATCAGATATCACGCAACAAATTTGCACGTGACTCGCTCCTCCAAATTCACGCGATGAAGGTGGTTTTTTCAAACCAGCCAAGGCCACGTGGCACACGCCTAAACGCATCGTGTTTTTTTGACAAAATTTCCATACCACCTCTACAATGCGCGATACTCCCAGTTTCGAAAAAGAACTCGCCTTTACTATTCTCTTCGTGGTTCCACTAGAGAAACTCAAGGTTCTGTCATGCTAAGGTTTCGCTTCTCCCTTTTCTTCAGAAACTACACTTTCAATTTCTTCTCTATGATCTGCTTTCCGTCGGCAGTTCACCCAAAGTCTCATTCACCAATTCTATTACCGTGTTGTACTTTGTAGTGTCACCCAATCTTTGTTTTATGACAGAGGTTGATTATACAAACCCTCTCCAACACGCAGATGATGTAGGTTGTTTCTCTGTATTCAGTTTTTGTAATACAGTTCCCGCGTTACCATTGCCATGGGATCCTCATATGGGTTTTCAAGGCCGGACTTTTATTCACCATACATACACAACTGGGTATATGATTTTCCTCTGAGATCGAACCTCCTCACACATAATTCGACCAAGAATCCATAGAAGTTCACACAGCAATTGGAAAAATTCCTCAATTATACATACGAGCTCAATTAAAATCATTCATAAATTCAGTCCCGAAGTCATGATCTTTGACTTTGCTTCCCATTAGAACAGAGCATCACTGAACACCCTAATTACTGAGTATATCACATAGGATTCAGTTCATAGGTTTGCATTCATTCAATAGACACCAGAACCTCGACACGAATGTATACCTCTTAAATGACATACAGAACACAGTTAAAACCCAATTCTAGATGGTTTCCTACTCAGAAAACCTAGGTAACAAACTCCTCCATTCACAAACAGTCAAGAAATCAATACATGCAAGTTCCAACCAGTTAATGACACGGAGTTCCGCACTTACCACGGAAAATTCATATTATCTTATCAAGGCACACATATACATATATTACACAGAGTTAATTCAACCAAGGCACATATAATTTAGACTATAACATCGACAGGAAGGTCGATTACGTCAATGACATATAGGATTCACTTAAACAGAATTTAATCCAACAGTATCCAACAATCAATGATATTTAGGAACATTCTTTCAATTATGTCATACTTGCCAATTTTTTAATTAAATTCAAAATATTGTGGAAAAGAACAAATAAATTAGGATCTATGCTAACTATAATCAAGCCAATAAAAAAGCCACCTACTGCAATTGAAAAAACAACAATTGGATCCATTGCAGACATAACTTCTCCTTAATGTTACTAAATTATTATTAATAAGTGACCAGTACAAAAAATTTCCCTGCCATGTCGATCGGTGCATTTTTTCAAAAATAAAATAAAAAATTATGAAAAATACCAAATAAACTATGATCTCAAAATAAAGCCAGCAAGCAACTCACCGAATGCAATTAAATAGCTTTACCTATCAAAAGATTTTTTATCCTCCAAAAAAAAAATTCCCAATATTGTTCACAACGACCAAAGAAATTGAAAGATAAATCCCCAATATTGTTGGAAACGACCAAAGAAACTATGTATACATAAATCTAAAATGTTGTGTGTAAAGATAAAAATAGCTATAGTTTAATTAAGTAGAGCTTAGGTCTCATCTACACTCCACGGTTAAATGAGAAAATATAAAAATAAACCACAAACAAAGTGCCTTGCAATAAAAATTATTAAACCCTAATTGGGCCCTGAAATAAAAGTCATTAAACCCTAATTGCGGCTATTTCAGTCATTCTTGATCTTGGAGATTTTTTATATTTCATCATGTTCTGTTCTTATGAATCTTCTTACTAGTAGATAAAAGGAATATTGATGGAGCAAGACTAGGATTAAATCAAATGAAAAAAAAAAATATATGGAAGCTTTTTAATTTCCATTTTGTGCTTGGTATTTTTCTTAGTACTAAATAAAAAGAACATAGATGGAGCAAGATTGGATTCAAATCAATGGAAGGAAGAAACAATTTTTTAGGCAGAGTAAGAATTGGCTTCAATCAGATAAAAAAAAGTGTTTCAAATCAAATTAAAAAATAAAAAGGGGAAAGTTAAGATCATCTAGGAGTAAACATGATGGACACATTAAATCACCATTAAATCCATTATTATATATATAGATTTAACTAAATATTCACTCATCACCATCATATCCATGCAAAAAAAGGGCGAGTTAAGATCACCTAGGAGTAAACATGATGGACACATTAAATCACCATTAAATCCATTATTATCTATATATATATATATATATATATATATATATATATATATATATATACACACATTAAATAATTAAATATTCATTCATCACCATCATATCCATGTGAAAAATAAGGGGTGAGTTAAGATCATCTAGGAGTAAACATGATGGACACATTAAATCACCATATATTAATTATCTAGCAAATCACCCTAATCCAGTAGATCATAATATATTGTTCGTACCAACACACATCTAAGCATCCACATGTCAATTTATTTGTTAAAGCAATCCACAATAGAGTCTTAAACTATATAAAGTCCAATGCATTGTAACAAGTATATGTTCTAACCCTAGAAGCAAAGTTCATTGTTCATCTTGAACAATGTGTTCCACTCATATGAAATGTGCTAGTGCGAAATTTTCCAGAATGGCATCATGATCATCTATCGATAACCTCCATTTTCATTGTTCTTTCCTACTCTTCACTTGCTTCAACTGCAGCCGAGTTGCTATGACCAAGTGAATATATTGGACATAAATAACCTCTAGCTGGTAATCTTGAAAAATAATATGATCTTTATATTTCTTTACTTCTTCAAAGAAATGTCCCACTAACACCATTGAACCGATTGGGTATGTATAATTTGATGGATCATTATACTCTTGCAACAACGTGGATTTAGACATAGTGCATCCTAATAAATTATAATGCACTTTTTCTTGATTATTTTTTGGTGCAATGAAAGCGAAGACATCACCTTCTCTAACCATATCAGAGACACAATCATAATCATTGTCAATCACAGCCACTTCATTGTCTATTTCCTTGTCACTCACGTTTCCAAATGGGGGCCATGGTGTCAATTGTTCGTGTTTCCATGGTTGAAAAAATTTCTTAATTTGATTTTCACATTCATCGATGGACTCTGTCTGGTCAATACATGCATAACAAAAGCAAGAGCACTTCCGTTTCTCAATGCAATGTATATTTGTCATGTTCTTACTCCTAATTGAGTGTAAACTTCTTGTTTTAGGGATTACACTGGTATTAAATGGAAATGATCTATCAACATCACCCATTCTAATATTCCAAAAGTACCTTCTTGAGAAAAACACACACATATGTATGAGTAAAATTTTGAAAAATATTAAATATTTTTTTGATAACAAAATACGTGCACATATATGTATACACACACACACACACACACACACACACATATATATATAGACATGTATAATATATTTTTAGTTAAATGTGTACACCTACCTGTGCACATCAGCCATCCTTGGGTTCGATACATGACTTAAATTGTCCTTGCACCAATTAACAACATCTAAAGAATTTTCAAGTCGAGAAGCTGAGTGATTCAATTGATAACTCCTAAGTGCATGTTTTATGCATTCCCCAGCACCATCATGCTCTCCTTTTCCATGCCCTGTCTCAAATAAATTCCATGTATGTCGAATGTTGGTTTTCTTATGAAGACGAGACAACCAATAGAATGATCTTGATGATTTAAATTGACCAGCACAACCATCTGACCATACCCAATGTTCTTTAAAAGTGACTCTTCGTTTCAAAAATTAATTATAAATAACATTAAAACAATGCTGAACAAAACACGTGTCATGTGTTCGATCATCACTGATGTAGAAATGGTACTCCTTAATCAACTCATGATTATTTTCATCGCTATCAAAACCATCGACAGCAAGCTCTGCGTGTCTATACAAAATATGCACAAATATAGATACTTGGTCTGAATAATAATACTTACTTTGTATCTCCTTTTGTGGACTAAACGTGTAATTCTCAGTGAAATCAAACACTGATAATATTGTTCCTTTTGGGAACACCTCATGTGATTGCTTGAACTGTAAATCCTGCCATCGTGCTATATAACGATGCTTAATATATTTGTATATTTTCACCCTGAACTTCTCCATAAAATATGTCACTGGAATCTCATCGTCAAGTAAAGTGATCTTTTTTGATGTTGTGCTTGAATCTGCAACACGAGTGTAAGTAACATATTCATATCGCTTCCAATTCAGACTGAGATTTGACAGTCTAGGATCATTAGGATCAATGGAATACTTTTCATCGTAGAGTTCCAAATGAGAACATTTGTTGCATTTTCTTCCACCAACACATTCGTTTTTTTTAAATAATTCGTTATTCTCTCGTGGACATAATATCTTTGATAAAAATTCATGAACACTTGAAGGAGGAGGGTCATTTGACCAATATTTTATGCCAAAATTTACAAATGTCTCATACTATAATTGGAATTCTACATGGTATCGAAAACAACATCTGTCTCGAATAATGATATGCTTGACATACCATGGTTTAAGCTTCACAAATGTGCTAAGGGAAATCTTCATATTTGTATTACTCTCCATAAATTTCTCGAATAATTCTACTTGATTGACCTGTGTTATATGTTTGGAATGAGATTCATAAACTCCCTTAGATATACGGCATCGCAGTTGATCCTTTTCATTTGGAGACACATGAGAATTCGAATCCCAAAAATATTTTACCCTATCCCTCACACCATCAGGAAGTCTATCATGATATGGACGCCTGCAGATATTAGCCCAACATGCAAGTTCATCATTCTCATCTATTTGAGTTCTAAATTTTGAATGCCTCCATAAACTTTTTCTTGATGTTTTAATCAATTTTGAAGTTGTTGACATCAACCGACTTGATGGAGTTCCTTTCGCGACTGCACTTATTAAAAGTGCTCTACGAGCATTCTTTTCAACTTCAGATTTCCCTTTGGCTAGTGTGCCAAGCGCCGACGTCACATTTTTTGTTACCATTTCATTTGCTAAAACCTCTTTTTCACTTTTAATGCCCAATAATTCCACAGCATTTTTGAGAGATTTGTGCTTTATAAATCCACGTAACAGTTGAGCTTGTACTCTGATAGATAAACCTTCAAAATTATGTTTTAATCCAGATTTTACTTTATCTCGAACTGTCCTTTTAGCCATTGGTGGTCCCAATTCTTCAATTTTAGTTGGATCCATATTTTCTAGAAACTTGTAGTTTGATACAACGTTCTTGGAACTTCCAATTAATTGCAATGAAATTCGACGTGTGGTAGTATCTTCTTGTGGTTCTGATGTTGTCCCTGCATAAAAAACAATATTAAAACTTCTAATTTGAAATTGACATATACATATTTTAAATTTTAAAACTATTATGAACTACAATGTTTTTAAAAAAAATATACAAAATTCAAATTGAAGAAACTATTGACTCACCAGTGACATCGATATCAATATTCTCTTGGACATTTGTGGTAGTATCTTCTTGTGGTTCTGATGTTTTCCCTACATAAAAAACAATATTAAAACTTCTAATTTGAAATTGACATATACATATTTTTAATTTTAAAACTATTTTGAACTACAATGTTTAAAAAAAAAAAATACAATTTATTCAAATTGAAGAAACTATTGACTCACCAGTGACATCGATATCAATATTCTCTTGGACATTTGTGGTAGTATCTTCTTGTGGTTCTGATGTTGTCCCTGCATAAAAAACAATATTAAAACTTCTAATTTGAAATTGACCTGTATACATATTTTTAATTTTAAAACTATTTTGAACTACAATGTTTAAAAAAAAAAAATACAAAATTCAAATTGAAGAAACTAAATTGACTCACTAGTGACATCGATATCAATATTCTCGTTGACAAGTTCCTCAACATTTCTCATTTCCTCGTCATTTTCATGTACCTCTACATCTATTTCACGATGCGCTACCTCCACATTTATTTCATGCCTTAATCTTTCCCTTTCCTCTCGCCTTTTTTTTTGTAATCTCTCATTTTTATCCGCTAAATATTTCCTTTTTTTTATCGTGCCTTGATATGCAATTCCTTTGGTTTCCCATGTTCACAAAATTGGAAACCTAAAATCCAATTCTATTTGGACCAAATACCTAAAAAAACATAAAGATTTCAGACTAAGTACTTCATGCTTTCAATAAGAGAGAAAAAAAAAAAAAAATTGATAAAGACATTTTGCAAAAATACTTCATGCCTTAATAGATTGCAAGATTGCAAAAATACTTCATGCTTCATAGAGACATTATCCAAAAATACTTCATGCATGCACCTGAAAAAATTTCAAAAAAGAAAATTGCACCCACAAAAACTTTCAAAAAATATTTCGCCAAAAATATTTCGCACCCAAAAAAAAGGTTGAATTTTTTTTTTTTTTTTGCCAAAAAAATTTTGTACACAGAAAATATTCGCACCTTTACAGAAAAAGAATTTAGACCTTCACAATTTTCGGACCCTCGCACCTTTCGCAATTTTCGTTGGTTCAGAATTTTGTGTGAAATTAATCTTTTGGGCGAGAGTATTTATATAAAACTCTCGACCGAAAGATTGTGTCGGCTTTTGATTAAAACATTTTATAAAACTTTCATATAAAAAATTTAATAAAACTCTCCCGGCCGAGAGTTTCATTGGGTAAACTCTCGGGCGCAAACTCTCAGTCAAGATTTTTTTAAAATTTCGGCCGAGAGTTTGGCCGCGCGATTAAATGTAACTTTAGGTGGGTTAAACTCTCGGTTGAGAGTTTTAAATTTCTCGGTCAAGAGTTTTATAAATGTCTCGTCCTAGACATTATCTCGGTCGAGAGTTTCTGCTCAACGAAAAACCCAGAAAATTCTGCAGTTTTCAGGAACCTGCAACTTTGGAGGGACGGAACACCTACAAAAACAAAATATTATATGTCGGACCAAGTACCATTAGATTCATCTTTGAATCTAGTTTCTGATGATGTGAGATTTGTGGAGTTTCATTAAAAAATTCAATTTTTTATTATTTTTTTACTAAACTATGTCATTGTGGAATTTCATTGTTCGAAAAATTTCACTGAATGAAAATTCAATAACTTTCAAATGACGACACCAAAAAAATTAGAGAAGTCATATTGGATTTCCTCTCCCTGTCTACTTCAAAAGGGTACTCTCATTTTTCTTATTGACGATCACATTGAAAAGAAAATCTAGGGATCATAAAATGTACTGAAACATCATTGTTTTTTTGTCTTCGTCCATTTCAAAAAATAATAAAAAATAGTGATTTAATCTGAAAATTACCGAAAAATAGTCTGTGCACTAGTGCAATATATGCAGATTATGATGCTATGGTTTTTTTCCAAAAAATGAATAACCTTCCCTAAAAAAAGTTAGGGATCATAAAGTGACTATTTATGTTTGCCTGAAAATTTCAAGTATATGCAGTTAGTAAACAAGAAATTTACCCCTCTATATGTCAATATTTTTTTTTTTTTAAATATGGGTCTGGAGGTAAGACAATTCTCAACAATTCTTGTTTTTAAGTCAAAGCATAATTTGCAATAAAAATATGAGTTTAGTGGAGTTGAAGTTGAAAAACATACAAAATTACCATTTTCAACATCAATAAAGGGCAAAAAGTGTTTCCCAACTTCACATTTTCAAAATGTACTTGCATTTTCTTAACACTCATGTGAAGGTCTTGGCTCCAAGAGGGGGCACTCTTTCTTATGGGTGCAAGGAGGATGGGGTAGAAAACAAGTGTTGGGAAGAACACTTGTCATATCATATTCTATCGCAGTTGGGGGTAAAACTGCGCTAGTTGCACATGAGAAACCATTATCCTTCTCCTTTATTTCATATGGCAGCTATCATGATTTCAATTATGATTCCATATGCTGAAGATGTTCTTATATTTATTGGGGACATGATTGGAGGAGAGTCACATTGGTTGAATGTGTCCTTGGAGAAAGAAATTTCCCACACTTTTTGCACTACATGCTTCAAAGGGAGCATGGGAAGAGATATGGATACCATAGTAAATCACTTGTTTCTTCATGAGGTAGGCCATATGATTGTTTGGAGCACTCATGACATCCCTCTCATGAGCATTTTGGAGGAGCTTTTCGATGAATTACCAAGCTGGGAGGTGATTCATTTCATTGATGATAGAAGTCCCTATTATTGTCATCACTTCTATCTTGAGGAGGCCCTTGATCAACAAGAAGGTTTCCATGTAGACCTTAATTTCTTTCATGATGAGAGCCATTTGGCTTATCCACCAAAGGCCAACTTGCACACTTGGAAGTAGCCATTGGGAGACATGATTATTGCAAAATATCTTTAGCAATGGTGGGAAATATTTCACACGAAGGCCACAAGAGGAGGAGGGGATATTTTTCAGCACCCTTGCAGTTTCTTGAGGACAAGAAACATTTGGGAGGGGAATACTGTAATATTCCTAAATTAGCATGCAGCTAAAGGGAATATTAATTTTTCTTTTAAAATCTAGATAGATGAATAAATGGTCAAGGAGGCTCATAAGTTTCTTAAGTATGAATAAAAATCCATCATAATGTGAAAAGGGATCATTTAATAACTAGATTAAGCATCCACATGTGTGAACAAGGTCTAAAATGTGTGGACAAAGTCAATTTTTACCAAGTCAAAAACATTTTTATATGAGGAGTGGATCCTAAATGAAGACAGCCCAATGTGAATGAAGATCAATCTAGCTAGTCAAAATGAAGACACCTTGAGTGTGAAAGGAGACAAGGCATGAAGATTTAGTAAAGGTTGACTAAATCAAAAATCATTGTAAAAGGATGAGCAAGGCACATAGAGACAGCGTAATTGTGGTGGAGGAGCCTTTGCATGGAAGCAACCTCATAGTGGGGTGGGACCCTTGGTGATGAAGCTCATCAACTATATAATGGAGGATATGGAAACCATATGGGCATGATTGAGATTATATTGTATGTGGTATGTTTTTACTTCTTGCATACTTTGGTTTTTTAGCTAAGTTTGCTGCATTGTTTAGTGCAAGGGTTTTCTCATGCAGGGATTCTCTACTCTTTCTTGGAGATCTTGTTTAAGAAATCTAAGACGAGATTTCTGAGCTACATTTTCCACTATCTAGTGTTGGGCCAAGAATTTAACTTCAACAAAAATTAAATCCCTTCAAGGAACTGCATTATTTCTTAAGGTGTGCAGTGGGAGGGGTTAAAACCCCACTTTTATGAGCTAGGTTCGTAGGAGAAGGATCAACCTCTTTTTCGGAAGCTAGAATAAGAGTCTACAGCCATTTCTTTGCATGTTCATCCATTCTTACGTAGAACTTAAGCTATACTGTGTGATTCATCCATATATCTACAACAATTATTTCTTGTACATCTTTTCTGTCAAGGAACCCTTTTCGGGTCATCTTGGATCTATGTAAGAGAGACTAGATCTCTATTTCTAAGCTTATTTGATTAATACACGAGAAGATATGTTTTGTCTCTATATTTTTGATCATAACCCTCTATGAATTGTGTAGTCACTTTCTACAATCATTTTTGTTTGTAGCATTCTTTGGGTTTCATCAATTTTAAGTTGTTTTGAGCATGGGAGGCCTTTTTAACTAGGACAATAACATTTGTTTCTAAAAATATTTTGCATGTAGGGCCCTTATTACATATTCTAAGAGACAAAATCATTATTTTCCATTTTTATAACTTAATATTCAGGCAATAATGTTTTTGAGGCCAATATTGTTGCTTCACGCCACTTGGAGACATTGTACGAAAGCATAGTTTTCTTTTCTGGTTGTAATATGATGGATATGTGTTCCATACACTCCTATGAGTTTATTTCTTCCTGGATCTCAAACTTAATAACATCTTGAGGGGTTCTTATTGTTGTAGAAATTCCCTATTTTTGGATATTACACATCATCGTGTTGTCCCTGACAATGTTCAATATTGGCAAGTGTTTCAAAAGGATGAATAAATCAATAACTTCTTGCAGATAGAAAAACAATGCATCAATGCCCAAATAGATAACCAGGAAATTCATGCTACAGAGATGCAAGTACTATAGCTTAAGGGAAATTATACACCAATAGGTTTGGTATCTTTGGAAGAACTTTTTGATGAGGATGATGTTGCAAGAAAGCCTACTATGTCACCAAAAGAAGTGGAAGTAGAAGATGTAAATCTTGGAACTTCAGATAAGCCAAATATGGTGAAGATTTCAAAATCCTTGAGTCTAGAAATGAAAGCTAGGTATGCAATACTTATGTCTTAATTTTCAGATGCATTTTCTTAGGACTATTCATACTTGAATGTTTATGATAAAAGAATTATTCAACACACTATTCCTTTGAAGAAAAATCAAAAACCATTTCGCCATAACCTTAGAAGGATGAATCCCAAATTGTTACCTTCTATTCAAAAAGAAGTAAACAAATTATTCACTACTGGAATAATTGGTCCTATCTGTTTCTCAGACTGGATGTCTAATATAGTGCATGTGAGAAAGAAGACATGAGAAATTAGATTCTACATTGATTTTTGAAATCTAAACAAAGTATCATTCAAATATAATTGTCCACTACAAAAAATGGACCACACTTTGCAAAGGGTAGCTGCATCATCTAGACTTTCTTTGTTAGATGGAAACTCAAGATACAATCAAATTATTGTTCACTCAGATGATCAAGAAAATACATCTTTCACCAGACCTTGGGGTACTTTCATGTATGCCAAAATGCATTTTGGTTTGAATAATGAAGTTGCAACTTTTCAAAGAGAAATAGATATTTCTTTTTTCAACAAAAAAGATATTTTTTTGGTCATTTACCTTGATGATATCATTGTTTTCTCAAAGACATATGAGCACCATTTTCCACATTTAAAGAGAGTTTTTCAAAGATGCAGAAATTTTGGTATTTCATTAAATGAAAAGAAGAGCCTATTTGCTAGGGTAGAAGATAAATTGTTGGGACATATTATATCTAAAAATGGCATAAGAGTAGATCCTTCAAGGATTGAAGCAATTCAAAACTTAGATTAACCTAGGAGCAAAAAGGAAATTCAATCTTTCAATTGTAAAATTAATTTTCTGAGAAGATTTCTTCCCAATCTTGCTGAAAATTTGAGGCCGATTGCTGACACGTTGAACAAAGAGACTGAAGTAGGAAGTGAAGAAGTAATTTAATTAAGTCGCGTTAGCTATATCTCATGCCCCTATTCTCATTATCTGAGACTATTCACTTGATTTTATAATTTTTTCATTTTCTTCAGAGCATACACTTGTTGTTGTTTTAATGCAAAAGAAAAATCAAAATACAAAAAAACCCATTGATTTCTTTAGCAAAACAATAAGCCATGTTTCATTAAATTAAAATATCATTGAGAAACAAGATTTAGCAATAGTCAAATGATTGAAGGATTTTAGAGTGTAAATTTTACATTCTCGTGTCATTTCTGATGTGCCAAATGATGTTGTTAAAGAAGTGCTCGCACAGAATGATCGAAGAGGTCGTAGAGGTAACTGGATTGTTGCCTTGCTAGAGTATGATTTGGAGATTAAGACCAAAAAATTGATCAAAGGACAAGGGCTAGAAAATTTTATGGAAGATTCTAATATTAATGCCTTAAAAATAAACTTAATTTCTGCATTGTCTGATGAACAAACTGTTGAAACATTACTTGAGATAGCTGAAATATTTTCTTTATCTCCCTAGTATGCTGATATTGTTTATATTATGCAACATTTGAATCATCCTCCTGCCATGCCAATTAGTAAAGAAAGATCATTGAAGTTAAAAGCATTGAAATACTTCATTCTAAATGGTGCCCTATAATGGAAAGGTCCAAGTGGAATATTTTTGAACTGTTTAGCTAAAGGAGAAGTTGAGAAAGTTATGACAAAATTCCATAAGGGTGACTGTGGAGATCTTCTTTATTGGAAAACCACGGAAAATAAAATTTTGAGACTAGCTTTTTGTTGTCCCACCTTATTTTCTAATGTCTACAAAGCAATCAATAGTTTTCATGAGTGTCAAATATTTTAAGGAAAAAGGAAAATTTTACCTTTTCATCTTAAACCAATTGAAGTTCAAGCATCATTCCAGCAATGAGGACTTAATTTTATTGGTGAAATCCATCCTCCATTTTAAGCTCAACATAAATGGATTCTCACTGCTACAGATTATTTTACCAAATGGATTGAGGCTATTCCCACTAGGCAAGCAACTGATTCTATTATCATTCAGTTTCTTGAAAATAATATTCTCTCTTGATTTGGTTGTCCATACAAGATTATCATTAATAATGCAGTTTCTTTCAAATCTAATAAGATGATTGATTTTTGTGATAGATATCACATTAGAATTGGTCATTCTACCACATATTATCCTCAAGGAAATGGACTTGCAGAATCATCTAATAAGTCTTTTATGAATATTATCAAGAAGATGTTATAGGAAAAAAATGAATTGGCACAAGAAGCTTACAAATTCTCTATGGGCTGATAGAGTGAGAAAAAAAACATCAATTAATATGTCTTGATTTAAGATTTTTTTATGGAGCTGACACTACAAGGAAAATACCCTCTAGCAGAGGTTATAATAGAGGTTTTTAGTTTTATAAACTTGGCCAAAATTCTCAAAAAATCATTTGCTACAACATCTATTTTCGGTAACGGAGGTTTAAGCGGAGATTCTAACATAATTTCAATACAATTAAAAAAAATTAGGCTACTGAAGGATATTACAGATGTTTTTCTGAGTGGTGCTCTAATAAGATTTGAATGTGCCAGTGCGTTTTATAGTGAACGCATCGGTATTGTAAACCTCCCAAGCACCGGGATAGAAAACAAATTTAGGATGCCCCGAGGTGTTTAGTAACATCCCAGTGTGTGCCATCCAGACATTCACCCTAGGGTGGTCGAAGGTGCATGCACTGGGCCATTAAAGTCTAAAACCGTACTGGTGCATTGTAGGTGATACAACGCACCAGGCCATTCTATTGGTATTGGTATTTGTGGAGTGCTCATAGGTCGCATAAATGCATAGGTGTGTAGCATTATACAAACATACTAGCACGCAGTATCACACAAACACACTAATCGTTCTAATTGGTATTAGTATTTGTGTGGTGCCCATAGGTCGTATAAACGCACCAGTTAAAAGTCTCACATAATTGCATCGGTGAGCAGTATCGCATAAACGTAAAGAGCATTCTAATTGGTATTGGTATTTGTGCATTGCTCATGGGTCGTAGAAATGCACCAGTGCACATTAGCATACAAACGCATCGGTGCACAGTAACTGACATGCATTGGTGTTCATTCTGTATTTTTTAGAAACATGGACCTGTGACAGTGCAATTATTGTGATTTTTTTTAATTCATTATTCATCAAAAATCAACATATATCTTATAACAGTATTCATATCAATTAAATTTTTATTAGCGCATTTGAATGTGATGTTTGGATTAATTTGTTATATCATATCATATTGTGATTTTTTAAAATTCATTATTCATCAAAAGTAGGCACATATCTTATAACAGTATTCATATCAATTAAATTTTTAATAGTGCATTTGAATTTAATATTTGGATTATTTTGTTATATCATATCATCATATTTCAGAACTCTTCATTATAATATTTAATCATCCATATAATTAATCATTGGTGTTACATTTCACAGTGACAATGGAGAATGCAATAGAATAAATTAATATATATATATATATATATGTGTGTGTGTGTGTGTGTGTGTGTGTGTGTATGAGACACTCTTTGTCATACAAAATGGGACAATTATTGGTATCCCTTTGTCTTTCAATCAGGACACTATGTCCATTACATTAAACAAAATGTCTGATTCCATAGACAAATTGTTAGGATATTCTGACACATAGGAAATAGTTAAGAATAACTTAGTCTAGTGTAGAGTTACATAAAGTGTGTTTCTTTACTATGTACATTTGTAACTTATAATCCGATGGTCATGATTTGTAGTGATTTGACGGTTCACTCTCTCCTCGGTATTAACGACACTTGATCCATGGCTTAACACAAAATTGGTCCATGATCTCTATTTAAAGAGAATGGAGGGTCATTTGTTCGGTAAACATTTATGAGAGAAAAATATGTAACTTTTCTTTTTATATTAATAAATTGCCTGAACTGGTCGCGTTCGCTTAGGCCGTGGATTGTTTCCCTCTTCAAGGGTTTTAACCACGTGATAATACTAGTGTACTGATTTGTGATCTATTTGTGAAAGGTGAACTTTGGTTTTTGATCTAAGGAACTTACCCTGTAAATTCCTACATGGTATCGAAGCTATTTTGATGGTCGCAGCGATTGTTAATCAAAATCCGAAGACGGTTTGACTACACGCGACTTTCGTTTTCTAGATCTACTAATTATAAACATTTTTGGGCATGGAGAACTACTCTGTTGTGTCTGGAGTAGCTGTTACAGTGAGGAACGCCTTTCATTTCATGCAAAAAGGTTTATCGTTGCCCAAGTTATGTCAGTTTAGATATGGAGGTATCAAGTATCTCTTTTGCAATTATATTTTGTAATAGATCTTCTTATTTCAATTTCCTATGTTTATATCAATTTTATGTTTTACTTATTTTCCGAATCTATACCCTCTTCTCTATGTATGCTCTATTCTTTGTGCTGTTTGTGATCTCGGCAAATCAGAAACAGGAGGAAGGGATTTTTTTTGCTATGTATGCTCTTTCCCCCAGGAAACTAGAAATAGTGAAAAAAATAGATAGTTGCCGGTAAGCCTAACAAAAAATCTAACATTTTGTCGTCAGGTTTGTATTTTTTTTTTTTTGTTTCTCGGATTTTTGTTTTTTTTTGTGTAGTAAAAATCACGCACACCGAAGACTATAAAAATAAATAAAAATAAAAACCCTTCCTCCTTTCAAACAATTATAGAATCCTTCTACTATCTCACTTGGTGAGAAGTTAGTTTATGAGAATAGAGGTCTTGGGTTCAAATCTCTTTCTCAAGCTTCTCTTGTAAAAAAAAAATTGTTAAAGGGGCGGGAATTTTTTTTTCAAAGTTAAACTTCATCATCAAATTTCAAACTGTTCCCGTAACTATTCAACATCTACAACTCATTTTTTTCAAAAAGGCATAACTTCTTCTTCCGAAAGGCGTTTTTGGAGCCATTTTTTTTAATCAGCCTAATTTTTCAAGATCTTTCCATTGGATTAGTTAGCTTCAACTTTCTTCAGCTTCGGTTTTTTAAAAAATGGAAAGTGCATGGCCGATTATTCTTTTTTTTTTTTTTTTTCTGAATATGGCTACTTCTATATTGATACAAAAATAGTGTTACATAGAGACCAAAGCCTCGAGAGTTCCAACCCAATGTTGCGGCATTCTTGCTTTACAAGCTGGTAATTGATCGTCAAAACATTTAGGAGGTAGACCATGAGAGCTTTGAAGAGCAGTGATACTGTCTGTTCCTAACAAGTGACTGACAACTATGACTAAGAAATGAACAGACCTTAACAGTATGACTCCTGTGGAGTAGGCCATAGTAGCAAGATTTTTACAGTTTCGTACCATAGCAAGAACAAAAATGACAATTCTATAACCTGTGACTAAAGCATGGACTTGGACATATAGCAGAATATAGCTCCCACACAAGGGAGACCGTCCATGAAACAAAAGAGAAACCATAAGAACAGTAGCAGAATTAAGCAGATGCATAAAACTGTAGATAAACACCTTCAGGCTGATGAAAACCAAAACACTGGAGCGCAAACCTAGAACCACGTTACTGAGCAGAGGGAGGATCTTCCTCGACAATGAGGCAGCCGAATTTGTAAGGATCCTCATCTTCAAGAGGAGGAGCCTCCTGGCGCGCCGGACCACCATCATTTGGAGCCGAAGGATTTTCCTGAAAGCCCAAGTTGGCTTCTTTGTCAGAAAAAATGTTCTGCCGAATGTCCGCCTGAAGATTGTTGCGCTCTGCCTCCGCTATGGGCTCCAAAGGAGCCTCCGTGGTGGCGCAAGCCTGGTCCGAAGAAACCTGTTCAGAGGGGGCTGCCCTGAGGTTAATGGTAACCGTTGCAAGGAGAGAGGTATTGTTGACGCTGCAGGGGAAATGGAAACGGGCATGGTGAGAATGCGCCCTGGAAGACAAGCGAAAGTGCCCAGCAGGATTAAACCGACTCCGACCTCTTCCTCGACCTCTTCGTGGAGCAGGAAGACGGACAGGTCCGAATTCAGAAGAATAGGACGAGGAATCGGAATTGGAGGGAGAGGATCTGCTGATGGCAAACCCAATGGCACCCCCACGCTTGCAACGCATTCTCGTGTGTAAGCGGGGCATGGTTTGAGTGGTGTAAACTTGCTGGCGACTGGAATCAGAGAAGAAAGTGCGCGGAAGGTTGCAGGAGGCACTATTGGAGAAATGGAGGCCTGGAAGAATATCTATGCAGCAGTTTAAAACGCAACGAGACCCTGTGCTGGTGCGTGAGCTGCGCTCAGCAGCAGCAGGGGTGCAACAAACGTGGAGGGGACGAACACACAAGAAATTTCTAGAGCTCGCCATCGCTGAAGTAGAAATGAGCTGGTATCGGGGAGAGAGCTCCCATAAATCTGCATTGAAGGGCCGGACGGTGGCATTTAAGTTCCAGAGCATGCGAGGATGGGTGGCGGTGGTGGTGAGCCACGCGCCAACCCACCTGACCACCTACTCACGATTAATCGCCGAGACCACCCGCATCCGGGACATGGCCAATTATTCTTAACAACACCAATTATTTCCAATGGCTACCTCACATGGTAGATATACTTAGAAGTAAAGGGCTTTATAGAATAGCCATAAGACAAGAAACTAAACCTTCCAATGATGATAATTTCACTAAATGGGAAAATAAACAAAATCAAGCACAAGGGTTGATAGGAATGTCCATTGCTCAAGATCTTCGATTTCATATCCCTGATATTGACACCCCTCATGAGGCCCTGGAAAAGCTAAATACTCTCTTTGGCATTCAAAATCAAATTAGGGCCCACCAAATTCAAAATGAATTTCTTACTTTGGATCCCACTAATTTCTCCTCTCTTGAATATTTTTTGTCCAAATTCAAGACCCTTAGACTTCTTTTATAAGGTCGTAAGGTCGAAAAGGAAGATGGTAGATTTATCTATTGCATTCTTGCTAAGCTTGGCCCTGCATAGTCTGTATTTTTTTCCACCTTCCATTCCACTAGAGAAAACATCATTTCTATAGGAACCACCTACAAGAGCCCCTCTTTTGATTCCTTTTGTGATTCTTTGATAAGAGAACAAGAAAAAATCTTACACCTTGGTCTTATCACTCCTGGAAATGCTTCTAAGAAGCCTTAGCAGCCAAAAAACAATCATATCAAAAGAATCCCAAGAAGAATTATCCTAAAAAGTATGGTACCAAACCAAACAAGGGTCCTAAGAAATTTTAGCCACAAACTGAAAAAGCAACACACCAAAATGATAAGGCAAATAAAAACAAAGGGAAGAGTCCAGATAGACATTTCAACTTTTGTAATCTTGATGACCATATAGAGTCCAAATGTTTTAAGAATATGGAAGCCTTAGAAGCAACAATGAAGAAGCACAATATCAATTTTGAGGAATCTTCACCTTCATCTTCAGGAATGGCACTTTCTGCTTGTGGTTTTCAAGCATCAAGGTATAGTTATGCATTAAATGTATCTTCTTCTTCTCATTCTCATGAGTGGCTCATTGATTCTGGAGCTTCTTACCACATGGCCAAAAATAAAGCCATGTTTTCTTCTTTAAATAATTTGAACAACAAAAATATTTATATTGGTGATGATATATCTCTTAGTTTTGTAGGATCTGGAACCATTCATATAGATAATTGTCAGTTTAATGATGTACTATGTGTTCCTACTGTTATTCATCAATAATTTTGATCTTATCCAAAGATGACTAAGTTGAAAATATCATATTTATAGAAACAAAATTTGAAAAAACATTGTGATTTCTAGAAATCTCACAACCTTCATTATCCTAAGTCTATCAGTTCACTAAAAACTTCATCTATGCCTTCTAAAAAGATCACCCCTCTGTTTCAAAAAAAAGCCTGTTTTAGCCTACTTTCCCCCATTTTTCCCTCATTTTCCCCTCAATTATTCTTTCACTTCCTCAAAATCCCATTTTAAACCTTATAAGTCCCCTTTATTTGGTTTTAAATCACCTTTTTTATCCTATCGGAGCTTCAAAAAGGCTCAAAAACTCACTTTTTAGTCCTATTTTCCGACCTTTTATTAAAAGAAGGCCTTAAGCGCTTTTCGGCTTAGGCCCTAACCCCTTTTCCTCTGTATGACTTGCAATCACGACCGAGCGCTAAGCCCATTGGTGATCGGCGCATCTCACTTTCTAAGTTCCGCTTCCCTTTTATTTTATTTTGATGGCTCATCCACCGATGAGATCTGGATAATCCATTCCCCAGATTCGATGGCCATCACATCTCTCTATCACATCGACCATCACACATCGCATCGGGCTTTGCCCTTCTCCTCTCCATCGATGATCAACCCCTGTGATGAAATCTTGACCGTTGATCCATCAGATCCAACAGCCATTGCTCCTTTGCTTCTCTGCCTCCCTCTGTCCCATTCATTCTTTTTGCGCATCTGTGATATGATCTGGACCATTGATATTTTAGATCCAATGGACAGCGCACTCTTGCATTTTTCATTTCACTCTGCGATGTCCCATTCTACCCGCCTTTCTTCGATAAAATCCCTACCATCGATCCTCCAGATCCGACGGCCATCGCATCATCGCCCTTTTGGCCTTTTCCCTACCTTTCCATTCCACCCACTTCCCTGTGATGAAATCCTAACTGTTGATCCTCTAGAACCAACGGTCATCGCTCTTTCTCATTTTCGCTGACCCTCTCGATTATTTGTGATTTGCGCGAAATTGCTAATACATCCCAACCGTCCATTCCTCCCAGATCAACGGCCCAAAACACGTCTCGCCCTAGCCCCACTCCATCCTCTCCCCATATCTTGGTGTTGCATCACGCATCGTGTTGACCATCAATCTGCATGTCTCCTCGCAGATCGGACGGCCAAGATTGTATCGCTCACAAACTCTTTCAACCCCCCTTCCATGAATTTTTAACACAAAATGAGTGGTTTCTCCGAGGTTATGTCTAACCTCTAGAGTCATATCACGTTCGTATGGGCCTTTACCACTTACCACCCTTTGCCAATGCGAAAAATGCTGGTTTTCGCCCAAAACCACCTTCACATTTTTCGTGCCATTATTTGAATTCAAAGCTTGTTCTTCATGGTTCCACCATGGAACCTCCCCCCTGTAGTAACCCCTTCCTCTACATCGCTCCATAACCCCCCCCCCCCCCCCCTTGAGCCTCTGTTAGCATTTTAAACCCACAACGTAGGTTTTCATAACGTTTTTAATGTCTATTTGCATGTTTTAATGGCAGGTTAGTGTGCAAGCTCTCCCATAGTCAAGCAAAGTGATAAAGAGCCGAAGATGACGATCCTCGAAAGCTCAAAATAATGCAGAAAAGGGATAAGAAAGGATTTATTCCATGTTTAAAGCGATGTGTCATGACCATCGACCATTCATTCAAAACCCTCCAGCGCAGAAAGCCACCTGTACACCAGCAAAATGAAAGAAACAGTGAAGATTAATGAAGAGTATCAGAGAGATTAAAGTTCAAAGGTTAAGTCAAAAGCATGAAATATTAAAAGACTTAAACCATGCAGATTATAGATAAAGATAGCATGATGAGTTATGAAGGAAAAAAAAGCAGATCAAGCCTTAAAAAATTGTTTGGTGATGAAATGAAGGAAAACTAGGCTAAAAGGCCTCGAATACATAAAAAGGAGGCAGTTATTTCTCCAAAAGATCTAGTTGCCATCTATAGCCTACCTTCTGTCTCAAAGGGAAAATTGACATTTATTACACTAAAGAAGATATTTTAATCTGTGAGGACAGTTATTATAAATATAAAAATAAGCCGTGAAAGTCAATATTTTTTCCTATCTTTCTATCAGAAGTTAAGATAGAGTTATTGAAATAGAGAAATAGTTGCACCTATTTATGCCTTATGCCTTGCATGCTTTTCAAGGCTAGAAATGCATTTAATCTGTAATTAGTAACATTTTCAACCCTAAATCAATTCCACCTCCTCATTTGCAGCATAAATACTGCATTGGAACTCATTGTAAATTTGGCATTTGATGACTCTTAGAAGTAATACATAGTTCTACTGAAGTTGAAAGAAAATTGATGCTCTGGAACCTGTGGATGTTTTGACTTGTTTGTTGATGGAGAAAGATCTGTCACTGGATCCTTGAGCTTGGTTGTTGGTGAATTATTCTGATCTGTTAATGTTTTTTCCTGTTTTCATTCTATTTCATCATTTCTTACTACAGTAGAGTAAAAAGTTTAGGCTAAGAAATGTCTCCTAGAAGCACCTTAGACCTCTTTACTCTCCACTATTTTATGTTTTTCTCTGTTGAGGCATCCTAGAGAATTCTTAATTTCTCTCCAAAACCCTTATGCTTGTTTACATCCTAAATAGTTCAATACAATTGGCCTCAAGAATGATTTATGGTTTTCACTGCTTACTTGCTGCTACTTAAAAACTGTTTTTGAAGTCTCCATTCAAAGTATCATTGTCCAAAGTTTTACAAAGAGGTATGTTTTGATCATACCCTTTGTACTTGCTCAAATAATTGTTTTAAAGGTCTTTGTAGCTGTAATCAAAGATGTCTAGGAGTTCCATCTTCTACGAATTCAGTTATTTGTGAATCTTGAATGTTTTCTTATCCTTGAAAGTGAAATCTTTGGATTAAATAGAGTGTTCCTTGACTCGTAGATTTTATTTGAAAATTTTGTCTTGGAATTTTTATTTGTTGAAGTGTGATTTCTAGAATTTATGGTTAGCCCTGTCTATCGAATGCCTCTTCATGTTCAAATAATTTTTTAATTCCCTTTGTTGAGAAGTACATATAATTAAGGATTCTTAATTGCCCTTAGTTCTACTTTTCATTCTAAACCATTAATGTTCATTTCATTTCACCTGAAAGACTTTGTAGATCTAATAGCCAAGTTAGATTTTCCCTTTGATACCCTTGATCTGTTTACAAACTTGTTACAATTTCCACTTGACTCCATTGCCTAATGACTTAAAGATTTCCCTTTACTATCTATGTTGCCTAGATCATCATGCCCAAACAAACAATCAAACAAAGTCATGCTTTGTCACTAGCCTAAAATCAATCCTTAAAAACAAGCTTACATCTTTGCAAACAATTAAGAGATCCCTCTGTGAGACTAGGAAGGCTAGTTCCTAGAGCTCTAAAGACTGGTTTCGATGTTGCCTTGTCACTTGCTATGCCAATCTACCAAATCACAGGTCACCAACATTTTGGTGATCATGGTGGGACCTCTGAGTTTATAGTTGCCTAGCAAGCTATTATAGGCTCTTTATTCCTTCAGTTACTATAAAATATTAGCCGATAAGCCATAGAGTAGAGTTTTTTTGTTTCATCACCTTAGCTAAGTGTTGAATCAGGTATAGGCCACTCTCAAAAACCATAGAACTACAAAAAACTCAGAAATCCCGAAACATTTTAGATTGGTTTTCAAATAAATCATTGGTCGTGGACCATAAAACATTTTACCTTCAGAAAAAGCTAAAAATTTCCACCTGGCGACTCCACTAGCCCCAGTAGGCCTATTACTCCTCTATACCTCCAAATTTCTCTAGGATTGTGTTAACCAACCCTGAGAAAGTTTAGAAACATAGTCCCCTATTATAGAAATCACTATGAAAAGAAAACAGTCCTAAAAACCTCAGCCTCTCTAAATTTTGGAAACTGAAATATGGTTTCACATAGGTTCAATACTAGATCCCATTCAGATCCTAATCCTCCCACCATAGTTGATAATTCATAAAGGATTTTGTGGCAAACTTCTAGACCTGGAAAAACAACTACTGATAGGACCATCCCAAGAACAAGATCTGTCCCTGAAAATCTCATAGTCTTGAAAGATCCTCACTTTGACTTACCTCACACAAAGAACCTATTCAGAAATAAGTCTCAAAGTGATTTGCACCAAGCTAATTTTGAAACCATAGATTTTCAACAGAGCTTTAGAATAGAAGCTTCACCTTCTACTCCACCTGATTCTCAGCTTCTTCATCACTTCGGCTCCTTCCATAGCAAATTTGTTCATCATAAATTTACTGGCCCAAGTGTTTCTTCCACTCCTATACACACATACACTATTCAAAGCACTCCAACTCAGCCCACTTTCCCTCCTGTAAATCCCCCATTATTTCTTATCATGGCAGCATGGTATGCTCCACTAGTGTTACCACAACCTCTGGTTCCTTTACCCAATTATTACCAATCCAAAATTCCCCATTTCACTGGAAATGAACCTACTACTGCCCAATAACATGTATATAAACTGAATGATGCTTTTGATTATATGGAAATAGAAGAAGAGACCATTAAGATGAGAATTTTTTCTCAAAGTTTAGGAGGAGAAGCAAAAAAATGGTTTAGAGGCTTAACTCCTCACAACATAGATGATCTCCCTTCTTTATATCAAACATTCATAAACAAATGGGAAATTAGGAAGAACCCTCTCCAAATCCTTTCAGAATATACCAACCTCAAAAGAAACATTGGGGAAAGTGTCCAAGATTATTGCACTAGATTCAATAGTGTTTATAAATCACTTCCCCCAGACATGAAACCTCCACTAGGCCTAGCCTTAGGTAAATTCTCAAAGGTTTTTTATCCTGAAATGGCATAGCAGCTAAGAGAAAGAGACCCCTCAACTGTAAAATATATGCAAAGGGGAGCCTTAGGTGTAGAAGCAAATCTAATTGAGAAAAGAGTTAGGTTGAAAGCAGAAAAGAGAGTTACATACAAGCATAAAACAATGGCATCAACCTCATCATCCAATGCCAAAATTGACAACCCAGTAAGGGTAATGGAGAGTATTCTTGAAAAGATAAATCTGAATGATAGAGTGCCCCCTAGAGAAAACCAAAACAACCCCCAAAGCAGAATTAGAAACCCAAATCTTAGAAGAAACCCTAATCAAGATAGGCAAAGAGACAATGACCAATAGATTAGGCCTCCCTTTCAACAAAACTATGTTGATCAAGAAGAAGAAAGGGAAGTTGAAAGGTTGGAAGAAAATCATGTAAACTTGATAGGATCTGACAGTGAGACAGATTTTTTTCTCACTAAAGAAGAACAAGGATTATTCTCCTCAAAACAAATTGAAACAACCATGAAGTTTCTGAAGATTACAGACTGGGGTTTGAAAATGCAATCATGGAGGTACACAAACAATATAATCTTAGAAGCAAAGGGAGCCCAGAGATTTCCAATAACAAAAACACTAGTACTGCTATTAGGAAAACTTCGGAAAATTAGCCTAAGAAGACAACCAGTAATACCAACACTATGGCCAAGAAAAGTGATCTAAATAAAGACAAAAACAGTCAGCAAAGTGTTGAACAAAGCTTCCCTAGTACTTATACTAGTGGCCCTAACAAATCTGTCCCAAATAACAGTCCAAATAAATTTCAGCAAATCAGAATTGTTGAAAGGGTTTTAAATGACAAAACAGATGTAACTATGTCAAGAGCAATAGTTCCTTTCAACCTTGAAGGGGAAATTGCGAAGATCAAAATCACCATACCCTTAGCTAAAATAGTAACTCGGGATGTATATAAAAATAAAGTTTTGAAAGCTTTGAATATAGGAAGTGACACTGATACTTTAAACTTGACAGATGATAAACCAGAATTATTATTTGGTCTTGAAGTTCAAGGAAAATACCAAGAAGGGGTTTTCCCTCCCTTCTATGTCAGCCTGAATATACATGATAAGATCTTACACAATGCCATGTTAGACTCTAGAGCTTCACATAACCTTATGCCCAAAGTAGTAATGGAAAGCTTAGGCTTAGAAATTACTAAACCATATAAAAAATTGTATTCCTTTGATTCAAGAAAGGTCAAATGCTTGGGCCTAATCAAATATTTATGTGTCAATTTGGCACAGATTCCTGCTAAAGGTCTAGTCATGGACATAGTGGTAGCTGACATTTCCCCTAAGTATGGCATGCTTTTATCTAGATCATGGGGAGCCAAAATTCAGGGGAGCCTTCAAATGCACATGTCCTATGCCACCATCCCAGTCTTTAGCCAAACTAAAAGATTATACAGAGAGTCTCAGATGAAATACATGGTGAGGAACATAGATAGGCCAAAAAACACTCCTATGTATTCCATCCATTCAAACTTAGATTAGTTTATCTTATTTAATGAAGATGAAATCAGTCAACAGGAAAAAGTAAAAAAATAAGAAGTTAGTCCACTAGAATATTCAAATCGATCCTCCATTCAAATACAAAAAACCCAAACTTTAGTAGTTTTCACCAGCAGAAACAAAATAAAAATGAGACAGAAACACCTTGGAGAATGAGTTTTGATGGCTCTTGTAGCAGAACAAGTGCAGGGGTAGGTGTGTGGATACACCATACAAACCAAGGATATTCCTATAAACTAGATTTTCCATGCACAAACAACATTTCTGAATACGAAGCCCTCCTCCTTGGCCTACATTTGCTCAAACATTTAGAAGCCAAGAAAATATTAGTCCAAGGAGATTTTGAGCTAATAATTAGAAAAATTAAAGGGGAATATTCAACTAAGAACCCAACACTCAGATAATATCGAAATTCTACCCTTGATATCCTAAAAACATTCGAAAAATATGAACTCATTTTCATCCCAAGAGCTCAAAATCGTCTAGAAAATGAACTTGCCTTTGCTGCTAGTAATTTCCAAATACCACAGATAAATGAACAATTTAATATAAAGATAAAGAAACAGACCTGCAGTACTTGACAATGAAGACTATTGGCAAGTGTTTGAAGATGACAACACATAGATGATTTCCTACAATCAAGGAATGTTTTTGATTTAACAACACCAAACATCAATCCTGAAGAAAGTTGTCTAAACCAACAAAAAATATCTGATACAGACCTGCCATTTTCTGCTAATATAAATCAATTTGAATATATTTTTAAGGGAGAATAGTTGACAATACAGACCAAAAGGACCTGAAAGTTTTACAATGTAAAAATGATACAATTCCAAGAGGCCTTACACCATTAGAGTACCTTTTTTATTTCAATGATGTGGCCAAAGAACCAAGAATGGATCCTATAGAAACAAATGTAGAAGAACATAACATAGGCAGCCTAGCAGAACCCAAAGTGATCAAGTTATTCAGCACTCTCCTAGCCCATATCAAGCTGCAATACATAGAATTTTTCAAACAATTTGGAGATGTGTTTGCATGGGGACACAAGGATCTAAAATCATATGATACCAGTATCATTCAACACAAAATTCCTCTTAAGGAAAATCAAAAACCTTTCAAACAAAAACTCAGAGGGATAAACCATGTTTTATTGCCTTTAGTCGAGAAAGAAATCAAGAAAATGTATGATGCTGGGATCATAGTTCCCCTCAGATATTCACAATGGGTTTCCAACTTAGTATCTGCCAGGAAAAATATTGGGGAAATCAGGCTCTACATTGATTTCAAGAATCTAAATAGAGTCTCCCTTAAATATAACTATCCCTTGCCAAAAATGGATCACATACTAAAAAATGGTGGTTGGGTCTAAAAGAATTTCATTGTTGGATGGGTTCTTAGGTTACAATTAGGTGTTAGTACTCCCAAGTGATCAACATAAAACTGCTTTTACTACACCTTGGGGTACATTCATGTATGTCAGAATGCCATTTGGATTGATGAACGTAGGGGCCACCTTCCAAAGGGCCATGGATATAACCTTCTTAGAAGAGATAGGCTATTTTATAATCATATACCTTGATGACATTACTATTTTCTCCAAAAGTAATGAAGAACATTTGATTCATTTAAAGAAAGTTTTTGAGAAATGTAGGAAATATGTCTTATCTTTGAGTCCAAAAAAGACACTCTTTGCTCTCCAAGAAGGAAAACTTCTTGGCCACATAATTTCTGAAGAGGGAATCAAAGTAGACCCTAAAAGGATTGATGGCATATTGAAAATCAACCATCCTAGAAACCTCAAAGAATTACAATCTTTTATTGGGAAAATAAATTTTTTAAGGAGATTCATCCCCAACCTTACTGAGCTATTAAGAAATATCACAAACATGCTTAAGAAATAAATAGGTGTTAAATGGAAAATACAATCTAAACAGTCATTTGAACTAGTGAAACAAGCTCTTACTCAAAAACCAGTTCTTATAAGTCCTGATTTCACCAAAGATTTCTACATCTTTCCTTTTGCATCTAAACATACAATAGCTACAGTTTTACTACAAAAGAAAACTATGGGGCAAGAAAAACCAATATCCTTTTTTATTAGGGCATTGAGAGATGCTCCACTCAAGTATAACATCATGGAGAAACAAGCCTTAGCCTTGGTAAAAGCATTGAAAGACTTTAGAGTCTACATTTTTCATTCTCACATCATTGCTTTTGTCCCACATACTGTTGTCAAAGATATTCTAAGTCAAGACCCTGATGGTAAAAGGGGAAAATGGATTGCTATTATTTTAGAATATGACTTAGAAATTGGGCCCACCAAACTAATCAAAGGGTATGGATTAGCAAAACTCATGGCCGAGTCAAACTTTCAAGCACTAGATATGAATATGGTTGATGTTTTGGAAGAAACAGAAGAACTCACAGCTTCATTTATTGAAGAAACTTTTGTGAATTCACCTTGGTATGCTGATATCATATATCTGCTGCTTTATCTAAATACCCCTCGTTCTCTGTCTAAAACTAAAGCTAGATTTTTAAAACATAAAGCTTTAAATTATTTCATATTAGATGGGGTTTTATATTGGAAGAATTCTTTTTGGATATTGCTTAAATGTTTGCCTGAGATTGATGCAAGAAAAATCATGCATGAACTGCATGAGGGAGAATGTGGAGGAAATCTTTACTGGAAGAATACAGCAAATAAAATCCTCAGATCTTGTTACTATTGGCCCACCCTTTTCCTAGACACTCAAAAGCTTGTCATGTCTTGCCATAAGTGTCAAATTTTTTATGGCAAGAGAAAACTCCTACCTTTACCTTTACATTGATCCCATCAATGTTGAATCTCCCTTTCAACAATGGGGCTTGGACTTCATTGTGGAAATCCACCCATATTCTTCAGCCCAACATAAGTGGATCCTCACTACCACTTATTATTTTACCAAATGGATAGAAGCCATACCTTCTAGGAATTCTACTGACTCTGTCATTATCAAGTTCCTTGAAACCAACATACTATCCAGATTTGGTTTTCCTAGAAAAATTATCATAGATAATGCTACTGCTTTCAAGTCTAAAAGAATTGTTAGCTTCTGCCATAAATACCATATCACCTTGGGTCATTCCACTGCCTACTATCCTCAATAAAATGGATTAGCTGAATCTTCCAACAAAAGCCTTTTCAATATTATGAAAAAATTGTTAGAGCAGAATAAAAAATCATGGCATAGTAAGCTTATTCATGCTTTATGGGACAATATATTAACCACCAAAAAGTCAATAAATATGTCCCCCTATCAGCTGGTTTATGGGATGGATCCAATCTTCCCAACCTCTCTAGGAGTTCCAGTCATGAAACTCCTTCAAGAAGTACAATCTGAAGAAAATGATATGCAGAGAAGTATAAATCAGACCATTCATTTATAGTAGTCCAGAGAGGAAGTATATAAGAGAACACAAACATTCCAAGAAAAAATCAAGAAATTATTTGACAAAAGGACTGAAGCAAATGATTTCCAAGTTGGAAATATAGTTCTAAAGTGGGATTCTAGAAGGGAAGAAAAGGGAAAACATTGTAAGTTTGAGAATTTGTGGAAAGTTCCCTACATCATTCATTCTATAAGGGGTCATAATACATTATTTCTGCAAGAGTTGAATGGAGAAAATATGTTTGGAGGTCCTGTCAATGGCAAGATGCTCAAGCACTACTTCTGTCACGAGACTTAGCTTCAAAGCTTTTCATCCATTGTACATATCATTGTATGAGAAAAATGAAAAAATACAAAAACAACATTAAAGATAAAAGAGGGTAGATGAAAAGAAGAAAGGTACAACCCCATACCACAAAGAAAAGAAAAATCCGAAAGTGTGCAAGCCTAAATGCCACTACTTGAAAAGAAACTGATATCCAGTCATACAGCCTAATCATGACTAAGTAAATTTCAATTTTGTGTTGATAGGTTAGTGAAAACAGGTTTGCTAAACAGTGTAATATTGGCTTATCAGTAGAATGTATTAGGATAGAAAATAAATGGTTCTAACAAACTCAAAATCTGAACCAAGAAAAGAAAAGAGAAATGGCTCCAAACAATATCAAAACCTAAGCCAAAGAAAGAAGGAAGGATGCTTACAAAATTTTAGATTTTAAGCCTTCAAAGTTTTGTTTTAATTTTCTGTAAATTTTAGTCTATGTGCAGCTTGTTTTTATGCAATAGTCTTACAGGAAATCAGATAGTTTAATCCTGGTTTGACAGTGTTTAAATTTCCTGTCTTAGAAATAGAGAATAAAATTTGTCAAACAACCTAATCTTGATAGATAGATAGTTGGGTAGAGAAATAAGGAGTTCAACAGTTTAATCTGGACTCTTGGAAGAAATAAGGATAGGATTAGATAGTTTATTTATGTTTTCAAAAATAAAATGTCAAAGAGTTTGCTAGTTCAAATGCACTCAAAGAAGAAGAAACAATGCTAGGAAAAGTAAGATTGGGTAGGTAGAGATGTTGTTTTAAAAGAGGTTACATGTTGCAGATGATTGAAATTGTTAAAATGTACCAAGGATATCAACAAGAAAGGGAGGAATCTGCCCAATGGATAAGGCAATCGTCTGCTAAAAGCCAACAGATTGATAATCTAAGGTTCTGGACACCTCGAAAGATAGTTGTCCTCCCCAAGTGGAGCCACTGTTAGTCATCAATAATTTTGATCTTATCCAAAGATGACTAAGTTGAAAATATCAAATTTCTAGAAATGAAATTTGTAGAAACATTGTGAGTTCTAGAAATCTCACAGCCTTCATTATCCTAAGTCTATAAATTCACTAAAAACTTCATCTATGCCTTCTAAAAAGATCACCCCTCTATTTCAAAAAGAAGCCTTTTTTAGCCTATTTTGCCCCATTTTCATTTCCCCCATTTTTCCCTCATTTGCCCCTCCATTATTCTTTCACTTCCTCAAAATCCCCTTTTAAACCTTATAATTCCCCTTTATTTGGTTTAAAATCACCTTTTTTATCCTATCAGAACTTCAAAAAGGCTCAAAAACCCACTTTTTAGGCCTATTTTATGACCATTTATTAAAATAAGGCCTTAAGTGTTTTTCGTCTTAGGCCCTAACCCATTTTCCTCCATACGACTCGTCACCGCGACCGAGCGCTAAGCCCATTAGCGATCGGCGCATCACACTTTCTAAGTTCCGCTTCCATTTTCCTTTTCTCTGATGGCCAATCCACAGATGAGATCTGGATCGTCCATTCCCCAGATCCGATGGTCATCGCATCTCTCTACCACATCAACCATGGTGCATCACATCGGGCTTTGCCCTTCCCCTATTTGCCGATGATCACCCCCCGCAATGAAATCTTGACCGTTGATCCATCAGATCCAATGGCCATCACTCCTTCCCTGCTCTGCCTCCCTCCGTCCCATTCATTCTTTTTGCACATCTGCGATATGATCTAGACCGTTGATCTTTTAGATCCAACGACCAGTGCACTCTCTCATTTTTCATTTCACTCTGCGACGTCCCCTTCTACCCAACTTTCTCTGATAAAATATTGACAATCGATCCTCCAGATCCGATGGCCATCACATCATCGCCCTTTCGGCCGTTGCCCCACCTTTCCATTCCGCCCGCTTCCCTGTGATGAAATCCTGTTCATTAATCCTCCAGATCCAACGGTCATCGCTCTTTCACATTTTCTCTAACCCTCTCGATCATTTGTGATTTGCACTAAATTGCGAATAGATCCCAACCGTCCATTCCTCCCAGATCAACGGCCCAAAACTTGTCTCGCCTTGGCCCCACTCCATCCTCTCCCTATGCCTCGGTGTTTTATCGCACGACGTGCTAACCATCAATCTGCACGTCTCCTCACAGATTAGACGGCCAAGATTGTATTGCGCACAAACTCGTTCAACCCTGCTTCCGTGCATTTTTAACGCGAAATAAGTGGTTTTTCTAGGGTTACGTCTAACCTCCAGAGTCATATCGCATTTGTATGGGCCTTTACCATTTATCACCCTTTTCCAATGCAAAAACCATTAGTTTTCCCCCAAAACCACCTTCACCTTTTTGTGCCATTATTTTAATTCAAAGCTTGTTCTTCATGGTTCCGCCATGGAACCTCCTCCCTGCAATAACCCCTTCCTCTGAATCGCTCCATAACATGCCCCCCCCCCACATCCCTGGAGCCTCTGTTAGCAGTTTAAACCCACAACACAAGTTTTCATAACATTTTTAATGTTTATTTGCAGGTTTTAATGGCGGGTTAATGTTCAGGCTCTCCCACAATCAAGAAAAGTGACAAAGAGTCGAAGATGACTATCCTCGAAAGCTCAAAACAATGTAGAAAAGGGATAAGAAAGGATTTATTCCATGTTTAAGGTGATGTGTCATGACCATCGACCATTCATTCAAAACCCTCCAGTTCAGAAAGCCACCTGTACACCAGCAAAACAAAAGAAACAATGAAGATTAATGAAGAGTATCAAAGAGATTAAAGTTCAAAGGTTAACTCAAAAGCATGAAAGATTAAAATACTTAAGCCATAAAGACTATAGATAAAGACAGCATGATGAGTTATGAAGTCAAAAAAATCAGATCAAGCCTTAAAAAATATTTTAACAATGAAATGAAGGAAAACTAGGCTAAAAGGCTTCGAATACATCAAAAGGAGGCAGTTATTTCTCCAAAAGATCTAGTTGCCACCTATAGCCTACCTTTTGTCTCAAAGGGAAAGTTGATAGTTATTACACTAAAGAAGATATTTTAATCTGTCGGGACAGTTATTATAAAGATAATAATAAGCCGTGAAAGTCAATATTTTCTCCTATCTTTCTATCAGAAGTTAAGATAGAGTTATTGAAACAGAGAAATAGTTGCACCTATTTCTGCCTTATGCCTTGCATGGTTTTCAAGGCTAGAAATGAATTTACTATGTAATTAATAACATTTTGAACCCAAAATAAATTCTACCTCCTCATTTGCAGCATAAATAATGCATTGGAACTCATTGTAAAGTTGGCATTTGATGACTCTTAGAAGTAATACATAGTTCTGCTAAAGTTGAAAGAAAATTGATGTTTTGGAACATGTGGATGTTTTGACTTGTTTGTTGATGGAGAAAGCTCTGTCACTGGATCCCTGAGCTTGGCTATTGGTGAATTATTCTGATCTATTAATATTTTTTCATGTTTTCCATTTTGTTTCATCATTTCTTACTACAGTAGAGTAAAAAGTTTATGCTAAGAAATGTCTCCTAGAAGTACCTTAGACCTCTTTACTCTCCACTTTTTTATGTTTTCCTCTGCTGAACAATTATAGAGAATTATTAATTACTTTTTAGAACCCTTATGCTTGTTTAATTCCTAAATATTTCAATACAGTTAGCCTCAAGAATGATTTATGGTTTTCTCTGCTTACTTGCTGCTACTTAAAAACTGTTTCTGAAGTCTCCCTTCAAAGTACCATTGTCCAAAGTTTGCCAAAGAGGTCTGTTTTGATCATACCCTTTGTACTTGCTCGGCTAATTGTTTTGAAGGTCTTTGTAGCTGTAATCAAAGATGTCTATGATTTAACTATTCTATGAATGCAATTATTTGTGAATCTTGAATGTTTTCTTATCCTTGAAAGTGAAATCTTTGGATGAAATAGAGCGTTCCTCTACTCCTAGATTTTATTTGAAAAGTTTGTCTTGGAATTGTTATTTGCTGAAGTGTGATTTCTAGAATTTATGGTTAGCCCTGTCTATGGAATGCCTCTTCATGTTCAAATAATTTTTTAATTCCCTTTGTTGAGAATTACATGTAATTAAGTATTCTTAATTGCACTTAGTTCTACTTTTCACTCTAAACCTTTAATGTTCATTTCATTTCACTTGAAATACTTTGTAGATCCAATATCCAAGTTAGAGTTGCCCTCTAATACCCCTAATCTGTTTACAAAATTGTTACAATTTCCACTTGAGTCCATCTCCCAATGACTTAGAGATTTCCCTTTTCTATCTATGCTGCGTAGATCATCATGCCCAAACAAACAATCAAACAAACTCATGCTTCGTAACTAGCCTAAAATAAACCCTTAAAATAAAACAAACTTACATCTTTGCAAAAAATTGAGAGATCCCTCTCTGAGACAAGGAAGGCTAGGTCCTAGAGCTCTAAAGACTGGTTTTGATGTTGCCTTGTCACTTGGTATGCCAATCTGCCAAATCATAGGACACCAACACCTACCTTGTCATGCAACCTTCTCTCTGTTTATGAGAAAACTCATTTAGGTGAAGGGAAAATAGTAGAATTCTCACCTCATGATGTTGTAATCAAGGACCTCAAATATCCTAGACATATTTTAGCTACTGACATGGTTGATGATTCCACAAGCTTGTATAAGTTTGACAACTTTGGGTGATCATGTCTTCCCTCCATTTTTGTTGCTCATAATGATGAAGTGAGCAAACTGGAATGAGCGATTTGGTCACTTAAACTATAGCTCTCTTAAAAATATATGTAAAGAAAATATGGTGATAGGTCTTCCTATGGCATCTTTCTGAGATGGTGTTTTCTCCAGATGTGTACTTGGAAAACATCATCGGGATAGTTTTAACAAACACACCTGTTGGGATGCTTCAGCCCCTTTGGAGCTTCTGCATAGTGATTCATGTGGTCCACTTCCTGTTGTATCTTTCTCTGGTTGCAAGTACTTCTTATCTTTCATTGATGATTTTTCCATATGCACTTGGGTATACTTATTAAATTTCAAGAGTGAAGTTCTTAACATATTCTTGGCCTTTAAGGGCTTTGTTGAGAAACAATCTGGACATCAAATTCTCAAGTTAAGATGTAACAATAGAGGAGAATATGTTAACATCAATTTTATCAACTTCTACACTGAGCATGGAATTCAATTACAACATACTTTTCCATATACTCCACAACAAAATGGTGTAGATGAAAGGAGGAATTGCACCTTAAAAGAAATGGCTAATTGTATGCTTCAATCTAGAGGACTTAGTCTCAATTTTTGGGCAGAAGAAATTAGCTGTGAAAATTACATGATAAATCACACTCCTACTAAGGTTTTAAAAAATATAACTCCAAAAGAAGCTTGGGTCTCAATAAAACCAGATGTATATCACTTTCTTCTTTTTGGAAGTGATGCTTGGGAAAATATTCCAAATGTGAAACATAAAGCCTTAGAACCTAAGAGTGAAAAATGAATTTTTGTTGGATATTCTGAAGATCTCAAAGGATATAGACTTCTTCAACCAAATTCCAAAAATATCATCATTATAATAGATGTAAAATTTGATGAAAAAATATCAGCCTGCGAGCCTAGTTCGGCGGGTGTGCCACCCTTAGTCTGCGATCTGGATTCGGCCTATGTGCCACCTCTCTCTCTCTCTCTCTCTCTCTTATATTTTTAATAGCATTCCTTCTAGTTCAGATGATGACAACAAGGATGACAATCCTCCTCCACCTCTTGAAATTATTCCTTTTACTCCACAGCTTCCAAGATGGGTCTGCTCTACTCGGGATGCAACAAGTTTTCTTGCAAGTGACCCTGTCGATCGATGACGTAAACATTCTCAATTCAGAAGAGCCTCTTCCTTATTGTATCAAGTTCCAAAAAATACTAATCCAAAAACCTTTGAAGAAGCCTACAATCATCCAGATTGGGATGAAGCTATGAATGAAGAATATCATTCCTTATTGGCAAACGATACTTGGGATCTTGTTCCTCTTCCAAAAGGAAGAAAACTTGTTAGATGCAGATGGGTTTACAAAAAAAATGTTTGGACGAGATGAAAAAGTGGATAGACTTAAAGCTCATCTTTTCACTAAAGGATTTTCAAAAGTTGAAGGTATTGACTATACTAAAACCTCCTCCCCTATTGTCAAAATGGATTCTATCCACCTTGTTCTTTCCCTTGCCGCCTCTTTTAAATGGGAATACCATTATATGGATGTTAAATTCACCTTCTTACAGGGAGATTTGCATGAAGAAATCTACATGGAACAACCCCCTGGATTTATCCAAAACGACTCTAACCTTATTTGTTGCCTTAGGAAGTCTCTTTATGGTCTCAAACAAGCTCCTTGGGCTTGGTATGCCAAAATGGATAGATTTCTATTAGATAATGGATTTTCTAGGTGTCATTCTGACAACACTGTCTACAAAAAGAAAGTGGGTAATTCCTTCACCATCCTTTTTCTTTATGTTGATGATCTTATCCTTACTGGTAGTGATCCTAACCATATAAACCATGTGAAGTCTAGCCTCAAAAAGAATTTTGAAATGACAGACTTATGACACTTGCATTATTTCCTTAGTCTTCAAGCCTTGCAATTTGAAGAAGGTATTACCCTCTCTCAGTCCAAGTATGCTTGTGATCTTCTACACCACTTTCACATGGAAGACTATAAGCCAGCTCCTTCTCCCTTTTAGCCTAGATTCAAGATTTTAGTCACTTGTACTACCCCTGAAGTTGATGCTACCTTATACCGTCAAGTTGTTGGTAAAATTTTGTATCTAACCCATACCCGTCCTGACCTTTCCTTTTTTGTTGGTCTTGTCACTCGGTTTATGCACCAACCTCATGAAAGTCACTAGAAAGAAGCTAAGAGAATAATTTGATATATTCCAAGTACAGTTCGGTTTGGGATTCATTACAGTTCCGGAGCATCTCCACTGTTGATTGGTTTGACTAATTCTGATTGGGATGGTGACCCTGATGATCGAAAGTATACTGCAGGATATGTAGTCACTCTTGTTTTAGGACCTATTACATGGTCTTGTAAGAAACAAAGTGTTATCTCTCTTTCTTTAGCAGAAGCAGAGTATCATGGTGCAGTTGAAGCCAGCAAGGAATCCATGTGGCTTTGTCAGATCCTGTCTCGATTTGGTCTTCATCAGCAACATCCAACTACACTTTTCTATGATAATGAGAGTGCCATTCATCTATGTAAATATCCAATTCAACGTTAGCATATGAAACACATTGAGCTCCACATACACTTCATTACAAAGCTCATTCATGATCGTTTTCTTCAGGTGTGGTATTGTCCAACCAATGGTCAAGTAGTCGATATATTCACAAAGGCTCTCACAGAAGCAAAGTTTACCAAACTTCGATCCATGATTGGAGTTCATGAAAGTTCTCATTAAGGGACGATAGGCTCTAATGCCTCCTTCCTTCTCCTATTGTGTCAGCTTTTTAAATCCTTCAATCCCATCCCAATTTGTTCTTAAGGGGGGATGTTAGGATATTTTGACACATAGAAAATAGGCTCCTTTTGTGTCATCTTTGTAAATGCTTCGATCCTATCTCAAGTTGCTCTTAAGGGGGGATGTTAGGATATTCCGGCACATAGGAAATAGTTAATAACAACTTAGTCTACTATAGAGTTACGTAAAGTGTGTTTCTTTACTATGTACATTTGTAACTTATAATCTAACGGTCACGATTTGTAGTGATCCAAAGGTTCACTCTCTCCTCGGTATTAATGACACTTGATCCATGGCTTAACACCCAATTGGTCCATGATCTCTATTTAAAGAGCATGGAGGGTGATTTTTCTAGTAACCGTTTATGAGAGAAACATATGTAACTTTTATTTTTATATTAATAAATTGCCTGAAGTGGCCACGTTGGCTCAGGCCGTGGATTTTTTCCCTCTTCGAGGGTTTTAACCACGTGATAATACTGGTGTACTAATTTTTTACTTTCTTGTCAGCGATGACCTTTGGTTTTTTATCTAAGGAAATTACCCTGTAAATTCCTACACAAATGTTTCAAAAAATACAACGCCTTCCTTTGATATCAAAATATAATGATCATCATTATTCGCTTGAACTGTTTTCACTACTCGAGCTATTTCCATGACTTGGGTTATTTCGAGGAATGTTTTGTTCATGGTGTTGATTGTTTTCTTCTTATTCACCTTCCATCTAAAAACATAAAAATAAATTGTAATGAGTGTATATACATTGGTGAGAATAATGAAAATTGAAATATTAAATAATATACATCAATGTAAATCGAAAAGAAATGATGTACCATAGCAACAATTGACTCATGAACTATACACATTATTTCAAAACCAAATTTCATGCCATATTTAAAAATTTCATTTTTTGGCGTAGTTCCATACTTTGTTTCCTGCAAATTTCATACCCCATAACAAATCATATATTTAATATAAAAGATTTTTTTGTTCTATTAATTATAGACGGAGCTAAGTAAAACAAGATCGATAGATGCTTACAAATTCCACAATTAATTTATCATATGCCAACATATACTGACAACCCATATTTAACCCAATGTCAATAAATTCCTCTGATGGTCCTTCTTTTAATGTTAGCACCTATTTGAAGACATTTAATGATGATTGTTTTAAAAAAAATTAAAATATACAAAAATGAAACTTGGTTAAGTTGTTATAAGGAAGTAAAAATTACTCACAAAATCAGATATCAACCATTTTCTTCCTTGTCGTCCTATTTTATGTGGTGAATGGGTTCCATTTTCTTTTCTTTTTTGCAAGAAAATAATTGAAAATTAATGCTTAATGCTAAATTATTTATTTATTGTACCTAATTGAAAAATTCAATGATTACATATTACATTTGAAGCACATTGTTGTTGAGATGGCTCCTCGTGCGATGCAATTATGTCCATTTCTTTGACCATCTCCTTGTACACCTTTTACGACATTCCTGCTAGCATATTTCTGATATCAGCTCATTCATCCTTTGATATTTTCACAATCTTCGTGAAAAAGTAACATGACAATAAACTATTTAATTTTTATATTGATATATGAAAAGTAAATATAACAAAAGTGATATTCATAAATGATTGCTTTCTAGTAATATATACATATAATTCTAGAAAAACATTTAAAGGAATATTACTTTTTCATTCCTTCCTTTTTGTTGTTGTACGTTTTTTCTATTAAAAGTCTGACATGTCTCATTGACCAATTCTTTGGAAACTCATCTTGTATTTTAGATAAAATTTGGTTCTTGGAACCATTGGATTGATTTTTTTATTGTAACTGGAAATAACATTTGTACATTCGTTCCACTAGATCCCTCAAAGTTTTGTAAAATTTTTCCCCATTTCGTTAACCTCCAACACCACTCCAGATGAGCTAAGGAGCAATTCATTTTCATTTGCATCTTCTATTTTTTTTCTTTTCTTAGAAAAACATTCCTTTTCTAAGTTGTTGGTCCCTATAGAACATTAAGAATATGTGAATTAATAGATTTTTTAAAACATGTTATCTAATATGTTTAGGTATATTATTAATGAAAATTAAAAAAATAAACTCATATTGGATCGATAGTGTTTTTTCATTCCCCTCATTCATCCTTTTGCAAATTTTCCATCAAGATTTTACGCTCTTCTGGTCATAGATTAGAAATAATCTTATGGAGCTTCGTCATTTTGTGCCTCTGCATGATACACAGTAAATAATACATATTAGTTAAACTTACATATAGTTCAAAAATAGTATTTTTTGTATAGAATCTACAAAGAACTTGCCTTTTTTTATTTTCTTGATGTGCTATCATTATTTTTGTTACTTGATCTCTTGTGAGCCATTTTTTTATCAATATAAAACTTGTACCATACCATTCATTAATATATTTTATAAATAAATCATAACCTTTTCAAGTAAAAAAAAAATCAAGAAAACGGTGTGCCTTTAATGATGTACGCATTGACATCGTTGCGACATGTTCTTATAAACACACCTCCAAAACAGTAGAAGCATCGTATGGTGTTGTATGTCAACAAGCTACACTGATGTGGTATATGTTAACCAATTCATCGATTAACATAGACAAACTAATAAAAATCCTCTAATGTTAGTTTTTGTAGCATATGATGTCGTGGAGGAGGCGGTACGACATATTCTCGTAAATGCACCGTAAAAACATGGGACCACCATACGGTTCTCTCTATCAACAAGGAGACCCAGTGTGTTATATGTTAAATGGTGCACTGATTAACAAAGACATAAAACAAAATAAAAAATTTGTCAAATAGTACGTTTGCGGTGCGCTATAATGAAATAGCACACTCGTGCTCTATTTTACATATGTCGCACTAATTAAAAATTATAAGTTTTTAAATTTTTTTATCAAATAGTACGTGCATGGTTCCCTATGATAAAACAATGCACTGGTGCGCTAGTTTACACAAGGTGCACCGATTAAAATAATCTGTTTATTTTTAATTCATGCAAGGGCCGACATGGTTTGGGATCTGACTATGCAAGTTGTCTCGTGGGTTTGATGTCATAGATATATATATATAGCAATACAAACCCTATAAATCTAAAATGAAAGGCCCTAATTCTAAAATCACAGAAGCAAAAAGAATCAAGGGTTTAGCATAAGAATGGATATTTTTCTTCTTCTTTTTTTTTATCTAAAAATGAATAATAAATTTATTTTTTTTACTTACTGCAGAAAATGTAAGAAAAGGAATAAAATTTAATCACCAGATGGTCTAAAATTCTATGCTACAAGGTTTGAATCGCCAGAGGTTTGGAATTCTAATTGTCTGAATAGTTTTGTTCGAAATTATTTCGCTACTCCACAGTGATCTTGTGCTCTCTTGCTCTAGGTATGTCTCATGCAAGTCTCTCCCTATTTTTTTTTCAAAAATAATGAAATAATGAAAAGTATTTACTATTTAAAGAATTTTTTTATAAAATTAGATTTTTGAAAATATTTTGCTACCCATTTTTCAATTTACCTCTTTTTTTTCACTTTAAAAAAATGAAGTTGCGCTTTTTATATTTATTTTTATTTGGCATCAGTGTGTCAATTACTAACATAGCATCGACACATCGTAACTAAAATGAACCATTGCGGTTAACTGTATATTAGCACCGATAACAATAAGTCCATCTTTAAGGCACCAAAATTACTTCTAGGTGTGTACACCATAATTTATTGTTGATTTTTCTCAAATGTAGGGAGAAAATATCATAATTATATCGAATGGACAATTCTTCAAAATCCAGCTCATTCCATAATATTTCTAAAATTCCATCATGGATTTTCCCCTATCCATATCAAGACTTAATATTTACTTCAAATTTTATTTATATTTTCATTATCTAATTGAATTTATGTTTTTTATCCATGCCAATCAACTTAATAAAATTTATAATGTATACAAATTTTCAGGTTCATGCAGATTCAGAATCGAGTTTAGATGCGCAAAATATTCAAATAGATCCAAAATGTTGGAAGCTCTTATCAGGAGCAACATAGCATAAGGCGCATTTGGTAGATGAAAATGGATAGCCGCTTCACCTTGTCAATTTTAACAGTATTGCATCTTCTAGCCACAATGCTGGGGAAATGATGGTAATAATAATTTTTTGGTATATTAATGTAATTATTTCAATTTCAAACCAATTAATCATGCATTGTCAATGTGCTTACTAATTGATACCATAGATTTTGTACTAATCATGTTCAAATATATATTTTTTGAATTAATAGGCTTCCAGTGACGATGAGCGACCTACCTACCATCTTCCGTTGCACCCACAAAAATGTCAAATCTAGAGAAGGTTGAATTAAGAGAAGTAATTAGAGAGGAACGATACCAAGAATTGTTGAATCAACCACCTATACAATTCCTACTTTGTCCAGATTCACCAATTAGGAATGTCCACTGCAATAGTAGTTATTCACAAGTTGGAAATGGAGGCAATAAAATAGAGGCTGGTATGGATGATTACTTAAGAGATATGACTGAAATGGAGACAATGTTGTTAGATGCATTCTAGAGCAATGATCAACTAGGGGATGATGCTCATATCTCTCACACATTTTTCAAAATCCTTAAATTTTCTTCCACCACCCCTCTTTTTGGACCTGATGGTTTGTCAAAGTCTACCCAGTTGGGGAAAATGATGTTACTGTACAAATTGAAATCAAACTTTGGCTTTTCAAATGCATGCTTCTAAGAAATTTTGAGGTAAGGTACCATAAATTACTCCTTTATATTTTGAGAAGTATAATCACACAATGAAATTTACAAATGGTTAATTTTATGAACGTTAATAATTATATCAGCATTAATGTACATTCAATATTGTCCATGGTCACCAACTATAGGTTATTCAAATATAAGGTTCTTCCGAGCGATAATGTCTTTCCATATAGCTGTGAAGAGGCAAAGAAAGTGTTGAAAATTTTGGGTGTTGAGTACATATCATATCATGCATGTCCAAATGATTGTATTCTATATATAGGAGAATATGCAGAAAAAGAGATATGTTTGAAATCTGGGCATGATAGGTATGATAAATAAAAAAATAAGGGTAAATCACATTGTCCTCCTTTTAAGATATTGAGGCAGATTCTTATAATATCAAGGATTCAAAGGCTATTTCATTGCAAAGAATTAGTAATGTTCTAGGGATGGAATTCCTCACATAGAAGTAAGTTTGGACTTATGTGAATCCCAACAGATTCAATAGCCATAAAGCATATAGAGGATACATGGCTCGTAAAATTCAAGGATGAAGTACAAATTCTATGACTCAGCATAGCCATGGATGGCATCAACCCATATTCCCTCCAAAACACCAAATATTCTATTTGGGCTATAGTAGTGATGAATAACAATATCCTCCCATGGTTGTCTGTGAAGAATGAACATCTAATGTTGGCTCTCATAGTCCCTAGTAGAAGATAACTGAAGAATATGGATGTCTACTTACAACCACTATTAGATGAATTGAAGGAATTATGGGATGGGACAAATGTATACGATGTATCAAGATGCATCACAGCAGATAAGAGTTTTACATTCTATGGCATATGTGCTTACACGATACATGATTATCCAGGCTTAGGATTTTTCTCTGGTAAATTACATGTTTATTGATCATTTTATATACGTAACAATATTCGCTCACATATTAGTTATTTAATTTGTTGTAATAGTTCTTATCTTCATGATATTCTTTAACGTGCCATGCATATATATTGTATACAATAATCTCACAGGTCTTGTAACAAAAGGGTATTTTGGATGTAAATGTTATGGACCTTCTCTAAAATCTATATGGTCTAATGACCTACGAAATCTAGTGTATGACTGTTCCATGGTATTCCTCCTAGAAGGACACCCTTACAAAAGAGTAGCATCTACTTTTAATGCTAAACGAGAGAGAAACCAAAGTTCTCCGAGAACTATACCAGCTGAATGGCTTAGAACATATGAGAGAGAGAAGGATAAGAGTTCGTAGATATGGCCGATTCAAATGGGGAGCCTATTTTTGATGATCCATAATTCTTCGACACCTATGTTGAGAAATTTTCCATTGGGATGAAAAGGAAATCTATCTTTTATAACCTCCCATATTTGGAGCGTCTTAATATTAACCACTTATTAGATCCCATGCATATATTTAAAAATGTTTCATCTTCTTTGTGGAGGCACATATTATTGAAAAAAGTGACAATTTGGTTGTTAGAAAACATATTATTACTTCAAAAACTAAAAAGAAACATTGGTGAATACGATTATAAAGTGTAGGATTAGAGGCATGCGTTGTTCCCTCTAATTCATGGTATTTAAAAGAAGGTGATGTCCCATGGATTTTTTAAAAATGTGATCTTTCTTTGGCGAAGGATGTTATAATGGGTGTGAGGGTGCCCTCTTCATATGGGTCTTACTACGATGTTGCTTCACCGTGGATGACCATTTGTTATGGTTGAAATCGCTTGACCATTTGATTCTTCTAAGAGTAGGTATAATGTCAAAAGAATAATTTTATTATTTTTTATATTAATAAAAAATTTATCATGCATGGATCACAAAACATAACTAATTTTTTATATTATTGCATGTATTTATAGATTTGCAGTGTCATTATCTTGTTTTCATGCGTGGGGGTGTGAAACGTGAATTCCCCAAGACCTAGGACATGCCATATCTAAATTATATGCATTTGTATGTTGGATCACATCAGAGGAGATTCATGTGGCTAGCATTTGACGGTGGCGTTAAGAGATAGTTGAGATTGTTTGTAATTTTGAGAAGGAACTATCAATGAGTTTCATGGACTTGTAGGATCCTCTTCTAATCCACCTAGAAGATGAGGTTGAATTAGTTGGGGTGGTTTCTTGTCATTGGATGTTCTTCTTAGAGAGGTACATGAAGAAATTGAAAGGTTTTATTTGAAAAAGGGAAAAACTCGAGGGGTCTATGGCAGAGGGGTACATATCATATGAGTATTTCTATTATGCCAATGAGTACATCAAGCAGATCGACAATAGACAAAGTGTGGTGATTTGTGATGATGAAAGGGATGAAGATAAAAAATAATTGGAGCTGCTCCAATCAAATGCAAAAAGGCACTTGATAAAGTGTAAGCGACTTATAATTTTTCAAATTTACACAAAGTAAATATTCATGTTGAACTTCGATATAATGTATATTTTAATCTCATATTTACTATATGTTGGTTTGATTTCATCAGCGAATGCAGAAATTGAAGCAATCAATAAATTTGTTCTTTACAATTCTGAAGCGACACAACCATGGGTCACATTGTACGAACAAAAGAGGATGAAATGGGATAGTGACAACACAGGATTTAGATGGTCAAATGGTAGAAGTGTTCCTTGTCCCAATAATTTAAAATAAAATATTCCAAAAATATGCCCCAACAGTGGGTTGTTGACCAAGTCAGAGAGAAATGTGGTGCAACCGAATGTTACCCGCATGCTAATGAAGATGCACTAAACGTAGGGATTGGGTGCACCCACTTGGTAATAATCTATTTATGTACATTTTAAACTTAATAATGCACATTTGAAATGTAGTTGAATCTATATTTCATATTTTAATTATTGGGTTATTATAAGACACATGACACTATGACTTTTTAACTTTTTTTATAGGTGCATTTGTTCCCATCTATGTGGCCATATCGACACCATTTTCGAAAAAAAAATGACGATGATGGACACATGACACAAGACTGTGGAGTGGAAGTCGATTTTGATCAATCTATTCAATCTAGACATTGTGATTAAAACCTAGGATGAGGGACGTTAGGTTACGCCAGAAAGATACAAGAGATCATTGAATTGGATTTATCTTCTTTCCAATGTGTTATTTTTAGGTGCAAGTGGTGGGACACCTTTGATCGGAATATTTTAAAGGAAGGTTGAAATAGTAGGTTGATATGTATCAACTCTAGAAATATGTGGGATGAAGATGAGGAGCCATATGTTTTCCCCAAACAGTGCAACTAGATGTTTTTTTACCCAGATGTGTTGGATAGGGATTGATGGATCGTATTGAGACATGACCCTAGGTCAAAACATATTTTTGATAACAATAGTGTTATCATGTCAAGCGATCTGGAAGATAATGAGGGTGATCATGGGAACCAAGAGTGATATGGTACATGTGTTATTTCATCATTTATACTTTTTAATATGGGTTTTTATAAAGAAGAGGACTTAGTTACCTTATAACTAAGACTCTTTTTTTCAGAACATTATACTATGCATTTTGAATTAATTGGTAATTTTCATTGTGTTAATTTTAAAATCATTTCGCTTGATAATTTGTAATTATCTTGATCTCAAAACCAATGGTGTACTGTATAAAGTTTTTTTTTTGTATGTAATATCATAATAAAATAACGATAATTCTAATGTACATGAATTTATTCACATTATTTTCTAATTTATAATGGCTTGATTTCCCAAACCATTATAGGGTTCTGCAGATATCATTTCATCACACTTAGAAGTCACATTCACATGAAGGTCATAAACATCACTGATTCTACTGCATTAAGTAGCACATGAGTGTAAAATATTATCAAATATCATGTTATTTGCTTGTCATGTCTCTTTTCATTTTGCAACTAAATTGTGACAAAAAATTTGGTCCGATAAGTCAGAAAGTGTACAATTTACTAAAGTATCGATGCATTTCAGTTCTAGGAAATTAGAGCCTTGATTTCCAAAACCACCATAGGGTGCTACAAATATGATTTGGTCACACTTAGTAGTAACATTTACTTGAAGGCTATCAACATCATTTATTCCACTCTCTTCAGTATCCTGTGCATTCCTTAATGAATTTATCAAAATACCACTACTTGTAAGCTATCTTATGGACACACATACACACTTTAAAATCCGTAGATTCTACCAAATATTTTAGCAACACTATGGTTGTTTGAAAGAAATCTTTCCCAACCCATCAAATAATGAAAAAGAGACAAAAAAAAAACAGCATAAAGTACCTGAAAAGGGTGAAGGTGTGTCCAGTGGTGCAACATCGGAGTCTTCATTTCCACAACAATCATAAGGTGTTGAAAACATCGTTTGGTTGTGCTTAGCAGTCAAATTCACATGAACACCATCAACACAAATTATTAGTGATCCTTCAATGGCCTGTGATTGTGAAATATCATCAAATATATTTCAACTTTCTTTGCAATTATCTTCCCCGGTTAGAATTGAAACGTGACAAGGCTTCCCCAATAAGTGAGAAATTCTATAGTTTACTGAAGTATCCATGGATTTAAGTGATGAAAAAAGAAAACACTTGCTTTCTGAAACCCCTATAGGATGCTAAAAATATCGTTTCGTCACACTTAGCAGTCACATTCGCATGAAGGTCATTAGCATCATTGATTCCAATTTATTTTGTAACTCGTGTGTCCATTACTGAATTTATCAAAATGCCACTTCGTTTAAGCTCATCTTGTGGATAGAATATTTTAATGCATATGAACACTTGAAAGGACATAACTTCCAAAATATTTTGAACGAATGTTATTATTATGCACCCTACCTAGCTAAAATATGCGCAAAATGAAAGCTTTTTCTTGTTGAAGCCAAAAATTTCCCATGAAAAATAGGAAAATTATTTGGAGGTCTGAAGTGGAAACCTAAAATAAAATATCAAAATCCTCATCAATGTCTATTTCTTGGTACCCTCAAAGAGTTCTAAGCACCCAACTAAATAATAGAAAACACTGAAAAATCAAGCGATCTTTTTCTTTTTATTTGAATAATACCACATGTAGTAAATCAAGTTCACCATTGTGGAGGGGCTTATCATGATTATAACAGGGGAATTAATGGATTATCATGCAAAACAGAATGATAGAAAATACATCATGAAATTTGAATGGGGGCTTATCATGCTCAGAATGAGGGCATTAATGTCTTATCCCTCAAATTTTAGGAATCAATGCTTGGTAGTGGAAGCCCTTTTTGTCACACTATGCGAACTGGTTTCGGTGGTAATCGAGGGTTGTGTCACACAAACAAATTTATCTGGTTCAATAATGTTCTCAACAATCTTCTTGACTTTGATGGGTTTTATATTAACATTTTATAACAATCCACTCATATAACAGTGATTGGAAAGTGAAAATTGACAAAAAGAGGGGAGTTGGACCAAGAGGGAATGTTGTATGACATAAATATGAGATGTTGCCTCGTATCACAATTGCATGTGATATTCTTACATATGAAAATGTACGAAATGGCTAATGGCACTTTTTATTCATAATATACATTTTAAGTCACTTGCCTTTAAGGTGTCTTGACCTTGAATTATAGAAAGAGGGATATTCATTTATTCATGCCTTATTTTTCTAACAGATATTCAACTTGTAAATTTCCAATTTGAGGAGGCTTCCGATATATGTCCAAATAACTACAATCTAAAAATAAAATAAGAATATATGTCCAAATTCGTATCATATATGTTGGTTTTGTAAATAATAAAGATGAATTTTGGAAGACAATGTCTAGCATTAAATGAATGCATATCGTGCGATGTAGTGGTGGTGGAAGATTTTGCAGAGAGATGTGGTGAATTAAAAGCATATTATATTTGTTTAATGGAACTTGGGGATTGTACTGGTCGCCACCACTTCATTTTGGTTTTTTAAATCCTCCCCGAGGTTTCAACTTACGAATTCAATCGTCTCTAAATGGAGTCTTATGGCTATAATGGAAAGGGTACATCCCCTTAGGATTCAATGTTATTCCTATCTAGAAAGCACAAAACCCTTCTTTGGGGTTGACCAGGAAAACTTCAAAAATTCATCAAATGGGAGATCACAAGTGAATATAATCTCTAATATTATGGGTTTTGTATTGGTCATAGACAATTTACACAAGAATTTAACCAAATGTAAAGAGACATAAATTCATGTAAAATAATAAATGGAGAATACCAATAAAGAGAAATTGAGTTAGCTAATTTACCATCCCATAATCACCATCAAATCCAATGGAAAAACCTAAAGGAAATGACCAATAGATATAGGAGGGTATACCATTTTTCTATAGGGTATTCAAAGTTATGATGTGAAATTATAAGAAACTCCCTGAATATGTTCATCAAACTTTAATGTTCTCAAACGAGTATGATGAAAAAAAATGAAAAACTAAAAACATGAACCTCATCATAGATATAAGTGACAAGGTAATGGTAATGGAACAAATCTGGTTTTCAGAGACAGTAATTTTGAGACCATGTCATGAAAGAAGAAAAAATAGGTGATGATGTTATAGGTCAATTTGGCAATCATCCCCCATGACCTCATAAAACTGGACATCATCCCCAGGACCAATGAAATAGGGTCTATCATCTCCTTACATTTCAGTTGCTATATTCCCTAAGAGAAGAACAATTCATTCATGGCATCTATTATGATATTTCCAAGGTTTGACGTATATGTTATATCACTTATGAACTCACCAACGTTTCCTATAAAGGGAATAACTATGATGCATATGCAACATCCTCCATTCAGGGGTGCATTGCAGTTCACTTCCTGACATTCAAGAGTACGTTCGTCACCTGGGAGCGGAATTATCATTGTTCCGAGAATCTCCACATGGCGAGTGCCTTCTAGAAGAGTTCATATGTGTCAAAATTTGAATCTAAGTGTTCGTATAACACCTCTGAACTTGGGAACATGTCTTGCCTATTATTAGAAATTCATTAACTGAGAAACTACCATGAGTTTTCCCTATAAATTGAGCACAGATCCGAGTGTTAGGGAAGGAATAATTTTTTGTAAAGAAATTTTGTTGGATTCTCATTTTAGAGAGTGAAAGTACTGATATGTTGTTGGTGTGATGTTGGATGCGATCAGGCTGGGATGAAGCTAGAGATGGTGGCATCAAATCAATCATTGTTTGTAACCTCCCCCTTCTACTATTTAATAAAGGTTGTTGTTCATTTTCCCATATATGTATCTTTTTATATTTCTATTTCTCATGCAATGGATTCTTGAATGATATATATGTTTCACATATAATCGATTTAAGTGATTAATATTAGTAGGAATCTATTTATTGCAATATATTTTATGTTCTCTATTTATGCTTGCAGGAATCAATATGGCGAACTGAGTTGGATTAAAGGAGACAACAAAAGCGACAGAAGGAGAAGGAGAAACACTTACATTGCAAGTAGGTTCTTCTAGCATTCTGTGTGTGTTATTATTTTAAAGAAAGTGTTAGAAAAGTATTTCATCTGTTGTTCTAAGTTCCTAACACCACACTTAGTGAATTTGATTTATCTGTAGATCATAATTCTGCCTAACAAATTGGTGACTCCACTAGGGAGTTTCCTATCATTCCTAGTGTTTTTGCCTCGGCTAGTCCTCATCAATAGCATATAATTTCAGCTATTAGACTTTTGAATGAAATAATTTCATTAGAAGTGTAATCTGTAGCTTTCACTTTCAATCACTGTTGAGCCCAATGCACTGTTGGTCAAGACACAGTGCACTGCAGTGCATTGTATCCCACTCAGGGGTTCACTCCAACGCATTCTCTCCCCTTAGAGACTGCGTTTCCCCCTTAGCCAATCAAATTCCATTAAAAATTTTCATTTCTATCATTCTTAGCCATTTTTTTTTGTATTCTTAACTGTATGATACCTCTTAGAGACCAGTGAACTTACCTAATTCTTCCTCCTTTGAAAAGTAAATTTTCTCAATGTCTCTTTGGTGTTTTTCTTTATCATTGAAAAATCAAATTCAAAGTATTTTATTTCCGCATTGGATCCATTTGTTTTCGTAAACGAAATTGTTGCTTCATTATTTGTTTCCTATAGGAAAAATTGTACTTCCATTCTTCATTTTTCCTCAAAGATAAATTGTTGTTAAATTCCTCATTTCTCAAAGAAGAAAACACTTGTTTTTGTTGATTTAATGCATATAGTTTCCTTTCTTGCATTCACATTAAGCGAGCTAAAAAGGAAAAAATGCATGTGAATATAGTTAATTGTGTGTGTTGCATAGGAAAAAGTTAGGAAAGTTGCATTTTAGTTTGTGCTCTTTGTTTTTTTCTCTAAAACGAATTTCTCTTTCCCTTAGTACCTAGGATTTTCATTGAAAAATCTAAAATTGAAAATTTTTCTTATCATTTTAGTTTTCATTTTTAATAATTTCCATCATGTGGTGAACCTCAAAGAAAAAATTTCTAAACAATATCAACATAAAATTTACATCAATTTACCTAAAAAGGCATTTGGACCATAACGATAACATTTAGAATGTCTAGGCTAGAGACGTGTTACAACATTGTTAAACATAGCAGTTGTCATTAACTTTTCTTCGATACATTCTGAGTGTCATACATCACTCCACATACGTAAGTATATCAGAGGTCATCCACATACCTTTGGGTATATTGGGCGGTGTTCTAGTACGAAAAGTATAAGGGGGTTCTCTCACTGTGTTGTTTCGCATTAGACAACGCTAATATGGACTTGGGCCTCCACGTATGTTCGGGTATATTTGGGAGCACAAATTTAGGTTTCTATCCATTCATAGTGAACCAATTCAACCACGTTGTAACTTTTGATACACGAAACAGAACATTCAGGGAGATTGTATGCCCATACTTCTTGGTTCGCCAAGAGGTATTATGCAATTCACAATTACTTGGTAAACCTTTTTCCTAGAATTACCATTTCATTTTGTTTATTTGTTTTTCTCATAAACTAAATCAATCATCATGGAATAAGAACACCCATTTTCCCATCATTCACATAGAATAACACTGAAACCACCTTTACCATCGGAAGCCATTTCTCGTCGGTAAAGGCAACATCACTCTACCGAAAGTACTACTATTAGTACCTCTAGTGCGGCATCATCCTCACATATACTAGAGTCGGCACATGTTATTTCTACAAATCCTGGTTCATCTACTATTGTCGAGAAGGAGTCATCACAGCTACCCATTGTCACGATACATCCAATCAATGAGACCATACCTCCCGAATCTGAAATTGTTCATCTAGAAGTTGATCCGAATCCTCTCACTTTTTTTCCACAACATCTGAATCCCAAAGTCAAACGACTAGAATTTGTTCCTATATCGATCACCCCACAATCTATTGTAGCCATTGAGTCTCCCATATCGTGCAGTCAACCTCCTAAAATATACTTTGGACGTGATAGTGAAATCCTTCCACCTCTTCTAAATTTTATTGAAGAAATATCCCAAGACAAAACACCTTTAACTCCAACTCATTTTTGGGTAGAGCTTTAAATGTATAAATATTTTCCTCAATCACCTTCCTCTGATTTTTTTGATCATTTGTCTATTAGAGTTCATGTAGATCCAGTAGGGTATACTTTTTTTCAAATAAACATGTCTGAGCCAACATCTTTAGCTGGACCATCTATTCCAGTTGCAACAACACGTGCTATCGCTACCTCTTCAATGTTCACAACTTCACCAAAGCCACATTTATATGGTGGGCCTTCCTTCCCACCCGGTTACCAATATTTATCTGGAACATTCTCTAGTGCATCCTCAAACCCATGGACTTCAGCAATGTCATCATCTGGTATTCTAACTAGTAAATATATAATGAGTATTGAATCGTTTGATCATTTATATACATCATCAAGGAAATATTGAGCTAGTCCGTCTGGGTATATTCCATCCATTACAATATCAACTGGACTCCCTGCATTTGTAGAACAATTTTTTCCATATTATTATACTCATGATGGGGAAAAAAATATGGTCACCCATATTGAAAGTACTCTGTCGTTATTTGGTCATCCTAATGTCAGAATTAATGTTTGTTAGTGGCATCCAACTATACCCATCCAACCACAAATGGTTGTACACTCGTATCAACCAGTTCAACCTATTTCACCCACATCAATTCCACTTGTTAATACATCCTTCCCCCTGTTACAAGCTCAAATTTTTGTACCTAAATCTGTCTCAGGCGGGTCCTTCAATGCAATACCCTCAAGTATTGGGCCCTCAAACCCCAACTCCTTCGGATAGTTTACAATAATCACCTGTATCCATAATCATTTATTCACAACCTGGATTACCATATTATGGGATGTCGCATCCACAACTAGTTTATAACTAGCTGCAACTAAATCCAATTTATTCTAGTTTGGGTTATAACATTGGTGGACAAACCCCTTAGTATCCACAAGCGCAAATTCCACAACCTTCATTTCAACAATTAGCATACCTAGGATTTGGTCAACAGAATCCTCAAGCGTTCGATTATCAAAAAAACCTCTATCTAGGTTACCAGCAAAAAATTCCTTATGTTGGTTCTCAAAGGCTTGTTGCCCAAGCAATTCCATCATACCCTGGCCCTTTGTTGCAACTATAGAGTTACCAAATTTAAATCGGCTCACTAATGACCCAATCCATTATGCTCCTTCGTGGTTGGTGGTACCTTATAAATTACCCTCAGATATTCCTAAGTTAAGTGGAAACCATAGGGAATACCCATCAACGCATGTCATGACTTGTCATTTTTGGTGTTCATTAAACTACCGAAATGATTACTCCGTTCAACTACATATTTTCTAGCCTATGGTCACTGGTCCGACCGCGAAATGGTACATTGAATTACATATAGATTCATTTGATTTTCAATACCCTTGCTACTGTCTTTTTGACCCACTTCCAGTTACCCATACGATATGAAACTGGAACAGAACTCTTGAATAATTTTTAACAAGCTAATGTTACTCACATTTATGATCATATTCATGATTGGCGTCGTCGTTGTAGAATGGTTAAGACATTTGTTCCTTATCAGCTCCTTGTTGAGTGGTTCATTAATTCCCTATTACCATCAATAAATGAGGATGTGGCTAAGTGTGGCGTCATTAGTGAAGAGAAGGTCACTGCTCGTGCCCAATATTTAGACTTGATTTACACTCATTTTGGCACGCTCTATGAGACAATTCCCAACGTTCTGCGATCTAATTTTACTATTCCTCCTCCATCTAAGGATGGTGATGCTGGAGATGGTATGATTGATACTGCAAGCACACATCACTCTATTGCATCTAATCCTGTGCCTTCTTCCTAAATCCATGCTGTGTCATCTAACAAGGGAAAAAGTGACAAGAAACTCAGAAGTAAGAAAAGTGGAAATCAAGGAAAAAGAAAACTTATACCCCGCAGAAAAGATCATCTGATTAATCGAATCAAAATCGGAAACCTTGTTACCCTTGTATAATATGTAATGAGGAACACTTTTTTATATATTATCCTCACCGTGCCGAAGCCTCAAAAATTGACTAATACCTCACATGCATCTATAGTGTTGATAGATCCATTTCAAAATCTGGACACAAATTTGGTTGCTACGGATCCGGCTTCTAGTTCCGAAGTGCTTATGTTGTCTTTCACAAAGCCATCAACTGATGTTTTGGTGTCAACATGTAATAAATATTACGGTAGTTAGGCTATTAATCAACCTACTACCTCGACCATGAATTTGGCTATAGAATCAATATCGCTGATTGTTATTCATGAATTGAAAATCAAGCCATTGAAGGGAGTCGTTCATAAATTGACATTTAATCCTCGATCCCGAGCTACTCAAAATTATAATATAGTTGAAGATTTGGCTCAATCCCCTTCAGCTATGTCAACGCTTAAGGTGATTCAAAATTTTATCTCCAAGAAGCAAGCTTTGTTATTCGCAATTGGTGGAATCGATCCGACAGATTCCAATCTCGTAGTATTTAATCATACAAGCTATGTGTCGCACTTACCTGGAGAATTGGCATTCTCCATCCAATTAAATGTTCTCAATAACCTTGTTCATCATACTATTATTGATGAGGGAGAATCTACATGGATTATGTCTCCAAACTGTTGGAAGTCACTTGGCTCACCGTGCCTATCTCAATAGCCTACGACGTCGAAATATTTTTACAGAAGTGCATATAAGCCTGGTGGTATTATCAATAACCTCCATGTTGAACTAGGGGAAAAAACAGTAATTGTTGAAGTTGAGGTCATTGATAGACCCCTTGACTACAACATGTTACTCGGAAGTCCATGGGTATATGCTATGGCTGTGATCGTATCTACATATTTTAGAATGATCACCTTTCCACATAAAGGTGTCATCACAGTCATCGATCAACTACTTTTCCTCGAGTTCGCAGGTCACTTGAAGCATTTCATTAGTTCACGCACCCTAAATTGCACTTCATAACATTGGTGTAGGACTCTTAAATGATTCCACTCTCATGGGAACCTTTGCATTACAGTTGCCTGCAATGTCGGTAGAAATTTCAAACATAGACACCTACTATATGATATCTTCCACTCCATCTGGCTTAAGGATGATTATCTGTGATTCTGAAATTGTTACACTGGATAAGTTCATGGTTCCCAGCCCAACTAAGCTGGCATAGCAATCAATCTACATGGCTTGGTCGTTGAATCCGAAATCATCGTCACCGATCATTTGGGTTGGTCATTCATTAGATTTTGGTACTCCATCTGATCCTTTTCCTCAAATTTATTAACAAATGAGAATATTATAGAATCGATGATGCCAGAAGGATAACCATGGGAAGATCATCATCCTCGCTCCCATATTTAGGATTACGAAGAATATAATCTTATTGAAATATATCACCCATCGATCAAAACATCCTTTTCAAATTCTTTTCCCATTAATGCAATTGAATCCGAGAGAAATTTATAAAATATTTAAGAAACCATTTCTATCTATATTTCAACCAACACCATAATTGTAGAAAACATTCACGTCGACGTGTGTTGTTCTCCATCAGAGCTCGAAACATATCGCTCTCTCTTTCATGAATTTTTTGATGTATTTTCTTGGTCTTACAAGGACATTTAGGGCATATATACTAGTATCATTGAACACACTATTAATATGTACCCTGATATCAAACCGGTATGTCAATGCCTTCATCCTGTTCATTGGAGGAAGGCTGCTGCAATTAAAGCAAAAATTGAAAAAAAATTGCACGTTGGTTTTATATACCGTGTTCCACTAACTGAGTGGGTTTCGAACATTATTCTTGTTACGAAAAAACAAGAAACCATCAAATTGTGTGTCGATTATCGAGATATCAATCTTTATTTTCCTAAAGACAACTATCCTACTCCCTTTATCGACAAGATTATTAGCGATTGTGTTGGATGGGAAATCTTTTCGTTCATGGATGGATTTTCTAGCTATAATAAAATCAATATCTGCCCAGAGGACCAATATAAGACAACACTTATATGTCACTGGGGAACATTCGCTTATCAAAAACTCTCGTTTGTTTTAAATAGCATTGTGGAAACTTTAAAGAGAGCAATGGATTACGCTTTCAATGACATGAAGAACATTGATCAACCCTATCTAGATGATTTACCTACGCATTCAAGAAAAAAGACTGATCACCCGATGCATTTGAGAGCTATCTTTTTATGTTTCTGACACTGCAAAATACGCCTCAATCCACATAAATGTGTGTTTATGTTGGTTCTGGTCGTTTTCCAGGATTCGTCGTCTCAAAAGAAATAATTTGAATCGACCCACTAAAGGTCCGGGCTATTTTTTATTTTCCTGTGCCATCAAATTTTCTATAGTTTTAGAAAATTTAAGGAAAGGCTAACTTCTTAAGGAGGTTCATACCCAACTATGCTGAAATTTCTAAAGTAATTACTCAGCTCTTAAAAAATGGGATTCCCTTCAATTGGGATAAGGTTGTGCAAGCTTATTTTGATGCTCTCAAGGATACTCTTGTCCAGGCGTCATTAATGTATCCCCCCAATTATCAGAGTGATTATTTCCTATATATCGTCGTGGCTGATATGACCATTGATATGGTATTGGTGCAAGTACAAATGGGATACAACATCTGATATATTATTTGAGTCATAATCTCCATGATATAGAACTGAAGTATTCATACGTATAAAATCTTGCCTTGGTGGCTATTCAGGCTGTCCAAAAATTTCTCCACTATATCCTATTCTATAAGACGATTGTCATTTTGAAATGAAACCCCATGAATTACATATTATCACGTCAATTACTAGGAGTAATTATTCAAAATGGATTGTCATTTTGGAGGAGTTTGATTTGGAATTCATCAAATATAAGTAAAAAAAATCTTTAGTTTTTTCCGAGCTTCTCTATGACCGTCCCTCTGATACTACTACTACTACAATGGAGCCATCTATTCCTAATGATACTTTGTTTCTGATCATATGATCTGATCCTTGGTATGGGGATTTTATCATTTATCTCTAGACCCAGAATTTTCAACCTGGTACCTCGCACTCTGACCATCGACGTATTCGATACCAAGCCAAATATTATCTGATCGTCCGTGTTACACTTTATCGTCATGGTGTAGATACAATTTTAAGAAGGTGCCTCACTCATGAGGAGGTCGAAAAGGTTTTAAATGATTTTCATGCTAGGGCTTGTGGTGAACAGTTGTCTAGATACGCTACTACGTAGAAGGTAATCTGCGCTGGTTACTTTTGGCCTACTGCATTTCACGACTACATCCTCATGGTCAGAAGTTGTCATGCATGCCAGATATTTGATCATAAAATCTGCAAACCGCCAGCGCCAATGGATACTTTTGTCTTTGTGGGACCATTTTCAAAATGGGGCATTGAACTCATGACGTATAACCCTTGTTCATCTGGCAGGCATCGTTATATTATTTTCGCAGTAGACTACTTTACCAAGTTGGCCGAAGTGATGCCTATATTCAACAACAAAGGACAAACAACTGAATTGTTTTTCTTTAATCATGTCATTTCACAGTTTGGGGTCCCATAGGCTATAGTCACAAAACATGATTCACATTTTCGAAATCATATGATGAATGAGTTGACTGCCAGATTAGGATTGCGCATGATAGTTCTACTCCTTATTATCCACAATCAAAATGGACAAGTTGAGGCTATTAACAAGATTCTTAAACGAATGATTCAATGAGTTATAGGATTTCATAAACGAAATTTGCATTTAATCATGTACTCGGATTTGTGGGCATACCCAACCTCACTGATAAAGACAACCAGATTTACCCCCTTCCAATTGGTGTATGGTTTGGAAGCTATCTTTCCAATCCAATGTGAAAAACTGTCATTAAAACTCGCAATTGACTTGTTACCTGACACCTCTACTAAAGAATCACGTCTTTGTAACCTCGTCTATCTTGATGAAATGCATAGTGAATCCCAATTGGCTAAAAAAGCGCATAAGAGACATATAAAGGCACAATACGGCAAGCATGTCCAGCCTCACATCTTCTTAGAGGGTGACCTGGTCCTTATTCATGATCAGGAAACTGATGTAATAGGTATAGGGAAATTTGAGCCATTATGGCATGGCCCCTATATTTCCAAAATAGTTCTTGCTAATGCTGCCTACGAGTTGGTATATTACAATTGATTTTTTTTGGTGCCACCCCGAAAAGGGTTGTATCTCAAATGTTACCATGCTTAAACATGCGCTTCGTAAAATGTTGTATTATATTATATATTTGTTGTTGATTTTCATTCACTGTCTTAGTTTTTTTTTCTATAGTTTTCTTGGATTTAGTAATCCGCTTTACATTTCATCGTAGATGTCTGAATGGTGCTATTCGTAGTACGCAAAATCTATCATCTGCAGCATGGGCCATTTTCGCACCGAACAACGAGTTAGTGAGTTTTCAAGGGATTTGTATTGGTCGATTTGCAAACAATATCGCTTAGTATATAATGTTGATAAAACTTCTCTTTGATGCCATTTCATTTCGGTATTAACTGCATCATCATTAGGTTAGACTCATGACTTGTGGTACTGTAAGTTACTAGTGTTTATATTGTCATAAATCCAACACTGCATCGTATGTTCCTAAAAGTTCTACTTTTGCAAAGACATTTTGATTTCATTCAATATCAACACATTTCGAGAAACTTAAACACATTAACTGATTCTTTAGCAAATTACGTTACAAACAAAAATTTTCAACACATTTAAAGATACATTCGCATAATTGAATAGGATTGCGCAATAAACATAGGAAAACACTAGAAACAAATAGACAAATAGTTATAGGTTTTTACAAAATTTGTGCCCAAGGCACATTGGTAATTTTACCTCAAAATGTATGCAACATGTCAAAAGTAAAATAGTGGTGCTCATGATAACATGCTACTTATCTAGCAATCCTATACAGTCACCGCATCTAGTGGTTAGGAATGCCAATAGTATGGCGTTGCAGTCGCATGGGTAAATCTTTGATCCAGAAATCTGGGATCCCGATGGTCAATCGTTGTATGTGTTGTTGAAGCTCAGAAAGAGTCTCAACCATATCCAAATCCTGAAGGATTGCTCTCCCGATAGCCCTCTCTCCTCGCTCATCCGCTCCCTACTCTAGCTGTCCCACTAGTCAAACTCGACCTACATATGCATACATCAAAGCTTTATTTTATTATTGGGAAAACATCAAATTAAAAAAAACATGTATAAACGTTATAAAAATAAATAAAACATAGTAAAAAAATTCTTACCAATTGCACCCCACTGACCAGCTTCTCATAAAAGTAAATTTGGATCTCCTTGGAAGTCGATGCCTGCATATGCATAATAATCAATGGTGATAATCTATCAACTAAACTAGGTGAAGAATGCAGTCAAGAAAACGATAGTCGATTGACCAACATTTCTAGCCATTAGCTCTACCCTTCTCTACATCCTTGGATCTCCAGGGTTAGATATACCCAGAGTCACATGCTGAGGCAGAATTAGCAGAATCTTCTCTAAGGCGAAATAAATGAGGATCGAACCATAGTTGAAATTTTTATGTCGTCCTCCCTTTTCCTTGCTCAGTTGTTCTTTAATTTGAGAGAGTATAGTTTCAGCCCAATTGAAAATTTTTGGTTCCATGTACTCTAGTGCATACTGCATGTAAGATTTGTTTGTTATGTGTAGTGTAGCGGTACCCAAAAGCTTTGTGAACATCAATAAGATGGTTTTCAATGGAAAATCACAAACATCACGGATGTTTATTTTCCCATGCTTTCTAGTTTATTCCCCTGAGTTTCAATACTACAATATATAATCTCTCACTGTCTCTCCTCAGAGAGCAGACCCTGAGAGAGAAATGGGTAGGCCTCTCCTCAACAAACCTGTGAGAAAATAGATATACTCCACTAAAATTGGGACTAATTTGTCCCCAATATGAAATGCCTCAATTGCAGGATCCCATACATAAACAAGGAACTCCAATAGTTCCATCTCTTGCCCCATACTTGATAGTCTGAAGCACTTCAGCGACCCACAGTCTCTGAGGACATTTACAGTACCCGAATCATTTAGGAAAATCATGTTTTGTTCCTCATGTTCTCTTTCCCTCCAATTAATTTTCATTTTGGTCCGTTGAATCCCTGAAACAAAACCATAAGACTCATAAGGACCCATTTCATGCAAAAAACAACGTAAAATTTTGGCACACTGAAAATAACAAAAATGTGAATTGCACCCAATGCACCCATGGTCAAGGGATAGTGCATTGCAAGTGTACCTAGTCTTCAATTCCAGTGCACTGCAATACACCTTTCGACATTCAAGGGTGAATTTCTCTGTTTTCTAAATAAATTTACCGTAAGTGGCCCAAATCCCTAAAAAAATTCAACGAAATGAAAAAAAAATACTACTAAAGGAAAGAGGATGTTTATGGTACCAACATGGATCAAACAGTGAGGAAAACCATCTACAGAGTCGATTGCAATCAACAACTAATGTTTGGGGGAAAAAATAGGTTCATAACTCCAAAATGAAAATTGTAACTTTCAAATGGAAAAATTAACAACAAAACTCTTTTAACTAGTAATTTGATTATTTGAAAATCATATTTACTCCTGTGACTATGGTTTTATTCATTTTTTTATCATGAAACAGGTATTTTTAATCCATTTTTTGTTGTTCTGAACAATGTTACAGCTGAAATAGCAGATTAGTCATGCACACTTTAGAAAAGAATGATTTGACCATAAAGCATACTTTTATCCTTATTTTTTGAGCTTTGAGAAAAAACAAAAAAAGACCTGAAGCACACTTTTATATCTTTTTTGAGCTTCGATAAAAGCAAAAAAGGAACCCCTAGAGTCTTATTTTAGCTCTTTTAAGACTTCGATAATCTGAAAATATTTTCTAGCAATTGTCTTTTCGAGCTCGTAAAAGTAAATGAAATGACATCTACTAAGTATAACTTTAACCCTTTTCGGGACTAAGATGTATTATTTATGAAAAAGGAAAACCTTAGTAGAACATGGCTAAGAGGTTCTCTCAGATATCATTTTACACTTTTTCGGATGTGAGCGACAAATTTATGAAAAAGGACTCATGGATTTTTCTTTTGTCCTATTTTTCAAATTCCCTAAATATGAAAAAGGATGAGACTATCACTGTCATTAGGCTCATTAAAACATAAAATAGTGACGACCTTGTCTATCATGGAAAGAATCGAGTTTCTTTTATCACTAGACTCGTTAAATTATTAAATAGCAATGCATATTCACCTAAAGGGTTGAATTATAGATCAACCATATATTATCCTCCTCAAGCTTGTTAAAAAATAACGAGGTACTGGTCTACAAATGACTAGGGAAAAATTGGGAAAGTGAACAAAAATTTTATGGTAGCACGTCGCTCTTGAACATGACACTTCACTCCATCATTGTTAATTTTGGGTTGGGTAATATTCTTGATGGTTCATTCATGCCTATGGTTCATCATACTTTCACTTCGGTTTTGGGTCAATGCTACCAAATCATCTCAGTGTCGTCGATATGTTCAAGATAAGTCATCCAGTTAATACTCATCCTTCTGCAATACTCATAAACCTTCATTTTCATGAACATCATCCCTGAACTTTGCTATATCATGTCACATTTTGTCTTCTAACTTAGAAACTCTCATTTTGCGATAAAGTGGCTTCCTGTCAGCATCAAATCATCATCCAGGAAGTTTAATTAGAAACATCATCTTCGAGGACCATGAGGCTTATTACAGCATCGACAAGATCCCCACTTCTAGACTTTTGACCCAAATATTTTTTTTACCATTGAACATCAAATCATCTATCACACCTTGAAAAAATTTTTGTAGTACCTTGAGATCCATTAACATCAATGGTTCTTCTCTCGTGTTTTTTAACAGCTCACATCATTGGCTGGTAATCAAATGACGTCTTACCATGTTCGACTAAAAATCATATATTTTCATGGCTATACTTGTACCTGAACGATCGAGTGAATGAGATAAGATGACCCCGGATCTAGTTTCATCCATTCAGTTTGTGAGTTCAGGATTTTTGTACACATCATCTCTACAGTGATGTTACATACAGATCGTCATCCGAACATGGGCCTATATCTGTAGGCATGTCTGTATTGGGCAACATTCCAATGTAGATGACTTTATGCACTATGTACATGTTATTAGATAGTTAACGTGTGGAGAATGGGAATGCCTCCCTCAGCAATTGATGATCAAGATGAAAATATCATTATGTAATGTATTGTAATATTGATGCAGGTATCCAATCCGCTTCAGTTCCGGCTCATCACCTCGTAAAGCATCTCATTAAAAAAATATTATTATTATTTTGACTTCATGCTTTAGGGGGCAGATATTATAGGTCAATTTGGGCATCATCCCCCATGACCTGGTCAAACTGGACATCATCCCTAGGACTAGTGAAATAGTGTCTATCATCCCCTTACATCTCAGTTGTTGTATGGCCCAAGAGAAGAAAAATTCATCCATGGCTTCTATTGTGAGATTTCCAATGTTTGAATGTTGCCTCTAAAGGGACTAACTACGTTGCATATGTAGCATCCTCCATTCAAGGGTGCACTGCAATGCACTTCCCGACATCCAAGAGTGCATTGGTCACCTAGGAAAACAATTCTCATTGTTTTGAGAATCTCCACATGGCCAGTGCCTTCTAGAAGAGTCCATATGTGTCAAACTTTGAATCCAAGTGTCCATATAACACATTTGAAGTTGGGAACATGTCTTGCCTATTATTAAAAATCCATTCATTGAAAAACTACCATTAGTTTCCCTATAAATTGATCACAGATCCTAGTGCTAGGGAAGGAAGAATTTTGGTAAAGAAATGTTGTTGGATTCTCATTTGAGAGAGTGAAAGTACTGATATGTTTCTGGTGTGATGTTGGATGTGATGAGGCTGGGATGAAGCTAGAGCTTGTGGCATCAAATCGATCATTGGTTGTAACCTCCCCCTTCTACTCTTTAAAAAACATTGTTGTTCATTTTCCAATATATGTATTTTTTTATGTTTCTATTTCTCATGCAATGGATTCTTGAATGATATATATGTTTCACATCTAATCGATTTGAGTGATTAAGATAAGTAAGCATATGTATATGAAAATATGTTTTTTGTTCTCTGTTTATGCTTTCAGGAATCAATCTGGTGATTTTATTTGGATTGAAGGCAACAGCAAAAGTGACAGAAGGAGAAGGAGAATGGATTGGATTGTAAGTAAGCTCTTCTATCATTCTATGTGTCTGCTTATCTTAGAGAAAGTTTTAGGAAATTCTTTCATCTGTTTTTCTAAGTGCCTAGCACCACAGTTAGGGAATTTTATTTATCAGTAGATCACAATTCTCCATAATAGATGCACTCAAGGAGCTCTTTTTCAGGAAAGCATGAAAATGGTTATGCTAACCTACATGTCAAATTTACTGCTGGTGAGATGAGAAAGTGTCATGATATGCATGGAATTTTACAATTATATTCCATATTTTCTCTCTCTATTTTTGGTCCTTGAGATATTTCCATGAATTTCATAATGTGAGAGGTTTCCCCATTTAGAGAATTCACATTGTTCACTTTATTTGGAGATTTAATTGGTTGGAAATTGATTGTTGAAAGAATACATGCATGTGGCTGACATTTCCTTGAAGATTATGGTATTGAAGAAGCTACAAGAGGAGTGAAGAACAAGGAAAATAGAATGAATAACTTGCAAATCAGTAATGAGTTGAATTATTCTTATCAGTAAGGTTAAAAGGAAGGTTTTTGCAACAAGATTCCATCTAAATAGTAGTTGAGAATACACTTAGAAATCATGAAGACCTTGTCAATTTAAGTATGTTTTCTTTCCTCTTCCATAAGAAGCTAAGGTGAATAACTCTTCATGCTTTAGGCCTCTGGATAGGAAGAGTTGAGAGGATGTACAAGGGTTGAACAATTATTTTTAATAATTTTTACAGCAACATAACTCATCATTCTCTCACCTACCAATTCCAACGATCCACTCCACTAATGCATGCTACTATGATTATTGCAGCCTGCCATGTATTTCTACTATGATATAATTTTTTCCCTTGAGAAACAGATTGATTTGGTCCAAGTAGGCCTTGACTTTGGCTATTGAAATATTTTAGTTAAAGAGTTTTTAGTTGTATTCAAGTGTTTGGTTAGCTTTAGTGCAGTTATAATATATCAATAAGAAAAGTGAATTTTTCCATAATAGAAAATATTGTACCCTCTAACAAAATGGCCAACTTCATATCTAACAACCACCATATTCATTATCTAAGTATAAAATTGAGGGCGTGGATATTTTACCATGCATATTTTATACAATACCCATAGGGGAATTTTAACAATTGCAAAATATGGCACTTAACAAGATAGGACTTTATATTTTTCATTGAAGTTTCCAAACTAACATTGCCAAAAAAATTTAAAATATAGCAAAATATATCTATAACCTTCAAAGGATTAAATCATAATCAACTCCTTTTTTCCACATAGTGTGGCTCTTCCACTAAATTTTATCCAGTACAATAGATGGTGTCTACAGTGTTCCCGCCTTCCCATACTATTCATATCACTAGAAAAATACTACCCCTCCTTGTTTTCCATTCTCCATTGAAATAAAAATACAATGCATGCACCTAGCCAATGAAGTTCCACTCCATATATTCCCACGACCCTCGTCTATAGCCAAGAATGTTTCATCCTTCCATATTCTTTTTCCATCCATGCATAGTGTTTCCTTGACCATTTTCACGTTAAGAAAAAGGTATCTCCATCCTCTGGGAGTATGCCAACTACCCCCTTCATCCAATTTTTTTTATTATATATTTTTTTGATGTCGCCAGGAAACCTGCATTTGCTTTAGTACGAGCTAGTTCTCTTCTATGTGGCCCAATGTAGTTAGAAAGAGTAATTTCCAACTGAGATGTATGTATGTATGTATGTATGTATGGATGTTTTTATGTATGTATATATCTATGTATCTATGTATGTTTTTTTTTATTTCTTTTAACTTTTCCCTTATGCACACTTTTTGCCCGCCATGGCTGCGACCAAAAAAGTCAACATCCCAAGAAATTTCCCCCTTCCTCCACTCTGGAATTTGTGTCCAAAAACTCATGTTTCTTTATTTAGTTAGTTTTATAATGTTTATGATAAACAAGTAATGTGATTGGGACCATTATAAATACAAGAGTTATACCTCATGTAGTTTGGGAGTTCAGTTCTATGAGAGGAATCAACCTAAAGACTCATTAAATAAATAAGGAACCAAGTCATATTTGAGGTAAGATAGTTTGGGTATAAAAAGAAAGGAGAGAGATATCGATAGAATTATGATAAAGAACTTGCTAAGGAAAAAAATATATACAGAAATGTAGAGTGTGAGGCATATTATAGGAGGATTAACGAGGTATGATATAAGTAAAAGAATACTAGTATAGGAGAGAGTGTGAAGACAATATAAGGAACGTAATCAAGGTAGTGTAGACAACATTTAGAAGGGACTACCACTCAAGTATATACCTGAGAACATTTCTGAAATATATATTTGAGAAAATTTATGAAGTCTATATTTGTCAGAGAAAAGGTCTAAAGGAGACAAGATCTGAAACATATTTATGTGATATATTCTATGTGGAGGGAGGGGGGGGGTTCTTTTTAATAGGGTCTATGTTGTCTTGTGGAGAAAGGTTGTGATCAAGCTTACCAAGTATAAGTTGACTATAATCTAATTGGAGTTTTTGTGAAGAAAATATTGTCATCAAATCCAATTTGAATGTACCATTGAAACTAGTTTTTGAACAACTTTTATGTAATAGATTATTTGGCACACCTTTGAAGAAATAGTTTAAATAATTATTAAATATACTTAAAGTCATATATGAAACATCAGTAAAGTAATCCTTGCATACCGAAGGGAATTCTTTAAAGCACACATGAAGAACCTAGGAGACACCTGCATTGAATGACAAAATGATAGCATACTTTGAGCATATTTTGAGTTGATAGTAGAGTGCATTCATAAAGACATTAATTGAGAATTATTCAAGCATTTTTTGAAACAAAAGTCACTCTTGAAGCATAGTTGAAGACGAACACTTGAAGACTTTTTTTGTTGAAGTAGCCATCCTTGGAGTATAGTTTACGACTAGCACTTAAAGAATTGTTTTTTTGGAGCAGTCATCCTTGGAGCATAGTTGAATATCAACACATGAAGCCATGTTCTGTCAGTGCAACCATAAAAGTTTTGTCGAAGCAGACCTGAGTTTTTTGTAGAGGTAGATTTCAGAGCACTTTGTAGAGATATCTTGGATACATTTTGTGGAAGTATTTGAAGTTTTTGATTGAGGCTTGGACCTTGAAGTAGTATTGAAGCCACCTTAATGGATTGAAGAAAAATTAGAGGGTTGGATCCCTAGAGGATTAGAATCGTCATACAAGTTTGGAGCCTGGGAACGAAGGTTATGGGCCCTTAACCTATCTATGCATGAAACCCCTGCACGATGGTGGGAGACGCATAAGGGAGAATTCCATGAGTGGGAGGATTGTTGGGACATGATGTTCCTATGATTTCAGACTTCGGCGGAGGTGCGGGTCAAGATGTTCCTTGGCCCAGGGGATCCACGTGGACACGTGGTTGCATGGATGAAGGCATGGGGCGACCAAAATATAGAAGAGTGGGTTCACTTATTCACTCATGCCTTGGGTCCAATATCTACTGCTTGGTACCTGGATACGGAGCTACATCGATGCACTTTCCATTGGGAAACTTTGAAAATGACTTTATAGGAACATTCAAACTGATAGGGGGTTTTGAGGCACTTAACGAAGCCCTGCAGGATATAGACACATTCGTGTTTGGCAAGACCGGCTCCTCTGTAGTATTCGGGAGGCCGACATGGGAAACATAGATGCAAGATATTGTCAACTTCCGCAGCTTGACAAGAGAGGAAGGTGAAGATGATCCACGACCTGTCTCTATCCCGGAGTCAGAAGGGGAGCACGCCGTCGAAGGACCTCCACTGAAAGAATTGGATGTCACTAAGCCTCTCAAGCTACATGAAGTACAAATTGGGATGAAAGAGCACCCTAAGTTGGCTAATATTGGGGACTACTGGGATGAGGATACAGTAGGTAGAGTGGTCGAATTACTTACAAAATACTAGGATTTGTTCCCTACAAAGTTTTTTGAGCTGAAGGGGATCACAGGGGACTTAGGGGTCATGCACACGGCCCATTAAGTAGCGACCTTATAGGATGAACCCCAAGTATAAGGAGAATGTCAAGGATGAGCTCGATAAAATGCTTACTCCAAGTATCATTGAACCTATTGAACAATCAGACTGGGTCAGTCCAATGGTGGTTCAGGAGAAAAAAAATAAGGGAGAGATTCAGATCTGTGTGGACCTGTGCAAGTTCAACAATGCCTATGTTCATGATCCATCCCCAACACTATTCTCAGACAAAATCTTAGACAACATGGGAGGACAGGAAGCATACTCCTTCATGGAAAGATTCTCAAGATACCATCATATCCGAATCACACCTAAGGATCGCAACAATACCATGTTCACCACTGAGTGGGGATCGTTTCAGTACACTATCATGCCATTTGGACTCAAAAATTCCCCTGTTATCTTCTCGCGGGTTGTTGTCGCATTGTTCAAAGAATTCATCCTTAAGTTCCTCAAGGTGTATTTCGACGATTGGACTGTCTTTGTCCTAGTAAAGGCACACGTATCAAACCTATGCTTAATGTTGGATGCTTTTCGGAAACACCAGATTTCCCTAAATATCAAGAAATGTATCTTCTGTGTACACTTTGGAATCTTACTCGACCACATAGTTTTTCGACAAGGACTAATGGTAGATCCTGCCAAAATTGTAGTTATCATAAACTTTCCAGTACCACCACGGAGAAGCAACCGCGCTCAATCCTTGGACACATAGGTTACTACATGAAATTAATTCAAGGCTATGCGCTGATTACTGCCCCTATGGAAAAATTTCTCAAGAAGGATGTTTTTTTGTTTTGGAATGACAAGTGTCAAAAGAGCTTCGAGTTACTTAAAGCAAAGATGGTCTCAGCACCTATTCTCGTCTTTCTTGATTGGGAGACGGTATTTCATGTTCACATTGATGCATTGGGAATTGTTATTGGGCCTGTCCTTACGCAGCCAGGAGAAGGAGATATCGACCATCTGGTTGCCTTCGCAACTAGGAAAATCTCTGGGGCGAAATGCAACTACTCCACCACAGAATGGGAGGGATTGGCGATGGTCTACGTTTTGCAGAAATATCAGCATTACTTATTAGGAGGACACTTCAAAATTTTCATAGACCATTCCTCTTTAAAGTACCTAGTAAATAAGCATGTGTTGGGGGGGGGGGGGGAATATGCCGATGGCTGTTGCTATTCCATGAATATGACTTTGAAATCATCATCAAGCCGAGAAAATTGAATGTTGGGCCAGATCACTTGTCCCAAATAGAGAGTGGCGAGGAGCCAAATGACCTGGAAGATGGATTTCATAATGCGCAACTATTTTCTATTAAGGTAGTAGATGCTCTTGACTACGGAACCTCAAGAATACTCTGTATAGCAGAAGAAAGAGTTAGTCACCCGGGCAGCAAATTTTACCATCATCGTAGGTCATTTATATAAGATGGGAGTAGATGAAGTCTTGCAGCGATATGTTTTGGAGCATGAAAGGTGCGCTATCTTGACGGAGTAGCAGGAGGTCACTATGCAGGAAAAGCAACGGCACAAAAGATCTTGAGAGCTGGGTTATGGTGGACAACCTTACATAGTGACACCCAGGACTATGGTAATGCCTGTGATACGTTCCAATGAACAGGGAGGCCATCCCACAAAGATGAAATGCCCCTTTAACCACAAATGGCTCTACAAGCATTTGATAAATGGGATATTGATTTCATCGGGCCTATCAACCCTTCAGGGAAGAATATGGGGGTGCACTACATTATTATTGCCACTGATTATGTAACTAGGTGGGTGGAAGCACAAGCGGTAAAGGATTGTACTGCAGATACCATTACGTATTTCATCTTTGAACAAATTCTTACCATATTTGGATGTTCGGAGATTCCCATGAGCGACAAAGGTATGCACTTTGTTAATGAAACAATCCAATCTTTGACCGAGGAGTTTCAGATCCATCATGCAAATAGCACACCATATCACCCACAGGCCAATGGCGTGGTTGAAGATTTTAATAAAATCTTGGAGCAAGCACTGACAAAGGTATGCAATTTTGATCGCAGTGATTGGGACATGTGCATGCCATCGGTCCTCTTGGCCTATCGAACAACCGACAAGAAGCTAACAGGAAAAACCCCATTCAGGATGGTTTATGGTAAAGAAGTCGTTATGCCCATGGAGTATATTATTTCTAGTCTACGTATCACAGCATTTACAAACATGGCAGAACCTGCAATCATGGAGGAGCGCTTAGCATAGCTTATGACTTTGGAGGAAGATCGGTTTCTTGAGAATTTCCATCAGCAAGTCCAGAAGGCTTGCGATAAAGCCTGGCATGATCAACATATTCGCTAGAAGACATTCGCAGAGGGTGAACTGGTCCTCTTATACAATACCCAGTTTACTAAGCATCCTGGGAAGTTTCGGCAACATTGGCTTGGTCCCTACACAGTTAGGGAGATCACAGATGGTAGAGTGGTTAGGCTTGCTACCCTACGTGGTGATATGCTCCCAGGCTATGTCAACGATAGCTGGCTGAAACCGTATCAGAACAAATGACTCTATGGTCGGAGTAGCCATATAGGCGAAGATGGAAACTCCACCACCACAGTGACTCGGGACGAGTGACAAGATTGTGTTGGGGGACTGTTGGAACAGGGTCCTCCAAAGGCTGCGAATTTGGACAATTTTGAGTATTTTTGTATATTTTTGGCATATTTTAGTCTAGGGCAGGGGTTTTGGGATGGGTCCAAGCCTCGAAAGCATTTTAATGGGTCAAAGGGTAGCCCATTGGATGCGTAGGCTAAATTAGTACAAGTAATTGAAGATTTTCTGAGTTGTAAAGCAGAAAATGAATTAAGATTGGTGCGAAGTATGAATTAGTAGATATTTTTTTGGTTATTGGGGAAAGGAATCCTATTGGCTGTGTGCATAGATATTCTCAGTCCTGCTGTGTGCGGACCCTACTACTATGTGCGCATGTTGGGTTTGGGGTATTGTAAAAGGATCTGAAGGATTAATCAAAGAAGAATTATTTTGGAATATGTGAATCTGTTAATGCAAATTTATGATATCTGTTATTCTATGCTTGGCTCTGTGTTAAGTTGCGAAAATAACTGTGTTACCTGCTGATGCTTTGTTGACACCTAATTTAGATATGTTTGTTAGACTTTATATATATCTATGATAATTTCGTTACTATTCTGTGAATTATTACTCTGTTGGTTATTGTGACTATAACTGTTACTACACACATAGATCTTGGTTCTATGATATGCGATCTGATATTTGTGAAGTCGAGCGCAGCCATGAGCGCAGCTCTACCTGACTTACCCACCCTCTCCCAGGGTGCGGAAACTTGGTTCTAGCACTCTCCCATACTGCTTCGAGTGATAATTTTGCTTGCGCAAGTAGATCACTGCCAAAAGGGCTAGTAGTATAGGGATTTGTTGGAAAACCTTAACCTTCGAACCTGGGTCAGGACCCCTCGAGCCAACAAATTTATTTTACCTTGTGATGTTACAATTGGAAACGTGCTTTTATTTTGGATAGAAGTTGTTCTATATTTATTTTCCATGCAATGTTGTTGATGGAAATATGATTTTGTCTATGTTGGAAGAAAATATAACACGCTATACTTCTTTCACCCTACAATGTCGTTGTGTGCTTATATCTGTGTTATGCATAAATATAGTGTGTGTTATGTTTTCTTCACTTTGCAATCCTATTATTGGAAAAATGCTTCTATTTTGGCTTGAAATAAATCTATCATGCACGATATTTATTTTTCACTACAATGTAGTTGTTGGAAATATCCTTTTGTTTGTGCTAGAAGTAAATCTACCATGTGTTAGATTTATTTTTTCTAGAAATTTTGTAATGTGTTTGTGTTTCTACTAGAAGGAAATCTAGCATACCTTAGATTTCTTTCACCCTTCTATGAGTTTATTTACAATGTGGTTTTATATGTATTAGAAGGAAATATAGTGTGCACTATATTTATTTCGCATTGCAATGTTGGTGTTGCGAATTCAAATCTTTGTGCTGGAAGGAAATCTAGTATGTGTCATATTTCCTTCACCTTACAATGATATTATTTTCAATGTTCTTATGATTGTGCTAAAGGGAAATATAGCATGCGCTAGACTTCTTTTTCCCTAGAATTTTTTTCATAATATGTTTGTGTTCATGCCATAAAAAAATTATAGCATGCACTAGATTCTTTAACCATACAATGTTATGTGTTTGTGTTTGTGCTAGAAGGAAATCTACCACACACCAGATTTGTTTTTTCTTTGCAATGGTGTTTTTTACAATATTCTTTTTTATGCTAGAAGTAAATCTAATATGCGGTATCTTTATTTCACCCTACAATATTGTTATGTGATTGTGTTTGCGAGAGAAGTAAATATAGCATATGCTAGATTTAATTCACATTCAAATGTTTTTATTGGTGGCGTGTTTTTTTTTTAGATGTAAGTACAAATAGCATGTTATACCTAATTAACCATGAAATATTGTTATTGGAAATATGCTTGTGTTAGAATAAAATTTAGAATGACATAGATTTATTTTACCCTACAATATTGATGTTGGCAATATGTTTGTTTATGTCAAAAGGAATTCGAGCATGCACTAAATTTATATTCTAATTCAATATTGGTGTTAGCAACGTGCTTGTGTTTGTAATATAATAAAATATAGTATGCAATATATTTCTTTCGCAATGCAATAGTTTTGTTGGCAACGTGTTTTTATTTGTGCTAGAATGAAATATAACATGCATTCGATATCTTTTGAAATGTAATATTGTTGGAAATTTACTTTTTTTTGGGCTAGAAGAAAATTTATCATGCATTGGATTTATTTTTCCCCACAATGTTATTTTTGGAAATGGTCTTTTGATTGTACTATAAGTAAATCAACCGTATGCTAGATATCTTCCACCCTCCAATGTTGTTTTTGGCAATGTGATTGTGTTTGTGATAGAAGAAACTCTAGAATGTGTAAGTTTTATTTTACTTTCAATTTTTTTTACTAAAATTCTTATATTTATGTTAGAAGTGGATTTCATTTTCCTTAGAATATTTATGGAAATGTGCTTGTATTTGTGCTAGAAGGAAGTCTAGTATGAGTTATATTTATTTGATGGTGAAATATTGCTTCTAGAAATATGCTTATGTTTGTAGTAAAAGGAATGATATTGATTGTTAGCTTTCATTTGAGATGCAATGTTGTTGTTCGAAATGGGATTCTACTTGTGATAGAAGGAAATCTAGCAAACATTATATTTCCTTCATATTGCAATGTTATTATTAGAATTATGTTTTTCATTATTCTAGAAGGAAGGTTATAATGTGTTAAATTTCCTTCATCTTGCAATGCTATTTTTGAAAAATTTCTTGTGTTTGTGATGGAGTTAAATCTTGCGCGCATTTGGTTTTTTGCAACACAACATTATTTTTATAAATGTGCTTGTATTTGTGTTAGAAGGAATTATAGAATGCACTAGATTTATTTTCTCTTGTGCCAAAAGGAAAACTATCAATATTCGACCCTCACCAAGGTTAGTGCTCTAATATTGTTCTTGGAAGTGCGTTTGTGATTATGCAAGAAGGATACCTAGTGATTACTAGCTTTCTTCTAGATACCATTACACTTATACAACTAATTCTCTAGGGGTGACATTGTCTCAATAATCACAATGGTTAGAGTTATAGCTTTTGATGTTCCCTTTTCTTGAATTTGGAACAATTTATGAAGATAAATAATAGTGCAAAAGAAGTGTATATAAATATATGTTGTTGTTGGCACTACATTTCTGATTGAGTTGGAAGGAAATAAAATCGTATAGCTTTCCTTTTGGAACAAAGACAATAATACATTCATAATTATTTGATCCCTGGAGAATAATGTGATCTCTGTATAATTTTGAAGTTTATGAATAAATGTATTTTTGAGGTATAGTATACTTTACTTCCTATGCACATGTATGAAACTCTAGAGTATGACGCACAATTATTTAACGTGTGTTATTTTTATCTCAATTATGTTATATAGTTATGAACTTCCAAAACCAATTTCACTAATGTATCGATGCAGAAGATAAGACTCTTCCTCATCAACATAAAAATCTAGGAAAACTCAAATATTTACTTGTCGAGGACCTAAATTTAACAACCCTATGTATCCATCCTACTTAGATATGTATAGGTAGGGAGTGCTAACATTGGAACTAAATATTTTTAAAATGAAATTTCTTTTCTTTCACAAGAAAAATGAGAATTATCTAGCATTCATAGTACCAAATATGCTTTTTGGAATAAAGCCTCTAGTTTGGCTTTTGATTATCAAGTTCAAACATCAAACATCCTCACTAAGTGAAATATAAATGTAATTTTTGCTTCTCATTGGGAGTTTATACATCTTCTGTAGCATCAATCTTGGAATTTGTTATATTTTCCAAAGGAACATGTTTTGGTTCTTCAACATCTACAAATTTGTTATGATCATTATTCATACACATGCATCAAGGCTACAAGTTTCATTTAAAAATTTGAATAGGAACTTTATGGTTTGATATGAGTTGATATTTTTCATTCTATGATATTATCTACATATTTAATTTCCTGGTCTTGACATCTAATTTTTGTGTAATTTCTATGTGAAGTACTTATTGGTAGTAGTGACTAGATGGTCGGGAAAATTGTTTCATTACATACGATATGACTACGATACTAATTAAATTATTGCATCTATATAACGTTTTTTAAAGTTGTGTGTTTTTGTGAAAATATAAAATTACACTTTACATAGTTCAACCTTTTTATCACAGATTATGATTTAATTTTTGTTGCAACATTGGTACAAGCTACAATGGAAAATATAATTTTGGAAAAATGGGACAGAGTCATTGCACTAAGGAGGATTTAATATATAGAGTCTCGAACTTGTTGTGTCACAGAAAGGGTTAATGGGGGTTATGTTTAAATTTTGATAATTGATTTCACTCAACAACATTTAATTGACGAGGATGTTAATGAAGGGGACATACATCCATGGAAGATCATGGGTTTGAGTCACAACATAGGTAAATAAAAATACTGTGGTATTTTTAAATATTATTGATAGTATAATAAATATCTAATTTTAGTAAATACTAACCTAATTTACATTTCTTTATAGGTGAAAATGTTTCTTCTACATTTTATATTGGAGATAAGGTAGATCTTCTGCAACATGGAGTGAAGGTGGGTGAGGACTCGATATTCAATACAGATATTGGGCATAAAGTGCATGGAAATATGGTAAATAAAGGATGCATAGTGGTTAAAAATGAGAAGGTGTTAAAACATGATGCTCCTCTACCACCTCCAATAGGCTCTGAGCATACACTAGGGGGTGCATTGGAGTCTTATGAGATTTGGAAATAATCATATTTGGAACCTCACTCTCATGATCATGCCATAAATATTCCCTAAGATAGGGTATAATTCATATGTACAAAGGTTTCATCTACACATCAATTCATGGGAACAAGCATGTAAAGTTCCGAAGGAATGTTAGTTAATGTTCGTGAGGATGACATGGTTGAGGGTGAAACACTAGGTGAAATGGAATTTGGTGTTTTTTTGGAAGAGAGAGATGGAAATAGTGAAATATGTAGAAGTAGGGATAAGTTTATACAGGGTTTGATTATATGGCCAATAAATAAGTTTTTGGAAAACAAATGTGTGATATTAAGGGTGAAGGAAAAGTTCAAGGAACCACCCAAGGAAATGGTGATATGGCATGTTATAAAGGACAAAAATCCCTTAAAAATTGGGTTGGGTATATCTGTAATAAAAAATATAGAAACTCAATTTATATTCATGTAACAAGGCCATATAAAAGTATTAAATAAGTTATGGCTAAAAAAAAATTGCAAAATGTCAAACAGAAAAAGACGAAGAGAAAGAAATTCAATTTTCTATAGTCTAGGTATGTTTTCTCATTGAGTACAAGAAATTGGAAGTGTTAGACATTAAGATTTCCAACTAGTGCATTTTTTCCCTCCTTGATGTATTCAATAAGGAAACATTTGAATTCATAGACCTTGACAATTAGTGTAGGTGGAAACACTCGATTTTCTTCAATTATATGATATGTATCCATCGTTCAGGTAAATAATATATATATACATATGCTTTTTAGGTTGGAAGACATTCTTACGTAGGTTCCATCTATGACTTAATGGCTGTGCCCCATAGGAAAGAACCCAAGCTCAATAATGATGAATACACCAAGTGCAGTTAAAAGTGATAGAAGCATGAAAAGAAAGTGATTGTTATTATCATTTTTTGTATGTTTTATCATCTTTATCATGGATAATTCTCAAATACTCTTCCAAAGGAGTATTTGAGCATTGTCCATGATAAAGATGATAAAACAATGACTTCAATCCCAATGCTACTTGTCAAATCAAAATCTATTGTAGGAACAAATTTAGGTTTGTCATTGACAAGTATGCTAACACATGCGAACAAGACAGGAGGTTTTTTTCATTTCCCCCTACCATTTTTACATATTGGATCACAATTTACTATTACATCCCTTATGTTAGAGTCGGTCTTTTCATTCCTCCGTCAGAGATCAAAATCTCTTTTGTTGCATTTCATTTTAGGTGTCTCATTCAGTTCAGTCATCTGCATTCCGTTAGGGGCATGGATTTTCTAACGGTAGGGAGATTTTTACTTATGTTCCTCATGTCTTGTACCTGCTGGCTCAGGTCTGTTCATCAAAGTCCATCAAAATAATTTCTAGTCAATGATAGTAAATGTTTGGTCTTTTGGTGGTCAAAGAGTATTTTAGGGTTTTCAGTCTCATTAGGTTTATGGTTTCACTAATTTAGTCTTCAAAGTGTCCAATAATGCCAGCGGGCATGAGAGGGAGATTCGAAATAAGTTTCACTGCAAAAATTTCATCGTCATATTGCTTGATCATGATTCTTCTTCAAAACTCTATTTTGAAGAAAAATCGTCAATTTTGTATTTTGTAATAAATGCCATGTAAATTTTCAATTCTTCAGTTGTGAAATTCTTCAGGCGTAGCCCTGGTCACCTTTTCCAAATCCAATGTCAGCTATCCCTGCAAAAAAATGGCAAAAATTTTCGTCATTCAGTCAAAAAAAACTCACAGTGGAAGAGCAAAACAGAGTTTACATTAAAATTTGAAAGTGCCAAAGTTCTGCAACATAATTAAAGTGGGTTGGTCAAAATGAAAAATCAAAATGCATTGATATATAAGGTATTTTCCACATTCAAATTTCATTTGTACACCAAAGACACAATTGAAGTCAAGGCAAATCGTGGAGGAAGAAAAAGTCAGTGTGAAAACCGAGACCGTGTGTGAAATCACCTGCACGGCGCATTGGGTGAAGGTTGCGGCACATATAAAGTGCGCAGCGCATAGGGCAGTTTCGCACTGTGCAATTTTGTTCCTGTGCGGTGCATACATTGTGCGCGGCACACTGGGTTGTGCCCGCGATGCACAGGGCAAACACACAGATTTTTGGCTATTGCTTCCAAAAAATTCAATCGACATGGTTTTTTCTACCCAAGTAAGTTCAAGTGATCCTTTTAGTGCCCTTTAACTCGTGATTGGCGTGGTTATATGATGGAGTATAAGATTTTGAAGGTTGAAAACATAAACCCTATCTTATTGATAAAACTGCCCCTTAGGGTTTTGTGTTGAAATTTAAAAAAAAAAATTGTGCCATTCCCCACCTTGTCTTCCCATCTCCCATTATCTCATTATCCCATTATCTCCTCAAATACACCATTCTCTTACATCCCAAGGTCATTCACTCCCAAGTCCTATTATCCCTATCCCTAAACCCTACCATTCCCTATCACTCTCCCTCTTCCATATCGCTTATAAAAATTCCCAAAACCTCAACTTCCCCAAATAGTTCAGTGGTTGTCCCTTCTCCCAAAGTTTGTAAAATCAAAAGCTTTCAAAAGACAAAGTACCACTTGACAAGACTTTAGTGTCCCCACTGTCCTATTTTTCCCACAGTCCCTTTCCTTTGACACACATTCGGCATTAAAACGAAAGGCACCAAAATTTTCATTCTCACTTTCGACAAGATGAACATACACCTTGCAACACCATGGAGACGGATGCAGATACATCATATAACAAGACGGTGATTCCGCCACTAAACTGCAGGCACCAAGAAGGCATTGAGGCGGCGTAACAAGTGTGACAAACTCCAAATATTGACCGAAGCTTCTTTGGCAAAGCATAGCATTTGATCAGGGACCTCCAGCCCAAATTTCAAGGAATTTGGCAAAAATTTTGTCAATTTTGATTTTTTTGGTCACAAAACAAGTTTTTTTGCCCGACACGTAGCGCCACCTTGCACGCGCTTATAATTGGCAGCTCTTCAGGGGGGAAACTTTACATTTCTGGATTTTTTATCAAAATTTATGATCGCTCATGAATTACCTCAGGATTTCATCAAGTTCTTGGTTGCCTAAAGGGTCAAAAACACCCTAAAAATGGCGTTTCTGCCACCTTTTGCACCCACAGGAAGTAGTGTTGGGATATTGAACTTTTGGAGGGGAAAATGGCAACCAAATCCAGAACTTCTACTTGGGTTCAAAAGTAGACATGCAGAGATTTCCAACGAGCTATCATGAGCTCAATTTTGACTTCGGGAAGTGCCTCAAAATAAACTCCAACGTTGTGCTACGCATAGATATTTTGGGCGCGATGCATAGAGAATTTTGGCCTATTTTTCACTCAACAGCTCAGAATTTCGCCTAGTTTTGGCCAGTTTCACTTTTTCATGTAATTTTTGATGTAACTTGATGTAATTTCATGTCCATGATGTAATTTTGGCACATTTTTACTCATTCTAGAAGATTCATTCACCAAAAGGTGAAATGTAAGTGAATGGATCAGTTTCCTAGCATATAGAGGCAAGTTGTTTCATGGCCTATTTTCTAGTTCCTAGTTTAGATATGGTTGAAACAGCTCCTAGAATGATGAGCTCGACCCCTAGGGGCATGGGAATGGGTTAGGATTGTCTATATGATGTATTTTCTTAGTCATTTTCAGGGTTGGACATTTGGGATTGCTTGGCACTTCATTGTACATTTCATCTTTGCACTTTTGGCAAAGGAATAGACCAGCGTTTGCAGCACTTTTTGGGATCCATGTGGCTCTATTTTTTGATGGTGTGTTTCTCTATGTATCTGTAAGTTCACTGATGTTTATGTGTACCATTTTCATTCTCTTTTCTTCTTAAACTGAAAAAACAATTTATAAAGGTAGAATTCATTGGTTTGCTTTGCTCTGCCTTCAGTTTTGTTTAGTTTTTCATGTTTTCATTTGTTTGAGGAGGACTCTTGAGACCCTCTTTCCCTCTTCAGCTCCTCACTAGTCTGATCCATCCATTCACTCAATCTAAAGCATTAAAACTATTTCCTTCCTTGCCCCAATCAGAATTCTGCAAAAAACTAGGCCTAATCCCCGCACCCAAAACTGCCTTTCCCTTTGATCCAAGAAAAAGCCCCCTACAACACAATCAAACCCCTTCACTTATATACCTAGCCTAAAATTAGCTTTTATTTCGGTCATCTCAAGACCTATTGATTACTTTTCGCTGAGATTGACCCGGAGAGAGCCCTCTCCTGTTCTGGTAGGGCTAGCTACCAGACTGAGCATGGTTTGATGTTACCCTGAATTCTGCCTTCTTTCAGCATGAGGTAGATTTAGGCAATAGCATAGTGGCGACCATACTGGGGACAAAAATGGTTTTCTTGTTGGTGTTATTTGTTTTATAAGCTACAGACGGAGCCTGAAGTTATGCCAGGTAGCCTTCGAAATGCTCTTGCTTTGCATTAGCGAAAGTACATAAACGATGCTTCAGTCAATCTCTGGTCTATTTTGTAAACGTAACATCTGACTTGTAAAATGCCCCAGTACATGTATCAAGTTAAATCTGATGGTTGCTGGTGGACAACGATTAGATATAAGAAGGCTGAAATCATTCACCTGGTGACTCCAACTCAATGTAGAGACTCCACTGGAGGACTAACTATTTCTCTGAGAAAATGGAAGGATCTTACACAAAGTTCAGGTATCCAAAGTGTAATGGTATTCAGGACCTAGTCTGCTTTCTGTAAATTACTTCTTTGTTGTTCTTGAAGCTGTCCTGAACGTTTTTCAGAATTTTTTGTATGATAAAGGTGATCAAAATCTTCACTCGACCCATTCAAAAAGTGTAAATGCTGAGTTTCCCTTTGATCGTGGCCTCCTTACTTTTCCCACATCTTATGATGACTAACTTCAGAGTGATGAGCCTAAAGAAAACAAAACTGATCCCGTAGCTCTTGTATATACTCCTACACCTTTTATAGTCCCAGATAGTTATAAACCTCTTGTTTTACCTTCTGTTCTCCATGCTTTCCCTGAAAATTATTACCTATATTTTCCGAGATTTGACGGTGAATGTAACAATGTCAACGCTGAGCAACATGTGCAGAATGTTGAAACTTTTCTAGATCTTTTTGAAGTTGATGAATAAGATGTTAGTATCGGAATTTTTTCTCTTTCTTTGCAAGGCAAAGTCATGTGTTGGTTCAAAGCCCTGCCTGATGCGAGCATCTCAGATTTCCAGCATTTCGTCAAAGTTTTCCTCGATAGGTGGGTGATCGGACAGAACCCTTTCCTTATTTTAGACGAGTATGCCCAGCTGAAAAGACAGTCAGGGGAGACAGTACAACAGTTTTTCGCTAGATTCAATCGAGTCTATTATTCGATACCTGTTGATATAAGACCCCCTCCTGGCTCGGCCCTTTTACATTACCCAGGTGCTTTTGATGTAGAAATGGAGTTTCAACTAAGAGAAAGGAATGTTGCAACACTTGAAAAGATACAGAGTAGTGCAGTAAATGTAGAAGCTAATCTTTTGATCAAAAGAGCAAGGCTTAAGGAAGAAGAAAAGAAGAATGTTGCAGAGCACCTGACACCTTCAGAGGAAAAGCTTGACCTTTTGGTAAACGTAGTAGAAGAGATGATGCAAAAGATAACCACAAGGAATGAGTATAATGTTCAAGCCCATGACTCACTGATTGAAGATGAACAAGTGGCTGATCCAAAACATTTTGTTTCTTATCCCAGTTGTCATAGATCTGATAATGATTATTTTGTAGATCATCTTGGAGAAGAGAGATCTGTTGATTTGACATGTATGCTTGATGATGTGTTTTATACTGATGATTTGCCTCAGTTTGATCAGTATGATGATGATTATGCTCTCCAAACAGAAGCTAATCTTGTAGACAAATTAGCAGCTAGTTTTTGGAAGGAGGAAGTTCACTTTCAGCAGTTCGAATACAATGATCAGCCATCACATATCAGCTATGGAAATGATGAGGAAAGTGCAACAAATTTTGAAGTAAGTGAAGGATATTTGCCTTTTTGTTTTGATTCATTTCAGTTCATCGGAGACAAATTCCATGTAATCAGAAATCAACTGTCAACAAGTCTTGATTTGGACCATCTTAAGGGCAATAAAAACCTTGTTCAAGAATTCTCATATTCAGATTTGCAGCCCCCTAAAGCCATTGATTTTCAAGTTGAAGATGAGGACATGGAAGCTAGCACATATGATCAGATGATACAAGATGACTCCGTACCATTTTGTTTTGAATCATTTCAGTTTTTGAAGGGTAAATTGCATAGTAAATCTTCAAATGAGCGGCTTGTAGGAAATCAACAATCTCTCAGTTTTAATGTTGAGGATGAGACGGATAGAGAAATTCTTGAGAAAGTTGTTAATGATAAATATTCCCCTGAAATGACTGATAAAATCATTTTGGATACAAAACCCTCCCTAGCACCAGATTTTCAGCCACAAACGCAATTGAAGGTCAGATTACAGATGAAGGCGTGGAAGTTGAAATACATGATTTAATGATGCAAGAGGATTCTGTACCATTTTGTTTCGAAGCATTTCAGTTTATAAGGCAGAATCTTTGTAATATATCTAAAGAAAAAGATGAACAGCCAGTAGGATGTCATACAGTTTCAATGGATACCTCGCAACAGTCTTCTCAAGTTTTTGATGATCCTATTTCTTGTGTGTTGGATGATGTTTTCTGTAAAAGTTCTTCTCCATTGGCTAACCATGTGTCAGAAAAGAATGTTGATAATAATCTTATTCAAAAGTCGCCTTCATTGTCTTGTTTAACAGATTTTTCATTACAAAACCCATACCAAGGTTTGCAGTCATATGAGGAGATTGATAAAGGAGACTTTTGTTCTGTTTGGAATCAGCAACAGAGTTTGGTTATTCACGAAATTCAGGATCCTTTTGACAGCATGCCACTGTCACCAAAGAAAGACAGCACAAATGTGAGGAAAATCTTAATATCCAGCTATGAAGATTACCTGGACCAAAGCAGTAATGTGTTAATGGAAATCAAAAGCTATGTTTATGAATATCCTTTCGCAGTATTTTTGAAGTCATCCAGTCAACTCATGCTTTGCAAGTTTATTAGCAGTCAACTTGATTCCAAGTTTCCATGGCAGTTTCCCTTCAATTCTTCCCTTTTCCGGTGCATCAGAAAGCATTTGGGAAGAAATCAAATAGCAGCCAGGATGCTTACATGGTTGCATTGGCTATTCCATTTCACTTGATCAGGTGGTGAAAATAACAGTTAGAGTAGGTTTGATGAATAAGCTCAATTATGAGCATCTTTCCAGTTTGTTAATTATGTTTTAGTCATTTTTGGTTTTATTATGGTTTTCAGTTTTAGCCTTGAGTCAGAGTCAGTCTGCATAATGTCAATTTTCATGTTTTGACTCCATTTCCCAATGGATGGACTCACTGTCTGCTCTCCCAAAGATCTGCAGTCCTTAGCACCTCCAAGGAGCTACCATCCCCATTGGAGCCAATGTTAGAGTCGGTATTTTCATTCCTCCGTCAGAGATCAAAATCTCTTTTGTTGCATTTCATTTTAGGTGTCTCATTCAGTTCAATCATCTACATTCTGTTAGGGGCATGGAGTTTCTGAAGGTAGGGAGCTTTTTACTTATGTTCCTCATGTCTTGTACCTTCTGGCTCAGGTTTGTTCATCAAAGTCCATCAAAATCATTTCCAGTCAATGACAGACAATGTTTGGTCTTTTGGTGGTCAAAGAGTCTTTTAGGGTTTTCAATCTCATTAGGTTTAGGGTTTCACTAATTTAGTCTTCAAAGTGTCCAATAATTCCAGCGGGCACATGAGGGAGATTCGAAATAAGTTTCACTACAAAAATTTCATCGTCATATTGCTTGATCATGATTCTTCTTCAAAACTCTGTTTTGAAGAAAAATTGTCAATTTTGTATTTTGTAATAAATGCCATGTAAATTTTCATTTCTTCAGTTGTGAAATTCTTCAGCCGCAGCCCTGGTCACCTTTTCCAAATCCAATGTCAGCTATCCCTGCAAAATATTGACAAAAAGTTTCGTCATTCAGTCAGAAAAAATCAAAGTGGAAGAGGAAAACAGAGTTTACATTAAAATGTGAAAGTGCCAAAGTTCTACAACATAATAAAAGTGGGTTGGTCAAAATTAAAAATCAAAATGCATTGATTTATAAGGTATTTTCCACATTCAAATTTCATTTGTACACCAAATACATCATTGAAGTCAAGGCAAATCATGGAGGAAGCAAAAGTCAGTGTGAAAACCGAGACCGTGTGTGAAATCACCTGCGCGACGCATTGGGTGAAGGTCGCGGCGCATAGGGCAGTTTCGCACTGTGAAATTTTGTTCCTGTGCGGCGCATTGGGTTGTGCACACGGTGCATAGGGCAGACACACAGATTTTTGGCTATTGCTTCCAAAAACTTCAATCGACTTGGTTTTTTCTACCCAAGTAAGTTCATGTGATCCTTTTAGTGCCCTTGAACTCATGATTGGCATGGTTATATGATGGAGTATAAGAGTTTGAAGGTTGAAAACATAAACCCTATATTCTTGATAAAACTTCCCCTTAGGGTTTTGTGTTGAAATTTTAAAACAATTTTTGTGCCATTCCCCACCTTGTCTTCCCATCTCCCATTATCTCATTATCCCATTATCTCCTCAAATACACCATTCTCTTACATCTCAAGGTCATTCACTCCCAAGTCCTATTATCCCTATCCCTAAACCCTACCATTCCCTATCACTCTCCCTCTCTCATATCGCTTATAAAAATTCCCAAAACCTCAACTTCCCCAAACAGTTTAGTGGTTGTCCCTTCTCCCAAATTTTTTCAAATAAAAAGCTTTCGAAAGACAAAGTACCACTTGACAAGACTTCAGTGTCCCCACTCTCTTATTTTTCCCACAGTCTCTTTCCTTTGACACACATTCAGAATTAAAATGAAAGGCACCAAAATTTTCATTCTCACTTTCGACAAGCTGAGCATACACCTTGCAACACCATCGAGACGGATGCAGATACATCATATAACAAGACAGTGATTCCGCCACTGAACTGCGGGCACCAAGAAGGCATTGAGGCGGCGTAAAAAGTGTGACAAACTCCAAATATTGACCAAAGCTTCTTTAGCCGAGCATAGCATTTGATTAGGGACCTCCAGCCCAAATTTCAAGGAATTTGGCAAAATTTTTGTCAATTTTGATTTTTTTGGTCACAAAACAAGTTTTTCTGCCCGATGCGTGGCGCCACCTTGCGCGCGCTTATAATTGGCAGCTCTTCAGGGGGAAAAATTTACATTTCTGGATTTTTTTATCAAAATTTATGCATGCTCATGAATTACCTAAGGATTTCATCAAGTTTTGGGTTTCCTAAAGGGTCAAAAACACCCTAAAAATGGCCTTTCTGCCACTTTTTGCAACCACAGGAAGAAGTGTTCGGAGATTGAACGTTTGGAGGGGAAAATGGCAACCAAATCCAGAAATTCCACTTGGATTTGAAAGTTGACAGGTAGGTATTTCTAATGAGCTATCATGAGCTCAATTTGGACTTCGGGAAGTGCCTCAAAATTAGCTCCAAATTTTTGTTATGCATAGAGATTTTGGGTGCGGCGCATAGAGAATTTTGGCCTATTTTTCACTCAGCAGCTCAGAATTTCGCCTAGTTTTGGCCAGTTTCACTTTTTCATGTAATTTTTGATGTACCTTGATGTAATTATGACACATTTTTACTCATTCTAGAAGATTCATTCACCAAAAGGTGAAATGTAAGTGAATGGATCAGTTTCCTAGCATATAGAGGCAAGTTGTTTCATGGCCTATTTTCTAGTTCCTAGTTTAGATATGGTTGAAACAACTCCTAGAATGATGATCTCGACCCCTAGAGGCATGGGAATGGGTTAGTCTTGTCTATGTGATGTCTTTTATCAGTCATTTTCAGGGTTGGACATTTTGGATTGCTTTGCATTTCATTGTACATTTCATCTCTGCACTTTTGGCAAAGGAATAAACCAGGGTTTGCAGCACTTTTTGGGATCCATGTGGCTCTGTGTTTTGATGGTGTGTTTCTCTATGTATCTGTAAGTTCACTTATGTTTATGTGTACTATTTTCAATCTCCTTTCTTCTTAAACTAAACAAACAAGTTATAAAGGTAGAATTCATTGGTTTGCTTTGCTCTGCCTTCAGTTTTGTTTAGCTTTTCATGTTTTCATCTATTTGAGGAGGACTCTTGAGACCCTCTTGCCCTCTTCAGCTCCTCGCTGGTCTGATCCATCCATTCATTCAATCTAAATCATCAAAACTATTTCCTTCCTTGCCACAATCAGAATTCTGCAAAAACTAGGCCTAATCCCCGCACCCAAAACTGCCTTTCCCTTTCATCCAACAAAAAAACCCCTAAAACACAATCAAACCCCTTAACTTATATACCTAACCTAAAATTAGCTTTTATTTCGGTCATCTCAAGCCCTATTGATTACTTTTCGCTGAGATTGACCCGGAGAGAGCCCTATCCTGTTCTGGTAGGGCTAGCTACCAAACTGAGTGTGGTTTGATGTTACCCTGAATTCTGCCTTCTTTCAGCCTGAGGTAGATTTAGGCAATAACACCTTACAAAGTTCTTAAGGGACCTTGAACACCCACAAATTTACATATATGGTGATTCTACTTTATGAGAGTGGAAGTTCAAGAAATCCACTTGCAAATGCATTACTTGACACCTCTATTTACTTAAAATTTAAAGTGTACAATAATGATTTTATATATCATGGAAGATAACATAAAAAAAATTATTTTAAAACTCTTCCTCCACATTTTTTGTTATGGTTGGAAAATGCAACAAGTGATAATAAAAATCACTTTCTTTTCATGTTTCTGTCACTTTTAACTGCACTTAGTGTATTCATCATTAATGAGGTTGGGTTATTTCCTATGGGGCACACCAGTTAAGACATATATGGAACCTACGTAAGAATGTCTTCCAACCTAAAAAGTATGTATATATATAATTTACCTGAATGATGTATACATATCATATAAATGAAGAAAATTGAGTGTTTCCACCTACACTAATTGTCAAGGTCTATGACTTCAAAAGTTTCCTTAATGAATACATCAAGGAGGGAAAAAATGCAGTAGTTGGACATCTTAATGTCTAATACTTCCAATTTCTTGTACTCAGTGATGTTCCCGTACTAAGGTACAAACAATCCATAAGAGACATTGAGTGCTTAGAGCCAGTTGAATTACATAATATATATGATGAAGCTCGGCCTATAATTCCCATATGGAAGCCATATCTCTTAGCTTCCAAAAATAATGATGCCTATTTAAATGAATTAAAGAAGGATAACATCATACATAAAAATGTGGAGAGATGATATCAGGAATGAGGATTCACCATTGTTATAGAAGAATGGAAAAATAAATTAGTTTATTGGGAAAGAGTTATTGATACATTATATAAAATCTATAATGATCATAGAATAATACATGGAAGTGCTTCTTCTTCTAAGGATTCTCGCCCCAAACAAATCACATTGTTGAAGTTGATCATAATGCACTCCATGTAATCTCAAGTATTATGGATGGAGATTTTTACAATGCAATAGATGAAAAAATATACGTTGGACCCAAAAGAAACAAGCCAAAGCCAACATTCAATCCAACTATTTATGTTGAGAAAGGAAAGATGTTTCTAGTTAGATCAGGAAATGAGGATGAAAGAGAGAAGATTTGGATGGAAAAATACATCTAAGATATCTATAGGGATAATTAGTGTGATATTATTCTTGTAAAGGTTGATTGGTGGAAGCTTACTTTAGGGAAATACAACAAATTTTTTTTAGAGCAATAGTAGGTATGAAATCCTGATGAAACATAACTTGGCTCAATTCGTATTAATACCATAGTGTGGGCATGTATGCCAAAGAAAGAACATGGCAAGAAGACCAATATAAATAAATATGTTGTAGAAGTCATTCTTGATCCACTTGAGAGAATATATTAAGATTATGTTGATATTATTCATGAATGTAATTTTATTTTTTGAAGGATCTATTAAAATACATTCACACACACTTTTCAATATTTGTCGTATATCAAATATTATCTTCATATTAATTTTCGGGGTGTTTTATATTGTCTAGTATTTCAATGTAATCATGTGGTGATAAAAATTACATTACAATGCCATAAAATATTTAATTTTTCAAATATTTGTTTCACCAACATGACTTCTCACCATATCAAATATGCATTATCAAATTCAATAATGCACTTAAAAACAACATCTTCTAAACTTGATCTATTAAAAAATAGTGGCGTAGCTATTTAGTATTATATTTAATATAAACCATGTAAACACTTAATGAATAAATTATAGACACTTTAATAATGCTTGAAGTGATTTTGCCTTAATATTCCTTATTATAATCTACATAAATCAAATTTCTTATTTTGTTTCACTCTAATTTATAAAAAAAAATGATTTTAATCATTGAACAACAAGACTAGACTTATAAAATATTTCCTCTTATAGATTTTGAAGTGGTGAAAGCATTGTACTAGTATAATAAATTTGTACTCAACATAGGAAAAGTAGATAGGTTCAATTTAAAATGGTCAATAATAATAAGAACCACAATATTAAGATATTTTTAACTAACTTGATAGGTAAAAAAATCTATACAAAATCTATTATTCATGAGTCAAATTCAAGACAAATATTAATATTAATGATAATAGAAATAATGTGGAATCTAATTTTTAGATGAATGTAAATATGTTCTTTTCGATATAATATCCTTGAACACTCTAGGAATAAAAACTGAGCATTTGTAATAAATAGTTTAGTAGATTTTCTCCCTTTCCTCTTGTATTTGAAAATAATCAGACTGTACTACTTTGTTACTATTCTAATTCATGATTTATTTTTATCATTAAAATAATTAGTAATTAAGCTACCAGGCTCATTCTATAACCCAATATGAGGGGATGTCGAATTTTGTTCGTCTGTTCTGTTGTAAAGTAATAGTAAAAAAACTATGTTACTGAGATGTTTATATCTTATACTTTTCAAAAATATTTCAGCTAGAGATTCAACCAAATTATTTGAACATCTATATTAACTAATTTATGTCAAGATCAACTTCATTTATATCTATATATAGAGAAAATACGTTTTTATGGTTAAAATTTTTATTTTTTCTTATATATACTCTATTTAGCATTCAAAAATACAACTTAAACAATGAAAAATAACACATTGTATTTTTCACTATAAAAATGTTTGCACGTGAAAAACTCTGATCCCTCTGGGCTACATAAGATGGATCTATGCTGGTATATATTCCAGACATTACTATGATCATTTTTCATTAAATAACTTTATACTTAATATACATCTTACATGTTAATCTATTATTCATTAAGTAAACATCAATGAACTTATTTTTTAGCACAATCGTACAAAAAATAAATAATAAATAAATTATGCTACTACTCTCATTCAACATTTAATTTGATCATAAGAAAGTATTTTCTCATCAAATCTAAAATGGTGCAAACTTCCCACAATATTATGTAATAATTATGGTGATAATGATGATTATCATCCACTTTTTAGAAAATTATATATTATAGAGCAATGCAACACGTAAAATATGCGGAAAACACAAGCACACAAAACACATAAAACAAGAGAGACACAGATATATGTGGTTCACCTAGTTTTGGCTACGTCCACCCTGAACAGCCACTCCCTTTCTATTATCTAGAGAAATCAAGCCACACAACCTACATCAGAGCCGTTGTAATATCTTCTGTTCTCTCTCACAGTCTCCCTATCTGTTTCTCTCTCTGAGAATACACATACAATACACATCCACAATACAATACCCTCATACGAAGTGAGGGGTTGCCTTCTAGGGAAAAAACCCTAAACTAAACATAACTTCTACCGTCATATTATCCACCTAATGAACGACCCAGATTGACTAGAAATTACTATACTTTTACAAGGCAATTTTACATTTTTTTTTAGCTTCGGGGGCACTGCCCCCAAAACACCCACCAGGGGATCGCTAGTGATCCAGGTGGATATTGGTGGCCACCCACCTATTCCACTTAGGTCCCCACCATTGTCTCTTTCAGTTTTTTAGTTTCAGCATAACTTACTATTTTTAGCAGTTTTTCAGGTCCTGAACTTCCGGAGCCGTTTTGAGGCCCTAAATGACATTTTTTGGGCATCGTGCCTCCAACAAATATCATTCCGTTCTGGAATGATATTCATGGTGAAAGTTGTATTCCTCGGACAAAGATTTCTAATGATGTATCATGTGCATCAAACGGAGATAGTATGCCAAAGTTACGTCCCTGGGAAGTTGAAACACCAATTTACCCAAACGGGGTCCATAGTTTTGGCGCTTCATCTCCTAGGGTTAGGTTTTTGGATGTTTAGGGTTCTCCATTGTTTCTCAATAATAAATAGGCCCTCGAGCCTCATTGTAGCTCAGTTCAGAGGCCTGTAGCCACCACATCTCTTCTCAGAGATAGCTACCAGCGCCCTAGCTAGTTTTATTTCCATTCTGTCTGTAAGCAAATTTCAGTTCTTTGATATTAATGAAATGAAGTGTTATTTCCGCCGCATCTCTGTATTTATGGTTATATGTTTATTCTGTTGCGTTCCTGCATAAATCCGGATCAGTGGTATCAGAGCGGTCTGCTTTTTCTCGATCCTTCTTTGCATGTCCCCAACGAGGTCGAGGTATAAGGAGCTAGGGCTCGATCTGGTGGAACCTTTGCAAGATCATCCTCGCAAACCTCGACGGACGCCCATGGGGGACGAAAAGAAAGATGAGGGAGCAGGAGATCCTATCAAAATATTGCTCGAGGAGGCCCTCGAAAAACAAAGGAACGCGATGATGGATAGCTTTGCTCATATCCTTCAACGACTGCCCACCGGCGGCGCATCTGCATCCAGTAGCCACTCTGGAGTTGCGACTCCCTTTAAGGTACAAGTAAATTTTGACATTCCCATATTTGAGGGTCAAATAGACGTAGATGCCGTAGATAGATGGTTGAATCTATTAGAAGGATATTTCTCTGTTCATGACTTTTCAAACCGGGAGAAGATTATTTTTGCACTCCTCAAAGCTACCCCCCATGTTAAGGACTGGTGGGAAACCTACTGTGAGAACAAGGACCAGACAGAACCCTCTCTGTTCTCGGCCGTACTAACTTGGAATTCTTTCCGAGACGCCGTCAAGGAACAGTACTATCCCGTGGGGAGCTATGAGGACAAGTACATACAATGGACCACGCTGCGACAACAAAGGGATCAAGATGTGCATGAGCTGACGAATCTGTTCCATACCCTGCACACAAAGTTGGGTATCAAAGATTCAGAGAAACATTTGGTGCTAAAGTATCGCAGCTGTCTGCACAGATACATTCAGGAGGAAATGGAGTTCCTCGACATCTCCTCGCTTGGTATGGCATACCGGTATGCTGCCAAGATTGAGCAGAAATTCAAACAGAAGAAGCGAGACTTTGGATCTGCGAATCAAAAGCAAGGAAAAGGTGCTTCCAAACCACAAAACAAAGGACAGAGCCAAGGCATGGCGGCTAAAGACAACCCGTCAAAGCCATAAGAAAAGAACAGCACCACAAATCCAAAGAAGGACACAGGAAAGTGGTGTGAGTTCCATAAGAGCTCCACTCACAACACAAGTGAGTGTCAGGCCAAGCAATTGCTAGTGGCCGAGATGAGGGCTTCTGAGTCAGATGCATGCTCCGACTCTGAATCAGAACCTGAAAAGGGGACTGAAAAAAGGAAAAATCTTATTGATGCGGAGCCCAATGCCACTGTTGCCACTACAAAGATCCAGAAGGAGGAACCGGAAGATCCAGAGGAGGAGGAACGTCTCTTCCACTCCCAGATGTGGGTAAAGGGATCCCCTGTACAGTTCATTGTCGACAATGGGAGCCAAAAGAACCTCATTTCAGCAGACACCGTGAAGCGGTTGGGCTTGCCGACCACAGCTCACCCACATCCATACACCATCGGGTGGCTTCACCATGGACGAGATCTCCGCGTCAGCCAGCAATGCCACCTTCCCTATAGCATCAAGCCCTTCACGGATGAGGTATTATGTGATGTTTCTCCTATTGATGTTTCTGATGTATTATTAGGACAACCATACTTGTGGAAGCGTCATGCTGTGTATGAATATCGACCTCATGTTGTTATTGTTACTTTGGGAAATAAGTTCTACAGGATACCAGAGGTACCACCTCCTGTGGCTATCTCTTTGGTTACAGCAAAACAATGTAGTAAGCTCATTTCCCAAACCAGGAAATTTGTTTTCCTGATGATCTGCCCCCAGGGCAAGAAGAATACTGTGGCCACGACCTCCAGACAGGGCTCCTCTGCACAACAGCAACAAATGGATAAGGTTATGGAGGAGTACGGGGAAATCTTCACCTCACCCACAGGGGTTCCTCTGCACTGTCAGGTCAAGCACCCGATTGATCTGACCCCAGGTGCGCCGCTACCCAATGGACCGATCTATCGGCACTCTGTTCTGGAGAATGATGAAATCAAGAGGCAGATTCAGGAGCTGTTGCAGAAAGGTCACATCAGACCAAGTTCATCGCCGTGTGGGAGCCCGATCGTGTTGGTACAGAAGAAGGATGGGACGTGGAGACTCTGTATTGACTATCGGGTGCTGAACAAGATCACTGTCCGGAATAGGTACCCAATCCCACGGATTGATGACCTTCTGGACCAACTCAAAGGTGCAAAATATTTCAACAAGATTGACCTGAAGTCTGGGTATCACCAGGTACCAATTGAACCCTCTGATGTGTGGAAGACTGCCTTCAAAGCCAAGGAAGGCCTTTTTGAATGGCTAGTCATGCCTTTCGGGTTGAAAAATGCCCCCGCAACCTTCATGAGGATGATGGATGACATCTTGCGGCCATTCACCAACTCATTTGTAGTGGTGTACTTGGATGACATTCTGATCTTCAGCAAGACTTGGGAAGAGCACCTTCACCACATCCGACAAGTCCTCCAAACATTGCGACAACACAAGTTGTGTGCCAATTTGGAAAAGTGCACGTTTGGCATGACCCAGGTTCAATATCTGGGATACATTATTGATGAAAGGCGGGTGCATGTGGATCCAGCCAAGATCCAAGTCATTCGGGATTGGCCAGCCCCAACCACTATAATAGAGCTTCGCAGCTTTCTGGGTCTTGCTAATTTCTATCGTAGATTCATGTTGGGATTCTCTCATATCACTTGGCCCTTGAGTCAAGTCACCAAGGGAGGAGCGAGAGCAAAATTCTTTTGGTCAGAACCTCAATAGAAGGCATTCACAGAATTGAAAAATCACCTCTGTTCTGCCCCAGTGCTCACATTACCAGACTTGCAACATCCATTTGAGATCGAGACAGATGCCTCTGACTATGCTATTGGGGTAGTTCTTACTCAACAGGGACATCCAGTGGCATATCACAGTGAGACATTGTCTGAGACAGTTCGCAAGTATCCCACCTATGACAAAGAAATGTATCCCATTGTGCAAGCCTGTCGACAATGGAAGCATTACATTTTGGGGAAGGAAACAATCATCCACACAGACCACCGGCCCCTGCAGTTCATACAGACACAAGGGAAGTTGCAGAATGATCGCCATCAGAAGTGGTCCACATATCTGCAACAGTTTCATTTGAATATCAAGTACAAGAAGGGTAGCACCAATAATGTTGCAGACTGCCTCAGCCGACCACCGATCGTGGCGCTCACCACCGTGCTCAACTCTTGTGGGCACGAGACTTCTAATTGGCCACTTCTCTATGAGAGTGACCCAGAATTCGGCCACACTTACAAGGCACTCTTGGGGGGCACGCAAGTTCCAAATTTTCACCTCCAAGATGCACTTTTATGTCACCTGGGACACCTTTGTGTTCCTTCAAGCGAGCGTGCCAAGATGATATGGGAAGCACACTACAGTCGAGTCGCTGGGAATTTTGGGGTCGAGAAAACAGTAGCAATACTACAGAAGTATTTCTATTGGCCGAACCTTCGAAAGGATGTCAAGAAGCACATCAGATCCTGCACTGCTTGTGCCATTGCCAAACCGACCATCAAGAAGCAAGGCCTATATACTCCACTGCCTACCCCTAATCGACCTTGAGAATCCATCTCCATGGATTACATGTCGGGCTTGCCTTATACTAAGATTGGAAATGACTGTGTTTTCGTGGTCGTTGACAGATTCTCAAAGATGGCCATTATGGCGGCCTGTAAGAAGAATATCACAGTAGAAGCCACTGCTAAAATCTTCTTTGAACGAGTGTGGGTGCACTTTGGGATCCCACAGTCTATCATATCAGATCGAGATAGCAGGTTCCTCAGCACATTTTGTTCCAGCCTCTGGTCATTGTTGGACACAAAGCTCACCAAGTCCACAGCTTTCCATCCCCAAACAGATGGCCAGAAAGAGGTCGTCAACAGAATGATTGTACACATTCTGCGCATGTACAATTCAAAGAATCCACGCACTTGGGACAAGAGCCTCCCCTATGTACAACATAGTTATAACAGGGCTCTCCACAGTTCAATTGGCCATAGCCCCTTTCAGGTGGCCTTGGGATTCCAACCACTATGTCCCATTGACGTAGCCATGCCATTTGCAGCTGCTCAGGCCTATTTAGCTCATGTCCAGTCTGAAGTTGACAAAGCAAGTAGCTTCATCGAGTGCATTCAACACATCCGCCAACAGGTTCATGATATATTGGAAAGAGCCAATGCAAAGTACAAGCAACACCATGATCAACACCGGGTGCCACACAACTTCCAGGTGGGCGACAAAGTATGGCTACATTTGCAGAAGGAGCGCCTCACTGGACCCCACCGCAAGCTTCGCCCACTTCGATACGGGCCATACACCGTCACCAAGGCTGTAGGGGACAATTCCTTCGAGCTTAGTATTCCTCCATTCCTTGGTCTGCACCCAGTCTTCAATGTGGATCGCCTTCGCCTTTACTTCCCACCTCTATTGGACACCTCAAACATTGCAGAACAACTCACACCAACAGAGTTAAACCCAGACTGCATGGAACAGGCCACCAAAAATTGTATCATGGACATGCAAATCAAGAACACTCACCAATAGAAGATCCAACTGTATCAGGTTGTCAAAGCTGGCCAACTCCTGCACCAAGGAAAGTGGTTCACCAGGGACCAAGTCCAGTAGAAATTTCCTCATCTCATGGAGGAACTTAACGCAATGGGGACAATTGCTTCCTAAGGGGGCAGGAATGATCCAGGTGGATATTGGTGGCCACCCACCTATTCCACTTGGGCCCCCACCATTGTCTCTTTCATTTTTTCAGTTTCGGCATAACTTACTATTTTTAGCAGTTTTTCGGGTCCTGAACTTCCGGAGCCGTTTTGAGGCCCTAAACGACATTTTTCGGGCATCATGCCTGCAGTGAATATCATTTTATTTCGGAATGATATTCATGGTGAAAATTTTAGTCCTCGGACAGAGCTTTCTAATGATGTATCATGTGCGTCAAACGGAGATAGAATGCCAAAATTACGTCCCTGGGAAGTTGAAACACCAATTTACCCAAACGGGGCCCATAGTTTTGGCGCTTCATCTCCTAGGGTTAGGTTTTTGGATGTTTAGGGTTCTCCATTATTTCTCAATAATAAATAGGCCCTCGAGCCTCATTGTAACTCATTTCAGAGGCCTGTAGCTGCCACATCTCTTCTCAAAGATAGCTACCAGCGCCCTAGCTAGTTTTATTTCCATTTTGTTTGTAAGCAAATTTTAGTTCTTTGATATTAATGAAATGAAGTGTTATTTCCGTTGCATCTCTGTATTTATGGTTATATGTTTATTCTTTTGCGTTCCTGCATAAATCCGGATCAGCTAGCCCCCGGACCCCCCAGCGAGTGGGAGTCAACCCCCCCGGACCCCGCGGGGGGGAAAAGTCCCCCCCACTGCAGCGGTGTACAGTTTTCCTAGGGTATACATCCAGCTAAAACAAGGATCTCTGAATCAGGATGAAAATCAGGCTCCACACCCAACAATCTCCCACTTGGAGACTGATTGTAGCAAATCCATAGTTTCTTCATTTACTAGACAATGAATCCTCTTTAGACTTGGTTGTTTCTCATCTTTATCATCATCCTTGAAGACCAATTGAAACTGAGCATATTCTCAGTTTCTCCTTGGTTAAAAATTTTATTAGCATATCTGCAGGATTCTGGCTAGTGTGTATCTTTTCCAGCTTCAACTGTCCATCTTCCAATACTGACCATATGAAATGGTACTTGATATGTATGTGTTTAGTCCTAGAATGAAATGTAGAGTTCTTTACAAGATGAATAGCACTTTGGATATCACTGTATAACATTCCCATATCATGATTCTTACCCAATTCATCCATAAACCTTTGTAACCAAATAATTTCTTTACTAGCCTCTGTAGCAGCAACATACTTTGCTTCCGTTGTTGAAAGTGCAATAACACTTTGGATTTTTGAAACCCAACTAATAGTTGTTCCACCTATAGTAAATACATACCTTGTAGTGCTCCTCCTGTTGTCTCTGTCACCTGTCATATCTGCATAAACATATCCCTATAGAGAAATTTTTGAACCACCAAAGCATAATGATTGATTTTTGGTACCTCTCAAATATTTGAGAATCCATTTTACTGCCATCCAATGTTCTTTTCCTAGATTTTTCATGTATCTGCTTACAAATCCCACTACATGTGCAATATCAGGCCTTGTGCAGACCTTTGCATACATTAAGCTTCTAACTGCGGATGCATATGGAACTTTAGAAATATATTCCATTTCTTCTTGGGTCTTGGGGCACATATCCTTACTAATTTTGAAATAGCTAGCAAAAGGTGTACTAACTAGTTTTTCATTCTGCTTATTAAATATTTTCAACACCTTTTGTATGTACTCATTCTGAGACAGTGTTAATTTACGATTTTTCTTGTCTCTGGTTATTCTCATACCAAGGATTTGTTTTGCAGCTCCCAAATCCTTCATTGCAAATGAATTTGCCAATTTTCTTTTGAGCACATTTATTTCCTACATGTTAGACCATGCAACAAGCATGTCATCTACATACAATAACAATATAATATAGATACCATCATTTTTATTTTTCAGATAAACACAATGATTAGAGTGACATCTAGTATAACCTTGTTCAAACATAAACCTGTCAAATTTTAGATACCACTACCTTCGAGCCTGTTTTAAGCCATACAATATCTTCTTTAACCTGCACACTAATTTTTCTTTCCCTTTGACCTCATATCCTTCTAGTTGCTCCATATAGATCTCTTCCTCCAAATCTCCATGGAGAAATGATGTTTTTACATCTAACTGTTCAAGATGTAAATCTTTTGTTGCTACAAGACCTAAAATAGTTCTGATTGAAGTCATATTAACAACAGGAGAATATATTTCATCAAAATCAATACCTTTCTTTTGTGCAAACCCCTTTAGCACAAGTCTAGATTTGTACCTTTTTTTCCCTCCATCTTCTTCCTTCAGCCTGTAAACCCATTTATTCTACAATGTAGTTTTACCTACAGGCAACCTGACTAAGTCCCAAGTCTGGTTATGCATTAAGGATTCCATTACTTCTTCCATGTCTATCTCCCACTTCTTCCTGCTTTCAACCTGCATTGCTTCTTCATAACATTCGGGTTCACCAGAATTAGTCAACAATAAATAATATAATGAAGGAAAGTATCGTTCAGGGGGTTTACTTATCCTGGTAGATCTTCTGACACCACTTTCAGGTGTTTGAGGTGCATGTTGCTGTTGTGGTGATTGTTGTTGTTGTGGCTGTTGATTATTATTATTTTCAGGAACCTTTACTTTTTCTGTGATCTCATCAAGAACTGTGTATTCTTTATTTTCATTTTCCTGTTTCTTTTCCTGCAACTGATTCTTATACAATACCTTTTCATTGAATATTACATCTCTGCTCCTAATGATTTTATGATTTTGATAATCATATAAGCGATAACCAAAATCATTAACACCATATCCAATAAATGTACATTTCTTTGATTTTGCCTCAAGCTTTGTTCTGTTTTCTTCATTAACATGGACAAAGGCCTCACAATCAAAAGGCTTTAAAAAATAGTAGTTTACCTTTTTACCTATCCATGCTTCCTCTGGAATACCACCATACAAGGAAATTGAAGGCCCTATGTTTATTAGATAAATAGAAGTATCTACTAGATGTGCCCAAAATTGTAAATACAATCCCGCATGCAATCTGATGCACCTTGCACGCTCCATTATTGTTCTGTTCATCCTTTCTGACACACTGTTTTCTTGTGGTGTTCTTAGAACTGTCTTCTCTCTGCGAATTCCATGCTCTGAATGGTACCCATCAAACGCTTTGCTGCAATATTTGCCTCCATTGTCTGATCTAAGACACTTCAACTTCCTTCCTGTCTCAATCTAAACCAAATCATTCCATTTCTTGAAAGTATCAAATACATCAGATTTATTTTGAATATAATAAATCCAATTTTTTCTAGTTCAATCATCAGTAAAAGTAACATAATAACAAGAGCCATCGAGAGATGATACCTGAGCAGGTCCCCATACATATGTATGCATATGCTCTAATTTTTCACTCTTCTTTTCTTTCCCAACTCTAAGAAATCTGACTCTCTTTTGTTTTCCATAAATACAATTCTCACAGAAATCCAAATCAACATTCTTCAAACCCGGCAAAAAAAAATTGAGCGAAGAATCTTCATCCCCTTCTCACCCATGTGTCTGAGCCTATGATGCCATAATGATGCATCTGCTCCTTTGGAAGTTAAAGCATTAACAGAGTTACTAATACCATTGCATAAATACAATGTACCAACCTTTTTGCATTTTTCTATTACCGGGGCTCCTTTAGTGACCTTCCAAGTTTTATCTGTGAAAGTTGTCACACAACCTTCACCGCCCAACTACCCTGTTGAAATCAGATTTTTCTTCAGATCTGGAACATGCCTTACCTCCTTTAACAGCCATTAGTTTCCATTCTATTCTTTTACAAGAAATTTACCCATTCCAACAATTTTACAGGGTTTATCATCACCCAAACGGACCTGTCCAAATTCTCCTTGAACATAGTCATGAAAATATTTCTTATCGTGTGTGGCATGGAATGAGGCCCCTGAATCTACAACCCAAGAATCAGTAACATTTTCGAAAGAAAGAATCAAAGAATCTTGTAACACATCACCTATCACATTTGCTTCATGATTTTTTTCCTGTTGTGCGTCTGCTTCTTTTCCCTTCCGAAATCTACAATATTTCTTTAGGTGTCCTTTCTTTCTGCATTTCCAGCACACTATCCTTGATCTGGACTTGGATCTGCCTTTCCTTGATTTACTTTGATATCCTGAGCTCTTTCCTCTTTCCATTCTTCTTCCCCTATAATCTGCACTCAAATCATTACCCGATGTCTCACTGGAGCTTTTCCGTCACATTTCCTCACTAAGGATAGCACCGAGAACATCATTAAACTTTAAATTACTAGATCCAAAGATAGAGTTACTAATGGCCATAAATAAACTGTTCCAACTTTCTGGAAATGAGTATAGAAATAAAAGGGCCCTAACTTCATCATCAAAGTTTACCCCTACAGAACTTAACTGACTAGTAACTGTATTAAAATCATTTAAATGGTCTGCAACAGATCCACCTTCTAACATCTTCATATTAAATAAATGTTTCATGAGAAATACCTTGTTTGAGGCTAAGGGTTTTTTGTATAGTTTCGCCAATTCCTTAATCAAACCCTCTATTGTTGTTTCCTTCGAAATATTGAAGGCTACCAACACCGCGAGGCACAACCGTATTGTTATGAGTGCCTTTATATCGATAATCTCCCATTTTGCATCTATCATAGCCATTGACTTCTTTATTTTTCTTCTCAATGGTAGGTACAGATCTTTCTGATACAGATAATCTTCCATCTACATCTTCCATAGCAAGAATTTTTGGCCATTAAATTTATCGACCCTGAACTTACCATCTTCTGCCATTACTCCCACTCGAACCAGGAACCCTTTTTTCCTACAAGTTTATCAGCCAAATAGACCTTCGGCTTTGACACCAGTTGTTAGAAAATTATATATTATATAGCAATGAAACATGTAAAATATGTGGAAAACACAAGCGCACAAAACACATAAAACCATATAGACACAGATATACGTGGTTCACCCAGTTTGGGCTACATCCACCTCGAACAGCTAGTCCTTCCTTTCTATTATCCAGCAAAATAAAGACACACAACCTATAGCAGATTCGCTATAATATCCTCTGTTCTCTCTCACATTCTCCCTATCTGTTTCTCGCTCTGAGAATACACATAAAATACATAGCCACAATACAATACCCTCATACAAAGTGAGGGGTTACCTTCTAGAGAAAAATAACCTAAACTAAACATAACTTATAGCGTCAGATCATCCGCCTAATGAATGGCCCTGATTGACTAGAAATTACTATACTTTTACAAGGCAATTTTAGATCTATTTTTAGCTTCAGGGGTGTTGCCCGGAAACCCCCGCCAGGGGACTGCTAGCTCCTGGACCCCCCAACCGTGGGGTCAGCCCCCCAGGACTTCGTGGGAGGGACAAGTCCCCCCGCTGCAGGGCTGTACAATTTTCCTGAGGTATACATCTGGCTAAAACAAGGATCTCTGAATCAGGATGAAAATCAGGCTCCACACCCAACACCACTAAGACCAAATATGGTATATAAGAAGCCATAAATATATTAATCAAACTTATTTATAATTTTGTTCTTATGTGAAAAAAATAATTAGATGAAGTTTTTCAAGATCATCGTAATTTTTTTTAGTTAAAAGATCAAGAGAGATGGTAGCATCACAAATATTTTGAAATTTTAATCCAATATGAGTATAAAACGGATGATCTAAGAGAGTTTTTTCATCTTCAACCATATTACTAGTGTTGCAAAGGTGATAGACTTTTAAATTGTGCCAACCTTTTCTTAGTAATAATCCTAAATTAACACATACATGATATTTACTACATCACATTATAATTAAATGGGTTAATAATAGTAGAAACCATCAAAAATATTAAAAGAGATAATGTAATGAATCCAATATTAAGATGTGAAAGATTTTCTTTTGCAAGTTTATATAAATATGTTTTATATAGTTTATCATGATACTTTTTTCACAGAAAATGGTGAATATCTACATCAAAATTAGTTAATTAAATGATTTTATAATTCCTCATTTTGAAAAAAATTAATCTAGTTAAACTTCTAAATTCTAGATCCACTCACTACTTCCAAAGTTAATGAAATAGGTTTTTTATGTTTGTAATGTGAGACTTATGTAAATATAAATAAAATATATGGGTAATTATGGAATGTTTCTTTTATGGGTGGGAGACTCTCTCTAAAGGCCACACATCCTATATCTTGTTGACTTACTTAATTATCAGGATCACTCATCTTTTGATCAATGGTAGATAGTAGCGTTATGGTTTCATATCTCACTTTACTCTCCAAAATTGTATTGTTATAATTTCCCTTAAATCGTATAGTCATGTTGCTCATTTTGCTTTTTTAAAGTCTAGGAAGATGTGAGAAATTTTGGATACTTTGATATGTTGTTGTAAGGAAAAAGAATGAGCATTAATGGAGAAGTGGTAAAAAACCACCATGATAACCAATTTTCTTCCTTATTTATGAAACCAAAAGCTAATATACCTGGAAATGTTATCCTATACAATGGGAAGAGTCCATAAATTTTGTAATTCTCCTAGGATCTTCAAAATTCCACCCTTGTTCCTTTTTCATATGTCACCTTTGACGACATAGGTGCATAAGTCTTTCTTCATGCCTTCTCAAAAGAATTAATGCTCAATCCATTCATATATGTCATGAAACCCCAAGTGGCCCCCTATTGGGGTGGAATGTAATTAAGGTAGGACCCTTTATTTGAATGTTGAATTTTGGATTTAAAATACACATCCTTTTAAAATACACACCCTTTATATGAAAATGCATCATTCTACCAAGTGTAGGTCTAATGTGTATGTGGGTCTACCTAGAAATATTGGTGAACTTGAATGATATTGGAGTCTACGAACCATTCATAGTATACCTCTCTATAAAATTGGGCATTGATAAAGATAACTTAAATAGGGATCCATTTTCCTTATACTTTCTATATAGAGTCTTGATCACCACATTCTCTTTATCGTTTTTAATGATCTCATAATCATAGCCTAAAATTTTGGTTACCCACAATTTCTATGTTGGTGAGGACAACTTCTATTCTAAGAAGTATGTATAACTATGATAAATTTTATCAATTTATAAACAATTCCTAACTAACACCAAGTATTGTTTGTATGAATAATAGCCATAATTTCCTTTCCATAGGTAAAATTTTCCAATTTATTAGCACATAATTGTTTACTAGTGAAAGCCAAGGGGCATCCATTTCGTATTAACACTCGTCTAATAAAATTTTCAAATTCATCACATTTCAAAATGAAATTATTATTGAAATTTTTTCATTGATGGGATTATTTTAATACACATAGCATTTTTTAAGTCCTAAATTTCATGGTATACAACATCATTCCAATTAAAGGAAGTTTTCTTGAGTGTGGTTGGGAGGATCGTATTTTTACCACAATTTGATGCACACAATTCCTATACTAACTGGTAAGGCCAATGAATCTATGTAAAATTTTAGAATATTCAAGTGAGAGCAATATTTTAGTATTTCAATTTTATTATGATCAACACTTACTTAATCCCATTGAAAATGTTGCCCAAATATTTCACTTAAGATGCACCAAAATCACCTTTAGAAAATCTGATGGATATTTTTTGATTGTATAAAATATGTAATTCTTAATTCACATGTGTCATATGTTTTCCCTAAGTGTTTTGTAGATAAGTATATCATCAAAGCAGGCAAGGGAAAATGGCACATAAGTGATAAAAATATTTTTTTCATGAGGCTCTAACAAGAGAAAGGTGCATTACTATGACTAAAAAGAATCACTAGGAACTTCTAATGGGCTTCATGTATGTACAAAATAATTTTATTAATATATTATTCCTTAATTATAATTTAATGATAGCCCAAACAAAGATCCAATTTAGTGAAGAACTGTAATTTGTGTAGCTCATTGACAAGGCCATCAATGGTTAGAATATGAATTTATCTTTAATGGTTATCTTTTAAAAGAATGAAATTTGGAAGACGATGGATCACACCTAGTTCATAATATTCATAAATAATATTTTATATCTGATTTTTACATGCAAAATGATATTTATAGAGGAGCACATTGAATGGTTGGCTACCAAGGAATAATGATATATTATGATCATGCTCATAATGTGAGGTTGGTATCCCATGACAATGTTTAAATAAATTTTGGCGATTATCCAAAAAAAAAGGAAATTTTGGATGAAGTGATAATGAATTATCATCGAGGATGTGGATAGCATGGAATTATACAATTATCCCTTAGGTATCCTTCTTCAAGATAATTTCCATATGGTCAGAAGTGGATTTTTATAGAGATCCCAATTTGATTCCTTTAATAGTCTTGTAATGACCATCCTTCTTGACACTTGTGCATAACTCTAGGAAATCCAATGTGTCCACCATTTTGGACCAAAAATGATATCACAACCTCCATTTTAATTATGAACATGTGATTTCCATAATATAATAACACATTTTGAGTATCACTATTGTCACACTTATCATTGCAATTCATAGATCCCCCATTTGCAGTCATAATTTCGAAATTTTTAATGGTGTGTATATAATAGTATTTTTCTTCTACAATGAGACAATAAATGAAGTGTACAATCACCTTATTGTGCTTGGTATATTCAACCAAATTTAATAATTGAGGAGATGAATTAATATTTTTCATTCTTCACAATATTGAAGCATAGTGGGAACATATTTTATACAATGTGATATTTATTTTGATGTCAACCCATGAACTTGATCATTAAAATTTTCCTCAAATATGGTCAAAAATAATATTTCTCCCTTGTACTTATGCTCAGAAAATTATTTTCCATCTTAATTATAGTAGAGACATTTGAATAAATGTTCTACCATTTCTACCCACATCAACTTGTGGTCCTCAAGATGTGCAGAAAAATGTTGAGGACACACAAAAAAAATTCATGGTTAGGAAAAAAATTCCATGCATATGTCATAATCTATGCATGAATATCCAGCTAAGATGCGTCCAACCAGGTCGTAGGGTGATTCATTTCAAAATTGGATTTTATTTCCTCCTTGAAATCATTAATAAAACACCATTTGAAATATTCATTGATGAACTTTTAATTTTTATTACCAAGTTCTCAAAATAATTTGTACATTTTCCCATCATCCATGTTTAGCACAATTGGATAAGTAATTCCAAAAAATTAGTGTCATTTTCAATCAGAAGAAATGACTTTCACAAACTCCTTCTATGCAACATATCATAGAAATGGTTTCTAATGCCATTGACATAGCTACTAAAACTTGAAATCCATATATAAAAATCACATTTTTAGTTTCAATAGACATCCTTTATAAATTGAAGAGAGAAATAGTGTTCCATCTGGTCAACCCATCTTTGTTAGGTCCCTATATTACTAGTGTAATCCCTTATTTTTGTTAGTGTAGCACCCTTACTGTAATTTTTGTACCCCTGTAATCCCAATATTGTTATCATTGTTCCCTTAACATTATTATTGTTAGGTCGGCTAGGATTATATTGTGAACCCATGGACTCCTATATATAGAAGGATGTTTTGTCATTTGTATCATCCAATAATTGTTCATTTATGTAATATAAAGGAGGTTTCTCCCTCGAAGTGTCTTATTTATAAGGTGATGATCTCTCTTTTCTTCTATTTTTGGAGCTGGTTTCATAACATTTGGTATTAGAGCTTTGGATTCTAGGGTTTCAATGCTCCAAACATGTCATTGTGGAATTTTCGCTATAAATTCTTTTATATGAAGGTTGATAAGCTGAAATTCTTACCACATCAAGCCGAAATCCTATGGAACTTCGTGTAAAAATTTTAGATCTTGGTTCGCAATACTTTTAGAGATATGACCTGTGGAAGTTAGGGTTTTTGCATGCTACCAAATTTCATCTAAAAGAGGTGGCCTTGGTACAATCATCATAACTCTCTCTCTAAGAATCGGATTGGAATTCTATAATACCTGGCCACAATTATATGGATTTTAGTTTAATTTTTATCAATTTTAGAGCCGAAGGAGGAAACAATGACACTTGGAACGACGTACAAGTTCATTCTACTAAACGAGTTGATAATTAGGTAATTTTGGAAGATTGGGCATAACATTTCCTTGACACATCCAAATGAGGTTAGACATGTGTCATTTCAAAGAAGTTCTAGAGGGCTACTACAGGACCAAATTTCAAATATTAAAGATCTGAAATTACATAGATACTTTAGTTTCAATATCGAGCTCCTAAAAATAAAGAAAAAGGTGTGTATTGTTTTTCAAATTGTATAAGTCTTGCTTGAAAAATCGGTTTGAAGTGATTCCAAGGGAATATTGAAACATAGATATCAGTATTGGGTTCTAAAATGTCACCTAGAAATAATTCAACACCCATTAAGCCTTCATAAGCCTCTACTATGACTCGTGAAGAGGAAGAAGTGCAACATGACATATCAAAATTACAAGAGAAAGTGAACCAAATTTTGTTCTCACAAACAATAACAAAAAATGAAATGGAAGTTTTGAATAAAGGTGTGGAAGCTAAGATGGATGGTTTGAATAAAGGCATGGAAGCTAATATGGATAGTTTTAAGAATGGCATGGAAGCTAAGATGGATGGCATGGAATCTAAGATGGATGAAATGGAAGCTAAGATCGATGAAAAAATAAAAGACAACATGGAAGACATGAAGAATGATCTAAAAGAAGACGTGGAAGGTTTGAAGGAAGGTTTGACAAGGTTGATACAAGAAATGACTGCTAATGGCATAAATATAGTAGAGGAAACTCATGATGGAAACAAAATAATTTTAATCATGATTTCATAAACTCTAATGTTTGATTGAAGACCCACTATATTCCAAATATCGATATGAGGAAGTTTGATGGCAAGGATCTCGTAACATGGATACTATATATTGAGAAAAATTTTGATCTCAATATTGTGCAAAACACACAAAAGGTCTACATTGAAACTTTATATTTAGAACAAAATACATTTGTATGGTATTGATAGCTAATATTCCAAAGGAACAAAGGACTAATGTATTCATAGGGACTTTAAAGGATAACATCCAACATGAGGTTCGACTTTGGGAACTTGATTCATTGGAGAAAGCATGCAGGTTGGCAAGAAAAAGTGAATGTAAAATTATGGCGACAAGGAAGCCTACCACTCACATCTATAAAGATGAAAGCGTTGCTACACCTAGACTTCCACAACCTATAAGGCTGATGCCACAAGAATTGGAAGAAAAAGGGAAAAGGGGCTTTGCTATAGTTGTGATAGCAAATACAATAAAGGTCATAAGTGTGTTGAGAAGAAATTATTTTACATATATTGTGAAAAGGAGGAAGAAAATGAACAAGAAACTTCAAAAGAAGAGGATATACACTAGGAACCAACCCTAGAGAAATAAGAAATGAGTCTAACGATATCGTGTAATGCATTCGAAGGAATTACCACTCCTTAAACTCTCAATATAGAAGGATTCAGGTAATACCCATAATTTTATTCATTGCAAGGTAGCCAAGGAATTGATCTACTTCCTATACCCAGCACCAAAATTTAAAATGATGGTTTCAAAGGGAGGAACTATAAATCTCACTCGAAAATTCCATAATATTAACCTATCCATGGGGGGATATGTATTTAATATTCCAATGCTTTCCATTCCAATGGGAGGTGATGATGTTGTACTAGGAGTACAATCGTTACAATCTTTAGGGATGGTAGCTTTTAATTTTCAAGAACTTTTCTTGATTTTTTTCAGAAGGAAAGGAATTCGAATTACGGGGTATCACAGGGAATATGGGAAAGATAATAAGTTCTAATGTCATGAAAAAGCTTCTAAATAAATAACAACAGGTCATAATTGCATAATTATGCTCACTAGTAGTTCCAACATGAAAATCATCTATTTCTAAAGAGCTCCAAAAAGTCTTGGACAATCATTCCAAGGCATTTGAAACTCCCAAAGGAATCCCACCTATTCATGCTCATGATAATTCTATTCATTCGATTCCAGGAAGTGTTCCTCCAAACATATGGCCTTACATATATCCTTATGTCCAATAGAGCGAAATTGAATATATGATTGCATAAATGTTAGAGGTTGGTATAATTCAAGCTAGTCAAAGTTCTTTCTCTGCTCCAGTAGTATTGGTGCACAAGAAGGATGGATCATGGCCCATGTGTCTGGATTATAGGTGTTTGGATCCTGTGATTTTTCCGATTGGTAAACCAAATGACAAGGCAACATGTAAACCAATTTTTAGAGCTCTAGGATCTAGCCTCCTAGTCTCAGAGAGGGATCTCTCAATATGTTTGCAAAAAATATGACTTGTTTGCTTGTAAAGGGTTGATTTTAGGCTAGTTATTAAGCTTGATTTTGTTTGATTGTTTTGTGGGACATGATCACCTAGGCAGCAGAGATAGAAAAGGGAAATATCTAAGTCATTGGGCAATGGAGTCTAATGAAATTTTGTAACAAATTTGTAGATGATTTAGGGGTATCAAAGGGAAAATCTAACTTTGTTGCTGGATCTACAAATTTTTCAGGTGAAATGAAATGAACATCAAGATTTTAGAATGAAAATTAGAACTAAGTTCAATTAAGAATCCTTAATTATATGTACTCTTCAACAAAGGGACTTAAAGAATCATTTGAACTTGAAGAAGTAATTTATAGACAGGGCTAACCATGAATTCTAGAAACTATACTTCAGCAAATAATAATTTCAAGACAAACTTTAAAAATGAAATCTAAGAGTCGAGGCACGCTCTATTTCATCAAATATTTCACTTTAAAGGATAAGAAAACAATTAGAATAAACAGATAACTACATTCATAGAAGAGGGAACTCCTAAACATCTAGGACTGCAATTATAAAGACTTTCAAAATAATTATTTGAGCAAGTACAAAGGGCATTATCAAAAGAGACCTCTTTGGCAAAATTTGGACAATGGTACTTTGAAAGGAGACTTCAGAAATAGTTTTTAAAGTGTCAACAAGAGGCAGGGAAAACCATAAATCATCTTGAGGTCAACTGTATTGAATTACTTCTGAAATAAACAAGATTTAAGGTTAAAAAAGTAGTTAAACTTACTCAATCAAAAATTCAGCAGATGAAAGACATAAAGACAGTGAAAAGTAAATAGGTCTAAGGTGCTTCCAAGAGACATTTCTTAGCCTAAAATTTTTACTCTATTGCAAGCAAGAGATGATGAAAACAGAATGAAAACAGGAAAAACATTAAATAGTTTTAGAATACTTCACCAACAACCAAGCTCATGGATCCAATGACAGAGCTTTCTTCATCCACAAACAGGTCAAAACATCCACAGGTTCCAGTACACCAATTTTTCTTTAATCTCAGAAGAACTATGTATTACTTCAAAGATTTATCAAATGCCCCTATACAATGAGTTCAAATGTAGTATTTATGCTACAAATGAGGAGGTGGAAACATCTAGGGTTCAGAATGTCATTAATGACACAATAAATGCACTCCTATCCTTAAAAACCATGCAAGGCATAAGGTAGGATTGTTTCACAACTACTCCTTTGTGTTTTAAATCTATGTTGACATCTTGACGATAAAATAGCTAAAAAGATTGACTTTGAGGACCTTTTCTGTCTTTTACAATAACTGTCTGATAGTTTAAAATATCTTCTTTTGTCTAATAACTGCCAATCTACCCTTTGAGATATAAAGTAAGTGAAAGGTGTCTTTTTGAGTTATTAAGTGAATAACTGCTCCTTTGATGTATTCGAGACTATATTTAAGCCTAAGTCTTCTTGATTTAATCATAAAAATATGCTTTAAGGCCTGATGCTTTTTTGGCTTTCATAATGCATCATTGCTTTCTTTTTCCCTTTATACACTGCTTTTACACCTTTGTTTATTTTTTCTTTAACCTCAGAACCTTGGTTAGGCTTTAAGGCTTTGATTTTGCCTAAAGCTTTTATCATAGAAGGGGCTAGGGACTTAGTGAGGAGAAGGTGTGGTCCTATGAATGAAGTTACATGGAGAAAGGGGATGGGGCTTAAAGCCCAAAGGGGCATAAAAACTTTTTTATAAAGGCGGACAAAGGCCAAACAAGGCGGGGAAAAAAGTTTAAGTGCTTGGTTCGTGTGCTCGGACATATGGAGGAAAGGGGCCAAAGGTTTTAAGCCCTTAGGGGCTTATACCTTTATTTATAAAAGACTATTTTTTGGCCAAAAATGGGGTTTTTGGGCCAAATTAGAAATTTTGATAGGTTAAAAGGGGTATTTTAAACCAAAACATAGTGAGTTTACTGGTTTAAGGGATTTCTTAGGTAAAGATGAGGAGTTTTAGTGAAGGAAAGAGTGGGGTTTTTAGAGGAAAATGAAAGATAAATTAGAGGAAATTAGGGCTATTTTTGGAGGGAAATGGACTGAAAAACAGGGATAAAACAGCCCGAAATGAGCCTTATTCTTTTAAAACAGCAGGATAACTTTTTAGGAGATAATGATGAAGATTTAAATGGACTAATGGACTTGAAATGATGAAGGCAGTGAGATTTCTAGAATTCATAATGTTCTTGCAATTTTGTTATATAAATATGAGTTTGTTACATTTAGTCATCTTTGGATAAAGTCAATATTATGGATGACTAACAGTGGCTCCATTTGGGGAGGATAGCTATCCTTTTATGTGTCCAGAACCTCAGTTTATAGATCTCTGGATTTTAGTGGACCAGTGCCTTATCCATTGGGCAGATTTCTTCTTTTCTTGCTGATCTTTCTCTGAAAGGGAAGCTTTTATCAATCTGCAACATGAAATTTCTTCGAACAACATATCTACCTACACAATATTGATTATTCTAGCATTTTCTCTTCTCTCTTTGAGGGCATTTGGACTAGCAAAATTTTTGACATTTTTATTTTTGAAAACATAAATAAACTATCTAATGATACCCTTATTTCTTCCAACAGTCCAGTTTAAGTAGTTGGACTGAAAAACTTCTCTACCTAATCTACTATCTATCAAGATTAAACTGTTTGAAAGATCTGCATTCTCTATATTCTAAAACAGAAAATTTAAGCACAGTCCAATCAGGATTAGACTGTCTAATTTTCTATGGTGTCTATTGCCATATGTACAAGATGCACATAGACTTTATTTGCAGAAAAATAAAAAAAATGATGAAGGCTTAAGATCTGAAATTTATAAATATCCTTCTAGTCTTTTTCCCGCTCTGTTTTTAATCTATTTAGAGCTATCTTTTTCTTCTCTTGGTTCATATTTCGATCTGATTAGAACCATTTCTTTCTATCCTAGTCTATTCCACTGATAATCCAATTCTAAAAAAATATTATCAATCTGTGCTTCTACTAACTTATCAACATAAATTTAAAGTATGTTCAGCCATGATTAGGCTAGATGACTGAACAATATATCATTTTTTAACCAGCAGTGGCACTTAGACTTGCTCACTTTCAGAAAATTCTCTTTTTTGGGTATTGGATTGTACCCTTTTTTGAATCTGCCCTCTTTTCTTTTTATGTTGTTTTTGTGTTTTTCTTTTTTCAAATTTTAAAAATAGTGTTATATACAGTGGAGAATAAAAGTTATGAAATTTAGGACTCTTGGTAAAAATAGTGCTTGAGCATCCTGCCATTTACAGGACCTCCAAATAAATCTTCTCCATTCAGCTCTTCCAAAGAAAAAGCATTATCACCCCTGATATAATGAATAATATAAGGACCTTTCCACAGATTTTCAAATTTCCCATTTTTTCCCTTTCCCTCCCTTATAGAATCACACTTTAGAACTATATTTCCAACTTGGAAATCATTCTCTTTAGTCCTCTTATCAAATAATTTCTTGATATTTTCTTGGATTGTTTGTGTTCTACTGTACACTTCCTCTCTAGTTTGCTGCAAATGAATGGTCTGATTTATCCTTCTATGCATATAATTTTCCTCAGATTGTACTTATTGGAGGAGCTTCATGACTGGAACTCCTAGTGAGGTTGGGAAGACTGCATCCATTCCATAAACCAGCTGATAGGGGGACATATTAATTGAATTTTTGGTGGTTAGTCTATCAGCCCACAAGGCATGAACAAGCTTACTATGCCATGATTTCTGATTCTGTTCCAACATATTTGTGATAATATTAACAAGGATTTTGTTGGAGGATTCAGCTAATCCATTTCCGTGGGGATAGTAGGAAGTGGAATGACCCAATGTAATATGATATTTATAGCAGAAGTCAACCATTTTCTTAGATTTGAAGGAAACAGAATTGTCTGTGATAATTTTTCTTAGACAACCAAATCTGGATAGTATGTTGGTTTCAAGGAACTTGATAATGACGGAGTCAGTAGCATTCCTAGAGGGTATGGCTTCTATCCACTTGGTAAAATAATCAGTGGCAGTGACGATCCAATTATGTTGGGCTGATGATGATGGATGAATTTCCCCAATGAAGTCCAAGCCCCATTGTTGAAAGGGTGCCTCAACACTGATGGGATGCAAGGGTAAGGGTAAAATTTTTCTTTTGCCACAAAAAATTTGACACTTATGGCAAGACATGACAAGTTTCTGAGTATCTGGGAAAAGGGTGGGCCAATTGTAGCCAGATTTGAGGATTTTATTTGCTGTAGTCTTCCAGTATATATGTCCTCCACATTATCCCTCATGCAGTTCATGCATGATTTTTCCTGCATAAATCTTAAGCAAACATTTAAGCAATATTCCAACAACATTTTTCCAGCATAAAACCCCATCTAATATGCAATAATTTAAAGTCTTCTGTTTCAAAAATCTAGCTTCAATTTTGGACAAAGATGGAGGAGCATTTAGATAAAGCAGTACATAAATGATGCCAACATACCAAGGTGAATTCACAAATGTTTCTTCAATGAATGGAGCTATGAATTCTTCTATTTCTTCTAATATATCGACCATATTCATATCAAGTGCTTGGAAGTTTGACTCAGCCATGATTTTTTCCAAATCCCTACTTTTCGATTAGCTTCGTAGGCCTTTTTTCTAAGTCATATTCTAGAATAATAGCGATCCATTTTCCCCTTTTACCATCAGGGTCTTGACTTAGAATATTGTTGACAACAGTATGTGGGACAAAAGCAATGATGTGAGAATGCAAAATGTAGACTCTAAAGTCTTTCAATGCTTTTACCAAGGCTAAGGCTTGTTTCTCCTTGATGTTATACTTGAGTGGAGCATCTCTTAAAGCCCTACTAAAAAAGGATATTGGTTTTTCATGCCCCATGTCATTCTTTTGCAGTAATACCATAGCTATTGCATGTTTAGATGCAAAATAAAAGATATAAAAATATTTGGTGAAATCAGGACTAATAAGAATTGGTGTTTGAGTTATAGATTGTTTTACCAGTTCAAATGATTATTTAGCTTGTATTCTCCATTGAACACCTACCTCTTTTTTTAGCATGTTTGTGATATTTTTTTAATAGCTCAGCAAGGTTGGGGATGAATCTCCTTAAAAAATTTATCTTTCCAATGAAATATTGTAATTCTTTAAGGTTTCTAGGATGGCTGATCTTCAATATGCCATGAATCCTTTTAGGGTCTACTTTGATTCCCTCTTTATAAATAATGTGGCCAAGAAGTTTTCCTTCTTGGAGACCAAAGAGTGTCTTTTTGGGATTCAAAGATAAGACATATCTTCTACATTTCTCAAAAACTTTTTTCAAATGAATTAAATGTTCTTCATCGGTCTTAGACGAAACAGTAATGTCTTCAAGATAAATTATTATAAAATAGCCTATGTCTTCTGAGAAGGATATGTCCATGGCCCTTTGGAAGGTGGCCCCTGCATTCATTAAACCAAATGGCATTTTGACATACATGAATGTACCCCAACGCGTAGTTAAAGTAGTTTTAAGTTGGTCACTTGGGAGTACTAAAACTTGATTGTAACCTGAGAACCCATCCAGCAGTGAAATGCTTTTAGACCCAACCACCCTTTGAAGTATATGATCCATTTTTGGCAAGGGATAGTTATATTTAAGAGAGGATCTATTTAGATTCGTGAAATCAATGCAGATTCTAATTTCCCCTATCTTTTTCCTAACATATAATAAGTTGGAAACCCATTCTGAATACCTAATAGGAACTATGATCCTAGCCTCATACATTTTCTTAATCTCTTTCTCAACTAAAGGCAATAAAACAGGGTTTATCCTTCTGATTTTTGGTTTGAAAGGTTTCTGATTTTCCTTAAGAGGAATTTTGTGTTGAATGATGCTGGTATCATATGATTTTAAATCCTTGTATCCCCATGAAAATATATCCTTAAATTATTTGAATAGGTCTATGTATTTCTATTTAATATGGGTTGGGAGAGTACTAGATATCTTGATCGTTTTGGGTTTTGCTAGGCTGCCTATGTCATGTTCTTCTATGTCTGTTTCTATAGGCTCCATCCTTGGTTCTTTGGCTACATCATTGAAATCGAAAAGTTGTTCTAATGGTGTATGACCTCTTGGAATTGTATCATTTCTACAATGTAAAAACTCTAGGTCTTTCTGGTTCGTACTGTAAACTATTTCTATACTAAATGGATGTTCCAAATGGTTTATATTAGCAGAAAAAGACAACACTATTTTAGAGTTTTGTTCTCCATTACAAAAGTCTTCCTCATGGCTTAAAACATGTCTTGGCATGGAAAATTCATTCTTTAATTGCAGAAAGTCATCTATGTGTTTGTCTCCTTCAAATACTTTCCAATAATCTTCATTATCTGGTATTGCAGGTCTGTTTTTTACCTTTACATAAAAAATTTCATTGGTCTCTGGTATTTGGCAATTACTAGCAGGAAAGGCAATTTCATTTTCTAGATGATTTTGAGCTCTTGGGATGAAAACGAGTTCATATTTTTCAAAGGTTTTCAGGAGGTCAACGGCAGCGTTCCTATATTCTCTAAATTTTCGGTTTTTGGTTGAATACTCCCCTTTAATCTGCCTGATAATTAGCTCAGAATCCCCTTGGACTGATATCCTTTTGGCTCTTAAATCTTTGAGTAAGTGTAGGGAAATAAGGAGGGCTTCATACTCAGCAATATTGTTTGTGCATGGAAAATCCAGTTTGGAGGAGAATCCTTTGTTTATGTTTTGTATCCATACACCAGCCCCTGCACTTAGTTTACTACAAGAGCCATCAAAGTTTATTTTCCAAGGTATTTCAATTTCCTTTTCATTTTCTTTCTGTTGTTCAAGGCTGTTAAAATCTGGACTGTTCCTTTCTTGAATTAATGGAAGATTTGTTTGTTTTGGTAGATTAAGTTCTCCTTTTATTTCCTTTTCTTGTTGGTTGATTTCATCTTCATTATATAAAATAAAAGAATCCAAATTTTAATGGATGGAGTAGATAGGAGAATTGTTTGGTCTATCTGTGTTGCTCACCATGTATTTCATGTGGGATTCCCTGTATAATATTCTAGTTTGGTTATGGTGGCATAAGACATGTCCATTTGGAGGCTTCCTTGTAGCTTGGCTCCCCATGATCTAGATAGAAGCATGCAATATTTAGGGGGAATATCGGCTACCACTATGCCCATTACTAGACTCTTAGCAGGGATTTGAGATAATTTAACACAAAAATATTTAATTAAGCCTTTGCAGTTGACCCTTCTAGAATCAAAAGAATACATGTCTTTATATGGTTTAGTAATTTCTAAGCCTAGGCTTTCCATTATTGCTTTGGGCATAAGATTGTGAGAGGCACCTAAGTCTAGCATGGCATTGTGTAAGATTTTTTCGTGTATATTCAAGCTGACATATAAGGGAGGGACAGTGCCTTCTTGCTATTTCCCTTCAACTTCAGGACCAAACAATAATTATGGTTTATCATCTGCCAAGTTTAAAGTATCAGTGTCACTGCCCATATGCAAAGCTTTCAAAACTTGTTTTTTATATACATCCTGAGTTAATAGTTCAGCTAAGGGTATGGTGATTTTGATCTTGGAAATTTCCCCTTCAAGACTAAAAGGAACTATTGTTATTGACATATTTACATCTGTTTTGGAATTTACAATTTTTTTACCAATTCTGATTTGCTGATTTTTATTTGAACTGTTATTTGGGACAGATTTGTTAGGGCCACTAGCAGAAGTACTAGGGTAGCTTTGCTCAACACTTTGCTGAATGTTTTTATCTTTATTTTGGTCAGTTTTCTTGGCTAAAGTGTTGGTGTTACTTGATGTTTTCTTGGGCTGATTTTCTGATGTTTTCTTAATAGCATTATTAGTGTTTTTGTCATTGGAACTCTCTAGGCTACCTTTGCTTCTAAGATTGTATTGTTTGTGTACCTCCATGATAGAATTTTCAAACCCTAACATGTAATATTCATAATCTTCTTTATTGTATTCAGTTTGTTTTGAAGAGAAGAATCCTTGTTCTTCTTCAGTGAGAAAAACATTTGTCTCACTGTCAGATCCAATCAAGTTTACATGATTTTCTTCCAACCTTTCAAATTCCCTTTCTTCTTCTTGATCAACATAGTTTTGTTGAAAGGGAGGCCTAATTTTTTGGTCATTATCTCTTTGCCTATCTTGATTAGGGTCTCTTCTAAGATTTTGGTTTATATTTATGTTTTGGTTTTCTCTAGGAGGCACTTTATCCTTCAGATTTATCTTTTCAAGCATCCTCTACATTACCTTCACTAAGTTATAAATCTTAGTATCTATTGATGAGGTTGAAGCCATTGTATCATCTTTGTATGTAACTCTTTTTTATACTCTCAAGCTAGCTCTTTTCTCAATCATATTTTCCTCTACACTCATGGCTCCCCTATGCATATCTTCTAAAGTTGAAGGGTCTCTTTCTCTTAGCTGATAGGCCATTTCAGGGTCAAAGCCTTATGGGAATTTAGCCAAGGCTAAGCCTAGTCGAGGTTTCATGTCTGAAGAAGTGCATTATACACACTATTGAATCTAGTGCAGTAATCATGGACACTTTACCCAGTATTCCTTTTGAGGTTAGTATAGTCTCAAAGGATTTGGAGAGGGTTTTTTCCGATTTCCCATTTTTTTATGAATGTTTGATACAGAGAAGGGAGATCATTTATACTGTGAGGAGCTAAGTTTTTAAACCATTTCTTGACTTCTTCTCCTAAACTTTGAGCAAAAATTCTCATCTTAATGGTCTCCTCTTCTATTTCCATATAATCAAAAGCATAATTCATTTTTTCTACATGCTGTTGGGAAGTAGTAGGTTCATTTGCAGTGAAATGGGGAATTTTGGAATGGTAATCATTTGGTAAGGGAGCCATAGGTTGTGGTAACACCAGTGGAGCATACCATGCTGCCATAATTGGAAATAATGGGGGATTTACAAGAGGTGGATTAACAAGAGGGAAAGTGGGCTGAAATGGAGTGTTTTGAACAATGGATGTGTGGATAGGAGTGGAAGAAATACTTGGGCTAGCAAACTGATAATGGGTAGATTTGTTGTGGAAGGAGCTGAAATGACGGAGAAGTTGAGAATCAGGTGGAGTAGAAGGTGAGGCCTCTCTGTAAAGCTCTGTTGCAAATCCGTGGTTTCAAAATATGCTTGGTTTAAATCACTCTCAAACTTATTTCTAAAGAGTTTTTTTGTGAAAGATAAGTCAAAGTAAGTATCTTCTAAAACTGTAATATTTTTAGGGACAGATCTTGTTCTTAGGATGGTCCTATCAGTGGTTGGTTTTACAGGTATAGAAGTTTTCCACAAAATCCTCTCTGGATTTTTAACTATGTTAGGGGGATTAGGATCTAGATGGGATGTAGTGTTGATCCTATGTGAAGCCAAATTTCATTTTTTCAAAATTTAGAGAGGAAGAGGTTTTCAAGACTGTTTTTCAAAAATTTTCCTCTCATAGTGATTTCTACAATAGGATAACTAGGCTTCTAAACTTCCTCAAGGCTGGTTAACACAATCCTAAGGAAATCTGGAGATCTAGAGGAGTAAAACGCCTACTGGGGCTAGTCGAGTTGCCAAGTGGAAATTTTTAGTTTTTCTGAAGGTAAAATGTTTTATGGCCCAGCACCAACGATTTATTTAAAAACCAATCTGAAATTTTTTTGGGGTTTTCTGAGTTTCTATGGTTTTTTGAAAGACTAATGAGTCTATAAGAGCTTGCTAGGCAACTATGAACTCAGTGGTCCCACCGTGATCGCCAGAATGTTGGGATCCTGTGATTTGACTGATTGGTAAACCAAATGAGAAGGCAACATGCAAACTAGTCTTTAGAGCTCTAGGATCTAGCCATCCTAGTCTCAGAGAGGGATCTTTCAATATGTTTGCAAAAAATATGACTTGTTTGCTTGTAAAAGGTTGATTTTAGGCTAGTTATTAAGCTTGAGTTTGTTTGATTGTTTTGTGGGACATGATGACCTAGGCAGCATAGATAGAAAAGGGAAATCTCTAATTCATTGGCCAATGAAGTCCAATGGAAGTTTGTAACAAATTTGTAGATGATTTATGGTTATCAAAGGGCAAATCTAACTTGGTTGTTGGATCTATAAATTTTTCAGGTGAAATGAAATCAACATCAAGATTTTAGAATGAAAAGTAGAACTAAGGGCAGTTAAGAATCCTTAATTATATGTACTCTTCAACAAATGGACTTAAAGCATCATTTGAACATGAAGAATTAATTTATAGACAGGGCTAACCATGAATTCTAGAAACTTTACTTCAACAAATAATAATTTCAAGACAAACTTTCAAAATGAAATCTAAGAGTCTAGGAACACTCTATTTCATCAAAAATTTCACTTTCAAGGATAATAAAACATTCAAGATAAATAGATAACTACATTCATAGAAGAGGGAACTCCTAAACATATAGGACTGCAATTATAAATACTTTCAAAACAATTATTTGAGCAAGTACAAAGGGCATGATCAAAACAGACCTCTTTGGCAAACTTTGGACAATGGTACTTTGAAAGGAGACTTCAGAAATAGCTTTTAAAGTGTCAACAAGAAGCGGGGAAAACCGTAAATCATCTTGAGGTCAACTGTATAGAATTACTTATGAAATAAACAAGCTTTTGTTGGAAATATTGTCATTAATGGCAAAAGATGTGGCAAAGGAATTGGAAAAGGCATGGGCAATGAAGAAGAACAACAAATTTGCAGGATCAACAAAAAAGAACAGAGGAAGAATGCTTTTACAGAGACAAGCAGTTAATTGAAGGAGATTTGTCCAAAGACAGGGTTGATTTGAATTGACGGATATTAGAATCTCTACGGAAGTTAATTCATGTATAAATATAATGTACATATTTTTATGGAGGAGAAAGAAAATCTATGTATGGTTGAGTTTACGTGATACTCTGTTAGGTGGAAAATACCCAGAGCAATTGGGGTATTGATTGATCCATTTCTCGTACGAAATTCTCGGCAACTCTGTGTAATGATCTATGGATAAATTCGTGTTTTTGTATAAGATTTCGGGGTGCTAAGGCCACGGTACAGTGAGCTTCGAACGGGTTTTGTATGTACAGGGCAGAATTCATATATATATATACACAAACGGAACCTGGAGTACGGAGCAGGAATTTGATTGGATGATTGATCACTGTTTTAAAAATTGCGAGTGAATAGTAAAGGTGGTTTTCGGGTTTCATCGCACCACCTTTCGACGGTAGGTGGTATTTCCTGGATGGGGAGCGATTCCATAGAGGTGTTGACACGCGTCCCTACAAAATCACCATCCCTGCGCACCATCGCACGTTAAAAATCGACCCAGGACGGCCAGCGATATTGTTGTGCGTCGTTGATCTGGAGGGAAGCCATCGGACACCGATCGTTTGATGAAAAGGCGCGAAGATTAACCAAAGTACGAGCGGAAATGTGATTGGGTCGCTGATCACATATGTGGGCCCAGTTTGAATTATTTTAATTGGTCCTTTCATTCTAATGTTTGCGGGCTCAACCAAGATGGTTTAAATTAAATATTTATTATGGCGAAAAGCAATATATATCATCGATCTAGAAATCGGACTTGACTATTTTTGTGGAGCCCCGGGGTCAAAGGTTAATTTGTTTAAAAGCGCTGAATATTTAAAAAAAAAAAAACTGAAGGGTTAAAAATTAGTTAGAAGGGTTGGGAATTCAACAGTTGTAAATATATTTATTTGTCATTTTTTTTAAAAGAAATAAAAGAGTCCCTTGGGATAATCTTAAAGGAATACCATCCACGAATACCATTAGAAATTAAATGGTTTTACCCAAGGCTTTAATGAAGGCGAAAACTATATAAGGTGATGAGAATTATGAAGGAATGGGTGTGTGCGTGTGCGAGGGTTGAAAAAGAAGAATTCCTCGAAAGAATATCTGCAAGAAAAGACAACGTGCTTATTTGATGATTCTGAGTCTGTGATGCACCCATCAAGATATATTGATCTCAAGGTGATAATTTTTGAGTTTATTCAACAGAAGAAATGATGAAGAGCTGGCGCATGTCTGCTGAAGAACACATATAAATCCGGGTAAGTTTATATAGATCTGGCCTGCTCTGTGAAATATCTAGTTACAGATCTATATAAGAAAAGCACATATATATGCGGGTCATCTACATTGAAAGTGCATATGACAGTTGGGGTTTTCTGAAGATTAATATACAGAGAAGGATACATGGGATGTTGAAGTTTTGGGAGAAATATGATTGTTAATGATTGAATAAAGAGTTGCGTGTGAAAATTGATGAAACATGTGTTGGGTGTGGAGCCTGATTATCTTGTTTACTTTGTATCACAGAATTAAACCCCTGTACCTTAAAAGGGGCGGCAACGCCGCCCGTAATTAATCGCTTCCGTGGGGGGTCCAGGGGGGGTGGCAGTGCTTTTTAGAGCCCCCCCCCCCCCTGGCGGGGGTTTTTGGGCCGTCAAACAGATGTAAAATTTCCTTCTAAAAGTATAGTAATTTCTAGTCAATCTGGGCCGTTCATTAGGCAAATGATCTGACGGTAGAAGTTATGTTTAGATTAGGGTTTTTTGTCCTAGAAGGAAACCCCCTTGTATATATGAGGGCATTGTATTGCGGCTGTGTATTATGTGTGTATTCTCGGAGCGAGAAACAGAGAGGGAGACTGTGAGAGAGAACAGAGGATATTACAGCGGATCTGCTGTAGGTTTTGTCTCTTCATTTTTGCTGGATAATAGAAAGAAAGGACTGGCTGTTCGGGGTGGACGTAGCCCAAACTGGGTGAACCACGTATATCTGTATCTCTCTGGTTTTATGTGTTTTGTGTGCTTGTATTTTCCGCATATTTTATGTGTTTCATTGCTCCATAATATATAATTTTCTAACAACTGGTATCAAAGCCGAAGGTATATTTGGCTGATAAACTCACAGGAAAGAAGGGTTCCTAGTTCGATTGGGAGCAATGGTGGACATGGTAAGTTTAGGGTTGAGAAATTTAACGGCCAAAACTTCCTGCTGTGGAAGATGTAGATGGAAGATTATCTGTATCAGAAATATCTATACCTACCATTGAGCTGAAAAACAAAGAAGCCGGTGGCCATGACAGACGCGGAATGGAACATTCTTGATAGAAAGGCACTCGGAACAGTACGGTTGTGTCTTGCGGCGTCATTCGCCTTCAATATTTCGAAGGAAACAACAACAGAGGGTTTGATGCAGACGTTAGCGAAACTGTATGAAAATCCCTCGGCCTCAAACAAGGTATTTCTTATGAAACGACTATTTAATATCAAGATGTCAGAAGGTGGATCTCTTGCAAACTATTTAAATGAATTTAATACAATTACCAATCAGTTAAGTTCTGTAGGGGTGAACTTTGATGATGAAGTTAGAGCTCTATTATTCTTGTGCTCATTGCCAGAGAGTTGGAATGGTTTAGTAATGGCCATTAGTAACTCTGTCTCTGGATCTAGTACTTTAAAGTTTGATGATGTTGTTGGTGCTATCCTTAGCAAGGAAATGACTTTAAAAAGGCTTCTGCGATATTAAGCTTGGGATATCACAGTAAATCAAGGAAAGGAAGATCCAAGTCTAGATCGGGGATAGTGTGCTGGAAATGCGGAAAGAAAGGACACTTAAAGAAAGACTGTAGATCTCGGAAGGGAAAAGAAGGAGACACACAACAAGAAAACAATCATGAAGCAAATGTGACAAGTGATGTGTTACAAGATATTTTTATTCTTTCTTTCGAAAATGTTACTGATTCTTGGGTTGTAGATTCAGGGGCTTCATTCCATGCCACACCTGATAAGAAATATTTTCATGACTATGTTCAAGGAGGTTTTGGACAAGTTCGTTTGGGTGATGATAAACCCTGTAAAATTGTTGGAATGGGTAAAGTTCTTGTAAAACAATAGAATGGAAACCAATGGCTACTAAAGGAGGTAAGGCATGTTCCAGATCTGAAGAAAAATCTGATTTCAACAGGGCAGTTAGGCAATGAAGGTTGTGTGACAACCTTCACAGATAAAACTTGGAAGGTCACCAAAGGAGCACTGGTAATAGCAAAAGGTGAAAAGGTTGGTACATTGTATTTATGCAATGGTATTTATAACTCTGTTAATGCTTTAACTTCCAAAGGAGCAGATGCAACATTATGGCATCATAGGCTCGGACACATGAGTGAGAAGGGGATGAAAATTCTTCACTCAAGAAATTTGATGCCAGGTTTGAAGAATGTTGATTTGGATTTGTATGAGAATTTCATTTATGGAAAACAAAAGAGATTCAGATTTCTCAGAGTTGGGAAAGAAAAGAAGAGAAAAAAATTGGAGCTTGTGCATACAGATGTATGGGGACCTACTCAGGTATCATCTCTCGGTGGCTCTCGTTATTATGTTACTTGTATTGATGATGCAACTAGAAAAACATGGATTTATTGTATTCAGAATAAATCTGATGTATTTCATACTTTCAAGAAATGGAAAGCTTTGGTTGAGATTGATACAGGAAAGAAGTTGAAGTGTCTCAGATCAGACAATGGAGGTGAGTATTGCAGCAAAGAGTTTGATAGGTATTTTTCAGAGCATCGAATTCGTAGAGAGAAGACAGTTCCAAGAACACCACAAGAAAATGGTGTGTCAGAAAGGATGAACAGAACAATCATGGAGCGTGCAAGGTGCATGAGATTGCACGCAGGATTGCCTTTACAATTTTGGGCAGATGTTGTAGATACTGTTGTTTATCTAATAAACAGAGGGCCTTCAAGTTCCTTGGATGGTTGTATTCCAAAGGAAGCATGGACAAGTAAAAACGTAAATTACTCTTTTTTAAAGCCTTTTGGTTGTGAGGCCTTTGTCCATATTAATAAAGAAAATAGAACAAAGCTCGAGGCAAAATCAAAGAAATGTACCTTTATTGGATATGGTGCTAATGATTTTGGTTATCGCTTATATGATTATGAAAATAACAAAATCATTAGGAGAAGAGACGTAATATTCAATGAAAAGATCTTGTATAAGAATCACCTGCAGGAAAAGAAACAGGAAAAAGAAAGCAAGGAATACACGGTTCTTGATGAGATAACTGAAAAAGTAAAGGTGCCTGAAAATAATAATAATCAACAACCACGGCAGCAGCAACCACCAAAACAGCAACAGGCACCTCAAACACCTGAAAGTGGTGTTAGAAGATCTACCAGGATAAGTAGACCCCCTGAATGATACTCTCATTCATTATATTATTTATTGTTGACTAATTCTGGTGAACTTGAATGTTATGAAGAATCAATGCAGGTTGAAAGCAGGAAGAAGTGGGAGCTAGCCATGGATGAAGAGATGGACTCCTTAATGCATAACCAAAATTGGGACTTAGTCAAGTTGACTACAGGTAAAACTACATTGCAGAATAAATGGGTTTACTGGCTGAAGGAAGAAGATGGAGGAAAAAAAAAGTACAAAGCTAGACTTGTGGTGAAGGGGTTTGCACAGAAGAAAGGTATTGATTTTGATGAAATATTTTCTCCTGTTGTTAAAATGAATTCAATCAGAACTATTTTAAGTCTTGTAGCAGCGGAAGATTTACATCTTGAACAGTTATATGTAAAGACAACATTTCTCCATGGAGATTTGGAGGAAGAGATATACATGCAACAACTAGAAGGATATGAGGTAAAAGGGAAAGAAAAATTGGTGTGCAGGTTAAAGAAGAGCTTGTATGGCTTAAAACAGGCTCCAAGGCAGTGGTATCTAAAATTTGACAAGTTTATGTCTGAACAAGGTTATACTAGATGTTACTCTGATCATTGTGTTTATCTAAAAAGGAAAAATGATGGCAGCTATATTATATTGTTATTGTATGTAGATGACATGCTTGTTGTAGGGTCTAACATGCAGGAAATAAATGTGCTCAAAATAAAATTGGCAAATTCATTTGCAATGAAGGATTTGAGAGCTGCAAAACAAATCCTTGGTATGAGGATAACTAGAGACAGGAAAAATCGCAAATTAACACTGTCTCAGAATGAGTACATAGAAAAGGTGTTGAAAAGATTTAATATGCACAATGCAAAACCTGTTAGTACACCTTTTGCTAGCCATTTCAAACTTAGTAAGGAGATGTGCCTAAAGACCCAAGAAGACATGGATTATATGTCTAAAGTTCCATATGCATCAGCAGTTGGAAGCTTAATGTATGCAATGGTCTGCACAAGGCCTGATATTGCACATGCAGTGGGAGTTGTAAGCAGGTACATGAATAATCCAAGAAAATAACATTGGATGGCAGTAAAATGGATTCTCAGATATTTGAGAGGTACCACAAATCAAGCATTATGCTTTGGTGGTTCAAACATTTCTCTACAGGGATATGTTGATGCAGATATGGCAGGTGACAGAGATAACAGGAGGAGCACTACAGGATAAGTATTTATTGTAGGTGGAACAACTGTCAGTTGGGTTTCAAAAATCCAAAGTGTTGTTGCACTTTCAACAACAGAGGCCGAGTATGTTGCTGCTACAGAGGCTAGTAAAGAAATGATTTGGCTACAAAGGTTTATGGATGAATTGGGTAAGAAGCATGATATGGGCACACTATACAGTGATAGCCAAAGTGATATTCATCTTGCAAAGAACTCAGCATTTCATTCCAGGAATAAACACATAGATCTCAAGTACCATTTCATACGGTCGGTATTGGAAGATGGAGAGTTGAAGCTGGAAAAGATACACACTAGCCAGAATCCTGCAGATATGCTAACAAAAGTTGTAACCAAGGAGAAACTGATAATGTGCTCAGTTTCAATTTGTCTTCAAGGATGACGATGAAGATGAGGAATAGCCAGGTCCAAAGAGGAGTCATTGTCCAGCAAATTAAGCAGCGGCGGAGTTGCTACAATCAGTCTCCAAGTGGGAGATTTTTGGGTGTGGAGCCTGATTATCTTGTTTACTTTGTATCACAGCATTGGACTCCTGTACCTTAAAAGGGGCGACAACGCCGCCTGTAATTAATCGTTGCCATGGGGGGTCCAGGGGGGGTGGCAGTGCTTTTTAGAGCCCCCCCCCCCCCCCTAGCGGGGGTTTTTGGGGGCAGCGCCCCCGAAGCTAAAAACAAATGTAAAATTGCCTTGTAAAAGTATAGTAATTTCTAGTCAATCTGGGTCGTTAATTAGGCAAATGATCTGATGGTAGAAGTTATGTTTAGATTATGGTTTTTTTCCCTAGAAGGCAACCCCCTTGTATATATGAGGGCATTGTATTGCGGCTGTGTATTATGTGTGTATTCTCGGGGCGAGAAACAGAGAGGGAGACTGTGAGAGAGAACAGAGGATATTACAACGGATCTGATGTAGGTTTTGTCTCTTCATTTTTGCTAGATAATAGAAAGGAAGGACTGGTTGTTCGGGGTGGACGTAGCCCAAACTGGGTGAACCACGTATATATGTGTCTCTCTGGTTTTATGTGTTTTGTGTGCTTGTATTTTCCGCATATTTTGTGTGTTGCATTGCTCCATAATATATAATTTTCTAACAACATGGTTTGCAGTAGATCTGAGGGCCGAAGCCTTCAGTAAGGGGGTTGTAGCTCCCTTCTAGTGGTAGCTAGTAAACGAGATCAGGGGGTAGTAGCTCCCTTCCAGGAGAGGCTAGTAAACGAGAGAATGTTGTAGCCTTCTGCAGGTGGGTGCCTGCGTGCTGGTATAAGTCTGCACCAACACATATTGTAAGAGGTTTTCTCTATAATAAATATTGAAGACTGAGATTGCAGCAGCGGTGGTTTTTTCCCAAATTGGGTTTCCACCTTAAATCCTGGTGTTCATATGTGTTGTTTATGTTTGATGATCTATTCTGTTATTTATGTTCATGCTTACTTCTGCAATTAAAGACATAATAAGATATCTGAACATACATTTTGGATGAAATAATGTAACATATGGTTTTAAGAGAGTTAAAATAAAAATTGTTCACCCCTAAATACTGATTCACCCCCCCTCTCAGTATTTTTCCCAACAATTGGTATCAGAGGAGGTCCTTCTGAAAATCTTAGCTGCTAGAAGGAAGATCAAGCAAGATGAGTAATCAAGATGGAACAACATCTATCAAGCCTCTGCTCTTTAATGGAAACAATTTAATCTTCTGGAAAACAAGGATGAGATCCTATCTTTAGTCACTGGGAGCAGAGGTATGGGCTATTGTTGAACAGGGATATCAATACCCAGTTGCGGTACCAACAGATCTGACGGAAAGAAAGAATTATGAAGCAATGCAAAGGCAGTCAATGCTCTATTGGGAAGTCTAACTGAATCAGAATTTGTCAAATTCATGCAGCTGAATATAGCCAAGACAATATGGGACAAAATCATTCTAAGTTATGAAGGTGATGCAAAGGTAAAAAGTGCTAAACTCCAAACTCTCAGAATTCAATATGAGAATCTAAAAATGGATAATGAGGAGAGCATTGCCAATTTATTTTTACGTCTTGATGATATTGTAAATCGTATGAGAAATATGGGAGAAACAATAACCGAATCTACTTTGGTTGAGAAAGTCTTAAGATCACTAACGACAAAATTTGAGTCAAAAGTTTCTACTCTTGAAGAAAAGAAGGATCTTCAAAATCTTTTTGTGGTGCAACTTCATGGCATACTAACTGCATATGAAATGAGAAGAGGAGGACCATCTGAAGTCAAAGAAGCAGTCTTTAGAACTTCTACAAAATGGAAGGAAGTAAAAAAAATAGAAGGATCAGGATGGATGTCGGAAGAAGATGAGATAAACTTTGTAAAGAAACTTCAACTTGGAACAGAACGTTTTAGAGGTAAGCTTCCTTTCAAATGTTTTGATTGTGGAATATTTGGTCATTATTCTGCTAAATTTCCTTATAAAGAAACCCATAAAAAGGGGAAGGAAGTAGCAAAAAGGAATAAGAATCGTTTTAGCACTAGAAAGAGTTACTATACTCATGAAGATAGTGATGGGTTATCTGATAGTGAGGAAGAATGCGAACAAGATCTTAGACTACTCATGGCATTTGAAAAGGAATCTAGAGAAGAAAAAGATACTTTTGTGGATGCTCTAGAAGACAGTGATTTTCTTGATGAAAACAATAAACTCAAAATTTTCTTAGAAGAAAGTAAAATAACCATAGAAACTCTGAAAAATCAGCTTGAAGAAAAGGAGAAACACAATGAGAAATTAGAGTGTGAAGTAGTAAGTCTAAGAAAAGAACTTGAGAAAGGAAAAACTCTGAATCTTAGATTTGCTAAAGGAACTGAAACATTAGATGAGATTATCAAGGTACAACGTTCTCCTCTTATAAAGACAGGTCTTGGATATATTGGAGAATCTTCTCAGGCTTCAACACCAAATTATCTAAAAGAAGTTACAACTAGCTTAAAACATACTGCCACTCAGCAAGGGAATAAAGAATCTTTACAGATAAAGCATGATCATCTCAATTCAAAAACCACTAACAGGAATGTCTTTCAGAAAAACACCAATGAACAAGTAAATTCATATAGAAGATTTTATGATCATAGAAATTTCTTCTTCAATGGACAATGTTTCTCATGTCACAATTTTGGTCATAAATCTGTTCAATGTGTTGCATATAAAACCATCATGACAAGAGAAGAAAGAAAGAAAAGGACTGATATTGAACAAAAGAAGAATACTTATAACAAATTTTCTCCTCTTCAAAATGAAGTTGAATGTGCTTATTGCAATAACTTTGGCCATGAAGAATCTGAATGCAGGAGCAAAGTACAACCAAAAGAAAATGTTCCTTCAAGCTCCAAAGTGTGGAAAAAGAAGGAATTACAGGTTGAAAATTGTGGCATAGCGTTATTTGCAGAAGATGAAGAAAACCAATGGTACATTGATAGTGGATGTTCAAGACACATGACAGGTGATAAAGACAAACTTCTTGCATATAATGCTCTAGAAAAAGAAAAAAATGTCACATTTGGAAATGATACTCCTACAGTCATTAAGAAAAAAGGGTCTGTTTTTCTAAAAGAAAAGGTGAAAGCTAATGAAGTAATGTATGTGGATGGATTAAAGCATAACTTGTTAAGTGTAAGCAAAATGTGTGATCAAGGAACTGAAGTTGTCTTTAGTTCAAAATATTGTGTGGTATGTGATCTTGATATAGGTAAAGCAATTATAAAAGGAAAAAGAACTCCAAACAACCTGTATATATTGAAGAACCCCAAAGAACAATGTTGTTTGAGTAAATCTTCAGAAAATTGGCTATGGCATAGAAGGTTGGGGCATTTGAGCTTCTCTCAAATCAAAAAATCAAGCAGACTTAATGCTTTTCGTGATCTTCCCAATATTAATCTACCTGAAAATATCATATGCAAATCTTGCCAATTCGGCAAGCAAACTAGGGTACAATTTAATGCCAAGGAAGGATCATCAAGTAAGCCTCTTGAACTCATTCATACTGACATATGTGGACCTATGAGGAAAAATTCACCACGAGGTGAAGAATACTATATCTTATTCATTGATGATTTCTCTAGAATGTGTTGGATTGGGCTACTTAAACACAAAGATGAAGCATTTGAGAAATTTCAGATCTTAAAAGCACTAATTGAGAATGAATTAGATCTAAAAATAAAGTGTCTCAGATCTAATCGAGGAGAAGAATATACATCTAATGAATTCCTTGAATTCTGTGAACAACATGGCATAAAAAGACAGTTCTCTGTAGCAGGCACTCCATAACAGAATGGCGTTGTAGAAAGAATGAACAGAACAGTTCAAAAAATGGCTAGAGCTATGCTTGATGATTCCGGAACACCTGACACATTTTGGGGAGAAGCAGCACATACAGCAATAAACATTCTCAACAAAGCACATGTTCGTGTAACTTGTGATAAAACTCCATATGAACTCTGGTATGGTAAACCTCCCACTATAAAGCATTTTAGAATTTTTGGGAGAAAATGCTTTATCAAGAATAATGATGAAAAACTTGGCAAGTTTGAACCCAGAGCAGATGAAGGAATATTTCTTGGTTACTCCTCTAGGAGTAGGGCATATAAATGTTACAATAAAAGACTTCGGAAGATTTTTGAATGTATTGATGTTGTTATTGATGAGTCTCCTGGAGCTCCAAAAGAAGAAAAGCAAACAACAAATGAAGATGATGATGACACATATCCTTCTACATCAAATAGTAATGATACAAATAGTGAACCCAGTGAAGAACCCGAAGAGGATTTGTCTGCAAAGGCTCCATCTAGATTTGTTCAAAAGAATCATCCAGAATCTCAAATTTTGGGAGAAAAGGGATCAGGTGTACAAACAAGAAGGACTCTTGTGGAATCTTCTAGCAACCTGGCATTTTTGTCCACTATTGAACCTCACAGTGTCAATAAAGCTAGCAAAGATGAATGTTGGATTCAAGCCATGAATGAAGAGCTTGATCAAATCGAAAAGAATCACACTTGCGAATTAGTACCAAGACCTCATGACAAAAATGTCATTGGAACTAAATGGATATTCAAAAACAAGTTAAATGAGAAGGGGGGTGTTATAAGAAATAAAGCTAGACTTGTGTGCAAAGGGTATGCTCAACAAGAAGGTATAGACTTTGAAGAAACCTTTGCTCCTGTAGCCAGACTTGAAGCCATAAGAATGTTTCTTGCCTTTTCAAGATTCCAACAAATCAGAGTCTATCAAATGGATGTTAAATCTGCTTTTCTCAATGTTGATCTAGAAGAAGAAGTCTATATAGAAAAACCAGAAGGATTCATATTGCGAAATGATGAAAAACTTGTTTGTAGACTTAAAAAGGCTCTATATGGTCTCAAACAAGCTCCAAGGGCATGGTACTATCATCTTGACAAATATCTTCATCAGCAAGGATTTTCAAAAGGGTCTGCTGATAGCAACTTATACACAAAAACTGAAAATAAAAAACTATTGATTGTGGTTGTATATGTTGATGATATCATTTTTGGAAGTAACAAAGAGTCTATGAGTCAGAAATTTGCTTCTGATATGCAGAAAGAATTTGAAATGTCTTTGCTTGGGGAACTAACATTCTTTCTTGGCTTGCAAGTACAACAAGCAAGAGATGGCATATTCTTATCACAAGAAAAATACCTCAAGCAAATCCTGAAGAAGTATGGCATGGAAGAATGGGCAAGTAAAGACATAATAAGATATCTGGAAATACATGTTGGATGCAATAATGTAACATATGGTTTTAAGAGAATTAAAAGAAAAAATGTTCAGCCCTAAATACTGATTCACCCCCCCTCTCAGTATTTTTCCCAACAGCTTTAAAGTTGAAAAAAATAGTTAAACTTACTCAATCAAACATTCAGCAGATGAAATACATAAATATGGTGAAAAGTAAATAGGTCTAAGGTGCTTCCAGGAGACATTTCTTAGCCTAAAATTTTTACTCTACTGCAAGAAAGAGATGATGAAAACAGAATGAAAATAGGAAAAACATTAAACAGTTTTAGAATACTTCACCAACAACCAAGCTCAGGGATCCAATGGCAGAGCTTTCTTCATCCACAAATAGGTCAAAACATCCACAGGTTCTAGCACATCAATTTCTCTTTAATCTCAGTAGAACTATGTATTACTTCAAAGAGTTATCAAATTCCCCTATACAATGAGCTTAAATGTAGTATTTATGCTACTAACGAGGAGGTGGAAACGTCTAGGGTTCGGAATGTCATTAATGACACAATAAATGCACTCCTATCCTTAAAAACCAAGCAAGGCATAAGGTAGGATTGTTTCACAACTACTCCTCTGTGTTTTAAATCTGTCTTTACTTCCTGAGGATAAAATAGCCGAAAATATTTACTTTGAGGGCCTTTTTTGTCTTTTACAATAACTGTCTGACAATTTAAAATATCTTCTTTTTTGTAATAACTGCCAATCTGCCCTTTGAGACATAAAGTAAGTGAAAGGTGTCTTTTTGAGTTATTAAGTGAATAATTTCTCCTTTGATGTATTCGAGACTATCTTTAAGCCTAAGTCTTCTTGATTTAATCATAAAACTGTGCTTTAAGGCCTAATGCTTTTTTGGCTTTCATAATGCATCATTGTTGTGTTTTTCCCTTTATACACTACTTTTACACCTTTTTTATTTTTTCTTTAACTTCAGAACCCTAATTAGGCTTTAAGGCTTTGATTTTTCCTAAAGCTTTTATCATCATCCTTTAACTATGTTTGAAGGCTCTTTTAGCCTTGATTTGCTAATTTAAACCCTTAACACTTTTATCTGTCTCTGTATACCTTGATACTCTTTTTTGACTCTGATTTTGTGTTTTTTAGGCTAATCATGCCTTCTTTAGTCTTCAATTTGTCCTTTTGATGATTGTATCCACCTTTAAACTATGTTTTATCATTAAAATTGTAAAATTAAACTTTTAATTTTCGACCTTTATTCCTTAACCCCTTTATTTTACTGGTTAAGTCTTCAAATTCTTCAGATTCTGACATTAGCCTCTGATCTTCATATTTTAACCTTTCATTTCCACTATCTTCCTTCTATTTTCATTTTTCAGTGTGCAAGTGGCCCTGGGTGCGTTGGAGGGTTGATTTATATAACTAGTGTTTCACAAAACATCGATTTAACCATGAATTTAACCCCAAAAATTTCTTTCCTTTGTGATTTTGGACTCTGTAGGACTGTGAAAGTCATCACCTTCTGGCCCATTCTTTTATGGACTGTGGGGGGGTTTTCAGACCTTAAAACCGCCATAGAACTTACAAAACTAATAAACACATTATATAATCCTGCGGAGTGGGAAGAACTATGTGTAGAGGCTGAGGAGTGGTGGATGGAGTAGTGAGAAGGAGTGGAAAATGCAGTTGGAGGAGGTTTTTATGAAGAAAACTGGAAAAAATCTGGTTTAAAATTGTGTATGGCGTGAAAAAGGGCATAGGTGGTTTTCACGTTGCCCATGAGCAGTTGGCGGTTTTGCCCCGGGGGAACACGATTCCATTGATCGCCTGCCACGTGCCCCTCACAAAACTACTTTTTTCACATGAATTTGAGGTGTTAAACCTCGGCTGTAAAATTTATGCGATAATGTTTTTGGGACGTCAGATCTAAGGGCGGTAGATCTACGGCCACGGGGAAGCACAATAGTGGAAGTTGCACGGGCGAGGAGGTGATAGTGGAGGACAGATGGCAGCCCAGGATTGAACCGGTGATTCTGTGGGTGGAAGGTGGGCCATATGGTGACATGGGCTACTTTTCATGGAGTGACAAGATCATTGGATCGTCGGGTTAAACGACGACCGTTGGATTTAAAATAAATCGATGGTGGGGATGGATGTGAAGGGTGAATGGGTAAACATCGGTCGGGGGAAATAGCAGGGGAAAAGGAGGCATCGTGGTCGTTAGATCAAGGCTTGAGGCCTTGATCTACGGCTGAGATTTTTCGAGGATTTGGAAAGAATATCGAGGGAAAAATAACAAAGGCACTTTGTAATAGGTATGGGGAAAAAATAAAGGTAAGGGACGAGGGCTTAGGAGAAAGCACCAGGAAGTGATCTTGTGAGTCAAGTAGAGGGCTGGGGTCAAAAATAGAAGGGGCTAGGGACTTAGTGAGGAGAAGGTGTGGTCCTGTGAATGAAGTTTTATGGAGAAAGGGGACGAGGCTTAAAGCCCAAAGGCGTGTAATTTTTTTTTATAAAGGCGGAAATAGGCCAAATGAGGCGGGGAAAAAAGTTTAAGCGCTTGGTTCAAGTGCTCAAACATATGGAGGAAAGGGGCCAAAGGTTTTAAGCCCTCGGGGGCTTATACCTTTATTTATAAAAATATGGTTTTTTGGCCAAAAATGGGGTTTTTGGGCCAAATTAGAAATTTCGATAAGTTAAAAAGGGTATTTTAAACCAAAACAGAGTGAGTTTACTGGTTTAAGGGGTTTCTTAGGTAAAGATGAGGATTTTTAGTGAAGGAAAGAGTGGGGTTTTTAGAGGAAAATTAAGGATAAATGAGGGGAAATGAGGGCTATTTTTAGAGGGAAATGGACTAAAAAACAGGGATAAAACAGCCTGAAATGAGCCTTATTCTTTTAAACTAGCAGGATAACTTTTTAGGAGACAATGAGGAAGATTTCAGTGGACTGATGGACTTGAAATGATGAAGGCAGTGAGATTTCTAGAATTCATACCCTTTATCCTCTAACATTGCGACTGAGATCAAATTCTTTGTTAGACATAGTACATGCAATACATCTTGTAAAAGAATGAGTTTACCTGACTCCCTCTGAACCAAGTCCTAATCATCCACACTAACTCCTACACTCCCAAGCTCATCCCTGCAGTGGACAAACTTTGTCAAGTATACCGGAATAGTGTCATTCTTCTCCATCTTAATTTTCCTAAGTTTATCCTTGAGCGCCAACTTCCTTTGGTCACTCTTGCTCTGGAACAATTCTGTCAAATATTTCAACATCAAGTATGGAGAAGCTTTTCCATGCAGGCTGGATACTATGTGATCCTTCACGCCCTCCAAAAGAATCCTTCGACACCTTGCCATATTATTTTTCCAAGCCTCAACTTGAGCAGCATCAGTAGGCTTTGGGACTTCATCATCTATGAAATCCTTCAGCCCGTTATCATCTAACACCACCTCCATCCTATCTCTCCATGTAGTACAATTTGAGCTGCCTTCAAGAGCATACTCCAATCGCAATCCTTGATAAGACATTTTGACTTCAACACCAAGAAAACACTGCTGCAAAATTCGAATTCCAACAGCTTAAAACTCAACCGCTTCCGATATAAAATTGAGAAAAAATTATTTCTAGCACAGAGATCGACTGTAGGGGAATTTACTGGATATATCACCTGAGGCTACCTGGCCCGTTACAGACTCTGTCTACCGAAATAATTGTAATCACTGTAATAGATCCGATGATCAATTCTGCTCTGATACCATGTAGAAATTTGAATAATTTGCTGAATTATTCACCGATATTATCCTGGTCACATACTATTTGAGCTTCATACATAACACATGATCTCTTCTACGCATTAATCATCACCTGCGTAAATAAAAACAACAAGCGGTATTGAAAACATTCACATGCGCACATAGAAATTCAACACATATAACACAGTATGTATACCGAGGAAAGCTTACAGCTGAAAACCCCCTACTGTCTGTATATTATAATGAAGAAGAATCATGTAACAATCTCAGACAAAACTCCCTCACAAGTACTCAAGATCGGATTTCGCTTCCTAAAATTTATTAATAAACTAGCTCAGCTTTGAACAAGTCACGGGTTCAAATCTCCTCCACAAGTCTGCCTGCCTCTACTGCGCAATCCAAGATGAGAATGAATTGAATGAATTGAGGTCCAAGTTTGAATACCACTTGCTTTAACTACGCAATTCTCATTGGAAATCTCAATCAATGTGTGTGCAAATCTCATGCACATCTATAGTCACAACTGATAGTAGACTCACCCTTTCACCCACCTCTAACACTGGTCTCCACTGAACTGTCCATGCATTGCAGTTAACTGATGTATTCTTTAGTTGATTTATGATTTAATAATTAGTGAATTAATTAATAATTAATTCACACCACTCATCACTAGTGTATTTTTCAGTTAGACTAAATACAACTAGTTCAACTAAGTTAAACCGAACACAACTGCACCAACTGTCTCATCAACTCCACCAAACTCTGCCACATGAGTTCTAACTGAAGTCAACCATGCAATAGCTCAACTAACCCTTAGGAAAAGCGTATTTCCTTCTGTCAGCTGCATGTGCCACATCCAAGCATCAAACTGAAGTGCTCCAAGAGGATAAGATAATGTTGATAGTCCAAATATTATTAAGAGCTAATAATATTTGACTGACCTATTTTTAGACAGGCAGTCTAAAAATAGACTTCGACCTTTATGTCTAAAAATAGTTGTCCATCTATTTTTACCAACTTGACCAATCATCCAAGAATAGCATCCCGCAACTCCTAGACCATGCTCCATATGTCTAAAAATAGACATAGTCTAAAAATATATTTTTCGACAAAAATCACATGTGTGGTCCCCACCTAGTTTAGGTGATCACTCTCCAACTAGGATCAGGAAAGATGTTTCAGGAGGCCTCCTTCACTGTTTCTTGTTGCCACTTTCAACACTTCCTCTCAACAAGAAAGGAATGTCTTTGCATGCGACATGCAACTCCATGCATTCACCCTGCAACCTTCACAAGCGCCATGCAACTCCATGCATGCGACATGCAACTCCATGCATTCGCCATGCACCCTTTGCATGCGCCATGCAAACTCATGCATGCACCATGCAACTCCATGCATGTGCCATGCACCCTTTGCATGCAACATCTTCGAAACTGAATAGGATCCAAACAACTCAATCAGTCTGATGCATCTATCATCAAAGTCTTTGACCTCTACTTAACTACTGCACATGTCATCAGGAACCACTACGTTGTTGAACTCTTGCACCCATGCACTCTTGCACTTGCTGTCAACTCTAATCCACGCTCCAGTATCCGACACTGTCACTTTGATCTGCATCAGTCAAGCCCGATCTTCTCTTCTTGCTTGTGGGCACCTGTGCTTGAGTTCAATTCATGAGATTCACACCATCTCAATGAATCCTGTCCAAAAATATCCTCTTGGGATTACTCATGCATGTCGCCCCACCTCTCACCTGGTGGTATAGCTACATGCACTCCCTCTGCCCATCTGGCATGAAATTTCTCTGCATGAGTGGTTTCTCCCACTCCATGATCCTCATCCCAAGGTTCACTCTTGCACATGCAAATGCGGCCTCCCTCTGGCTTCGGTGCATGTCTTTCTCACTTCCCAACGATGGAAGCTCATTGAACATCCCATCTACTTCAAGTCCGTAGAGATTCTTTGCACGATCCCAACCTTCTTGACTTGTCTGTTGCCTTATCTTAGAAGGAAAACTTTCCCTTCTCTAAAGACAACTTCATACCCTTTATCCTCTAACATTGCGACTGAGATCAAATTCTTTGTTAGACCTGGTACATGCAATACATCTTGTAAAAGAATGATTTTACCTGAATTCCTCTGAACCAAGTCCTCATCATCCACACTAACTCCTACACTCCCAAGCTCATCCCTGTAGTGGACAAACTTTGTCAAGTATACAGGAATAGTGTCATTCTTCTCCATCTTAATTTTCCTAAGTTTATCCTTGAGTGCCAACTTCCTTTGGTCACTCTTGCTCTAGAACAATTCTGTCAAATCTTTTCACATCAATTATGGAGAAGCTTTTCCATGCAGGCTAGATACTATGTGATCCTTCACGCCCTCCAACAGAATCCTTCGACACCTTGCCATCTTCTTTTTCCAAGCCTCAACTTGAGCAGCATTAGTAGGCTTTGGGACTTCAGCATCTATGAAATCCTTCAGCCCGTTATCATCTAACACCGCCTCCATCCTATCTCTCCATGCAATATAATTTGAGCTACCTTCAAGAGCATACTCCAATCGCAATCCTTGATAAGACATTTTGACTTCAACACGAGAAAACTAGAGAAAACTGCTAACACCCAAAATTCGAATTTAAACGGCTTAAAACTCAACGCTTCGGATCTAAACTTGAAAAAAATTATTTCTAGCATAGGAATGGCGCGGGAACATTTATTGGATATATCTGAGGCTACTCAACATTCTGAGACTCATCCTAGAAATAATTGTAATCAACGTAATAGATCCGATGATCAGTGCAACTCCGATACCATGTAGAAATTTGGAATAATTTGCTGAATTATTCCACTAGATATTATCTTGGTCACATCTTATTTAGACTTCATACATAACACATAATCTCTTCTACGCATTAATCATCACATGCGGGAAATAAAAACAACAAGCGGTATTGAAAACATTCACATGCGCACATAGAAATTCGACACACATATAACACGGTATGTATACGGGGAAAACTACCGGCTAAACCCCTACTGTCTATATATTATAATGAAGAAGAATCATGTAACAATCTCAGTACAATATTCCTCACAAGTACTCAGTACTGTCTCCAAAAGTTACACACAAACAAGCTCAGTTTTGAACAAGTCATAGGTTCAAAACTCCTCCTCTGTTTGTCTTCCTCTACTGCGCAATCCAAGATGAGAGAATGGATGGAATGAATTCAAATTCCCTTGGCGTTAACTGTGCAATCCTCATTGGCAATCTCCCTCAATGTTTGTGCAAATCTCATACTATAATTCTGTGATAGTAGACTGCACCCTTTTCTCCTACCTCTTCCCACTTGGTCTTCACTAAATTTGTACATGCCTTGAGTTAGCGATGTGTTCTTTAGTTGATTTATGAGTTAATAATTAGTGAATTAAATAATATTTAATTCACACTACTCATCTCTAGTGTATTAGTCAGTTTAACTAAATACAACTAGTTCAACTAAGTTAAATCGAACACAACTCCATCAACTCCTCAATCAACTCCACCAAACTCTGCCACATGAGTTCTAACTGAATTCAACCATGCAATAGCTCAACTAACCCTTAGGAAATTCGAATTTCCTTCTGCCAGCTGCATGTGCCACATTTGTAGCTTGAACTGAAGTGCTCCAAGACGATAAGATAATTTTTATAGTCCAAATATTATTAAGGGTTAATAATATTTGACTGACCTATTTTTAGACAGGCAGTCTAAAAATAGACTTCGACCTGTATGTCTAAAAATAGATGTCCATCTATTTTTACCAACTTTACCAATCATCCAAGAATAGCATCCCGCAACTCCTAGACCATGCTCCATATGTCTAAAAATAGACATAGTCTAAAAATAGACTTTTCGACAAAAATCACATGTGTGGTCCCCACGTAGTTTAGGTGATCACTCTCCAACTAGGATCAGGAAAGATGTTTCAGGAGGCCTCCTTCACTGTTTATTGTTGCCATTTTCAACAAATTATAAGGTTAAATCAGTGGAAGATTACATCGAGCATCAACAAGAATTTCTCTAACTCTTAAAGGATAACCTAAATTTGGCACAAAATCGAATGAAACAACAGGCAGATCAACATCGCAGTGAGAGAAGTTTTGATGTAGGAGGCTGGGTATTTTTATGGCTACAATGATACAAAAAAATGTCCCTCAAGAAATATAATAAGGATAATAAATTATCGCCAAAGTACTATGGTGCTTAGAAGGTGTTGCAAAATATTGTTACTATGGCGTACAAATTGGAACTTCCTTCTTCTTCGCGAGTGCATCTAGTTTTCCATGTTTCATGCTTAAAGAAGCTTATAGGTCACAAACATCCAGTTCAAACGATATTGCCAAAACTTGATGGGGAAGGAAAAACACATTGGAACCTGAAGCATTCATGTAAAAAAGAACTTCACAGCTATGAAATCGATCAATTTCAGAGTATATCATCAAGTGGAAGAACTTACCGACTGATGATTTTACATGGGAGGATGAGAATTTTATACAGAAGCATCCAGAGCTACTCAAGCATTGAGGACAACACTTTTTTGAAGGAGAGGGGCATGTTAGGTCCCTATATTACGTTTTTGGAGTTGGTTTCATAACAATCTTCCTGGATTAGACACATCAAACTTTCTTAGATCTGCTTTAGGTAATTGATCTATCATATTGGGGTAATGTTTGGGAAAGGTTTTATATTTTTGAGATCCTTCCCATGTGAAACATTCACCATCATCAAGCTTAATTTATATTTTTTCTAGTTTATAAAAACAAAGTGAGCTTATTCTCCAAAGTACCCAAGTGGTTCTAAAGTTGGTCCTTGGTTGAATCAACTATTTTATTGAGGGACTTAATTTCTAGTATTATGTCATTTATTTTTTCTTCCACTGCTATTTTTTTCTATTGTGAGTCATGCACCAATACAAACACATCTAAATTGTTACCATGGAAGTGAAATAATGTTCTAAACATTGTAAGAGGATGTTCATGATATAGGATGTTGATAAGGTTGGGTCTCGCTTGGGCCCATTATGAACACCCAAAGGGTTACCCAAGAACAATATTAATTTAATTGATGTTGTGAGATGATTATTTTGAGATAGATATCCCACAATAGTCTATCCCAACCAAGGGATCTCTCTCCTTTTTTAATACTATTTGTGGATTTTCTACTCCTACTTGATTAGTATTGTACTTAATGAAGTTTTTATATTTTTTATATTTCAAGTTATGTAGGAATTTCCCTAAATGTTTTTCAGAGGCTACAGTTTGGTAATCTTGTAAGAGTAAATGATTTTCAGGAATTACAGATTTATGATATCCCTAAAAGTTTCCAATAATCATACTCAGCAAATATTTCATGTGTTGGAAATGTTTTCATTGATGGCAAAGGAATTGGCAATGGAGGAGCATCTGAAATAGTAACTAGAAAAAGAGAAAAGAAAAGTAGCAGAGTCCAGAGACAAAGTAGGAGAAAAAGGCCATCGAATAGAATAAGTGAATGTTCTTATTCGTGAATCTGTATAAGATATTGGGTTGCCATGATACAGTAAGCAATGGGGAATGTATAACCTGATGAAGCAGCACATTATGGTATGCGAAGGAGTCGTGTTGAAACATTGATGAACCAAAGGGTTAGAATATAAATTGACGGAACCTTGAGCCGAGTCATATGGTGGTAGCCCAGAAGAATCGAGGAAGAATCAAGGCAATTGCTGTGTATGGACAGAAGCGAGTTTCATTGAAGGCGAATATTGGAATTCATATATATAAGCTAGACGGAACCCTGAGCCAAAAGGGAGAGGAACCCTGTACTAAGAGGAACTTGGAAGACAGAACCCGGTAGCAGAATGCGAAGTTAGGTGGAACCCCCACCCAAAAGGGCGGAACCATGACCAGATGAACAGTGACGGCGGTTTATGGTTTTCATCGCACCACCTTTACACGATGGGCAGTATTGGAGGAGTTGGGAGCGATTCCACAGGACGGACGACACGTGTCCCAGAGCAAGTTGGCAAAACCACTCTCACTGTGCACCATCGCGCATTAACTCTCGACTGAGGACCCCGTGCGATATCGATACAAGCCGTCGATCTGGAGGGAAGCCATCGGACGGTGATCATATTGGGAAGATGTGCGAAGGCTAACTTAAGGTATGGTCGTGTGTATTTGATTGATTCCATAGAGTGTATGGTGGGGCCGAGGCCTATAGTAATTTATTAAAAACGTCGATTATTAATATAAGGGCAGAAACCTTATTATAAGATGGCGACTGAACATATTTAAGGGTTTCCATTATCATAATATGGAAGAGGATAAATTACGTATGACTGTGTGTGTGAAATCGAAAGGATGTTGAGGAATACCACGTAGAGGAGAACGGGGTATAGTGAGAACTAAATGGTACTGTGGATGTGAGCGATATCAAGTGATATATTTAAGTGGGGAATGTAATATAGTTTGATAATATAAAGGTTATAAAACCCGTGACCATGATTATGTTGGATGCTAAACAAAAGCCACGGTTTATTAATATATTTTTTTTAATGTTTGACTCAGAGATGGGCATACGTTAAAGTAAATACATGGGTCTTCACATTTGGTGGGAAACATATACATATGTTGATATATATACTATGCTGATATTTAATATAGTGAGCTGTAATATTGCTTCGAAATTGTATTAAAACATTGATTGGGTTTATTACAAGAGCATATTATGTATTTTATGGGTCTTATAATAATGAGTATAAGAAGCCTCCACAGTTGGTTAAAGTGCTAGCCCAAGAGATTAGAACCTTGAGAGTTTTCCCAGATTTAAAATCAGATGTTATATTAAAAATCAGTTATATATGCAGCAGATGCACAAAAGTACAGTGAACAGGTGAATAAACACAGGGATAAAAATGTGGGCCTAATAGAGGTAAACAAAGAATGTAGGAACTGAAAAAGTCACAGGGAATTTTGCAGGCATAATCAACAGAAATATACAGAACAGTCACTCAACAGCAGCAGAAGAGACAAATCTAGTAAAGCCGAAGAAAGTGCAGAAAAGGAGCTGAGTTGAATTGAAATGTGTAACTGAAAATGTAAATATTTTTTCTTATATTGTTTGTGATGCAAAGGAAAGTATCCTAAGGAAAATAAAAACTCCCACTGTAATTTGTACATATTGTTATATTTTTTAATAAGTTGGATAAAAAATTGAGAAGGTAGAAGTCAAAGAGTCATGGCTAGTCACTCAAAATTCCTTGTGGAATACAAACAGTCATGTGAGGAACTCTATATATAATTTGATATGAATAAGTAGAAAGGAGAGTGAGAGGATAAGAATAGAGAATGAAAAATATATAAGATTGAGGAAGAGAAGAGAAGGAAGAGAGGAGCAGAAAGAAATGCTACAGAACAGATCAGCAAACACTTCTTGTGATAAATTGAGGAAGTTGGAGCTTCCCTTTCAAGTTGAAGCTTGATAGCTGTCAGTTGTAGCTGACTGAGGTTGGAGCCTCCTGTAGGTTGGTTCCTGCAGAAAAACAGTGGTGAGAGGGAGTTGGAACTTGCCTTTGCATCACAACAATAATAAGATGTGGTTTTCTCCCTTTATGGGTATCCACTTATATCTGGTGTCTCTGTGCATGATGTTTATGTGTTGATCTGATTTATATCATCTTCTTAATACCTATTGCTCTCATATTAAAGTATACTGTTATATTATATTAATACTTGTTGCTCACATTCTAAGATTACTCACATATTAAGTTGGACATGAAATGAAGGGTAAATAAGTTTTAAATGAAAATTTTCAAAAATCCATGAATGTGTTAAACTGATTCACCCCCCCCCCCCCCCCCTCTCAGTTTAACTAAGGGTTCAACATCATGACCCTAAGGAGTATAGATTTTACCCTTATTCTTACTACCCATCTCTCTTGATACAAAAGTGATTTTACCTTAAGCATTGAGCTCATTGTAGTGTAGAAATAATATGACCAAATGTTTATGTAAATATGGTTTTAGTTATGTGGGGTTTTATAATACACTTGAGGATATATCAAAGACAAAAACCATATACGCATTTTATTTAATACAGTACTATTTGCAAAGGACTAATAAATATGTACTTGACTAGCTAGGATATGCTACTTATACTCCATATTTGTATAAATCCTAGAGGTATTTTTACCTATTTAATGACATATTGTAGTGCTTAAAGGCATTGGAACACATATATAGCCCAAAAATAGTATATCAATTAGGCACATATTTCCAAAGGGAAGTGCTTTGATACAACTTGATATCCCTCAATATTACAACAATAATGCTAAAACTCCTGAGGGTCTCAACTTTAATTATTAACCTGGGGTTTGTAAAAACTTAAGAATGGCTAGCACTATACGTGAAACATGCAATGTTTCCTTATTTTGTTGATATAATGCAGCTAAAAGGAAAATAAAATGTGAAAATACTATTGAAAAATTGCAACAAAAAATTCTCAATTTGATTTTTCCTTGATTAAATTGAGAAATTTTTAATTTCCACATCATCAAAAAAATTGGATCCAGTTAACACAGGTGACTGTAAATTTGAGTTAGAGGAGTTAGAGTTTATTTAAGGATTTTTTATTTCTAATTTGTAGCAATAAAGGCCATTTAATTCAAGTCGTTTTTTGTTAAACTAGTTCTAATTGTTGGAGGAACTATTGGATGGTCAGTTGTGAAGTGGGACTTCAGTAAAATTTAGTGACCATCTAGTTAACTAATCAATCAACCCAAAATATCTAGTCCATGCAGATAATTCTAGTTCCCCAACTGCGGTGGAGATTCCAAAGCATTGTAACGTCACGTGTAGACTAGTCTTGCATGTATACATGTTGCATGCAGTCAAATGATAAATCTTGGGAATTGTGAAATCATATTGGAGAAATTTACTAAATAATAGGGGCCTAATTTCCTAAGGAATTGCAAAAGGAAATAGGGGCTCAAGCAAAGTCATAAATTAACAAATTCTCGGTCATAGTTTCTGATTTAGTAAAGAGATAGATTATTCACCTGAAGGTTGAGTGCAGATTTAGCTATAAATTGTAATACATGTCTATTCATTAGATTAATGCAAGCGGGCATAGGGTTATTTATTATATTACATTCCCGTAGAAAAATATTAATATTCATGTGTTTTATTTGTCGTTGCATTTTTATGATTCATGTTCTAACTTGTGAATTGATTTTCAAAGAGCAATAGAGTAGGTTGTCTTATGTTTTTGATTAAAATTTCATAAGAAATTGCAAACATACACCATAATTTATACATGGTATCAAATATGGATTCACATTAGAACAGGATTTCAAAGTTGTTTTTTGGGAGGTTTGAATTTTCAGTTCAGTGTAGCATGATCTCTTCAGGGTTGAGCATATGACCTTCAACGAGCTGAGGTTAGAGTGTGCCTTGGAAGGCATCTCTAATTTCATTGCATGGAAGGATCACATGGAAGTGGTATTGGATGACAATGGATTGCTACAATACATCAAAACAATTTTTTCAAAACCACAAACATATGATGCCCAGAACCTTCCTCAAAGGAAGAAAGATGTAGCCAAGACGAGGAGAATAATATTGGAGTGAGTAGGGGATCACATTACCTCAAATCTCCATGGGAAAGAAAATTTGTTTACAATGTGGAAAGAACTGAAATAATTGTTCGAGAATATTAGTGACCACGGGAAGGTGGTGCTCAAGGATAAACTTTGAAATATCAAGATGGATAAGAATGACACTATTTTGTAGTACCTACAAAAGTTCGTGATGAACTTGGCGCGGTTGATGTTAATTTTGCGTAATATGGCTTCGTAAGCCTAGGCCTTCTAGGCATTCCTAAGAGCTTCCATAACTACCAGGATTTGGTGAATGGGAGGGAGAAACTACCAAATTTGGAATTCTTATGGTGTGATTTGGTACAAGAGGAAATAAGGTGGAATACAAAATATGGGACTTCATCCAAGGGAGAGGAAGAAGAAAAATTTTCATTGGTTGGAAATGGAAAGAAGGGAAAAGGGAAGAAATCGCAAACCAATCCATAATCCAGCTAAGGGGCCAACAAGAAAAAATTGTCCAAAATTAAATTCTTCATTTTTCATGAATTGGGGAACTATGACATGAAGTATCCACACAAAAATTTAAGCAAGAATACCTGAGGAGGAGCAGCAGGTGAATCCTTGGCTTTATATTTTGAGCTTGACTTCACCCTTATCGCCTGCATAGAAAACAAAGTTATGGGGCACGTGTAGTACTTGGAATCAATTGCATCATTCCACATGATAAGGTGTAGACACTTTTTCAGCGACCTGGAGGAGAAATATCTCCATATTCACATCGATATGTGGGATGATGGAAGGTAAAGTGTGATCGGGATTAGTGCAATGACCTTTGAGAGGGAGTCGGTCTTCCCTCTCAAGCAAAAGGATGTCATGTTTGTTATAGGCGTAAAGAAAAATATCATCTTTGTTTCCATTTTAGAAAACTGTGGTTACGATTTCATCTTTAGTAAAGGAAAAGCATTCCTGATACACATAGCCATGGGATAGGTGAAGAATATTTGGGTTCGTTTGAGTAAAATATATAATTTATATGTGGAATATTGTGTAGCACTAAGCATTAAGGTGGAGAAAGTTCATAGACAAAATGTTAGTGAAATTTAGAAAAAAAAACTTGGCCATTTTCATCATGTCGCCTTGGCGATTCTGGAAAAAATAACCACTGATCTCCCTAAAGGAGTACCAAAGAAGCATGATATATTCAAAGGATGTAACTTTGGGAAGTACACAAAATCCACATTCCATGATCGAGACAACAAAGCACATGAAATCTTGGAAAGGATCCACTCTAATATTTGTGGACCTTTCTCGACATGCTCCACTTCGAGGCACAAATATTTTTTCATTTTTATTTATGAATTTTCACCAAAGTGTTGGATATTCTTCATGTGGAAGAAATATGAGACATTCTCTAATCTCTTAGAATTCAAGGAAATGGTTGAGAAATATATTAGTAAGAATGTGAAGGCTCTTAGGAGTGATAATGGAGGTTAGTACAAGTCGAATGAATTCAAAACAAATTGTGCAAAAGAAGGCATTCGATGAGAGTTGATAGCACCCCACAACCCATAGCAGAATGGGGTGTCCAAGAGAAATAACCATAGAATTGTGGGAGTTGTGAGGGCTATGTTTTATGACCAAGGCATATCACTACATCTATGGGAAGAGGCATGTAACACATCAGCCTATTTGCAAAATAGAGTCCTGGTCACATTCTTGTCATGATTACACCACAGGAGGATTTCTCGAGGAGAAAGTTAGATTTGTTGCACTTTAGGTTTTTTGAGGCCTCTACTTACTGCCATGTCTCCAAATAATCAAGGAAGAAGCTTGAACCAACAACAAAATTGTGGGTATTTGTGGGTTACACAAAAAATCCTCATAACTATTATGTGTACTTGTAATCACTCATAATGATGTTTTGCGAAGGGATGTAAATTTTTAATTAGGAGAAAGTGATGTTGTGTTCTCTTGAGAGGGAGCTTCACATCCCACCAGAAGAGGAGCTTTAGCTCCAAAGGAGGAACCTCAGGAATTTTTGTAGCAGCCACAAATTTAGGAGCAGAGAGTGGATACATCCACTCAAGCAGAATGTTAGGTCCCTATAATACTAGTGCAACCCCTTATTTTTATTGTTGTGTCCTTACATTATTATTTTTATGTAGGATTTGATTATATTGTGACCCCTTAGACTCCTATATATATAAAGTATGTTTTTTCATTTGTATCATCCTATAATTGTTCATTTATGTAATGTAAAGGAGGTTTGCCCCTCGAAGTGGATAATTTTTAAGTTGTTGATATATCATTTTTCTATTTTATGAGCTTGTTGCATAATTTTTACAATTTTTCCAACAAAATTGGGGGTATTTGTGGGTTACTCAGAAACTCCTTACAACTAATATTTGTACTAGTGATCCCTCATAATGACATTTGTGCGAAGAGATGTATATTTTTAATGAGGATAAAGTGATGTGGTGCTCTCTTGAGAGGGAGATTCAGAGCCCACCAGAAGAGGAGCTTTTAGCTCCAAAGGAGGAACCTCAGGAATTTGTGGAGTAGTCATAAATTTAGGATCAAAGAATGGAGACATCCAATCAAACAGAAACATCGATAGAAGATAGAAAAAGGACGAGGGAATCTAATAGTCTTGTGTAATATGTGAGGGAGAATGTGAGAGCTCCTTAAAATTTGTGCAAGAAAATAATATCACCTGGTCGAGACACTGGCTACATGGATCTAATGACTACACTTGTAGAGACTGAGCCATCCTATTTCAACGAATTAATAGAGAAACCTATATGGGTTGGTGAAATGGTGGAGGAATACGAATCCATTGTAAAGAACGATGTTTGGTAAGTGGTCCCAAGAATAGTAGATAAATAATTTTTGGGTTCGATATGGATCTTGAAGGTTAAAAACATAGCAAACATAAGCATAAAGAAGTATAAGGCCAAATTTTTGTCCAAGGGGTACTCTTAAATTTATGGAATTTATTATGAGGAGACGTTTTCTCCTATAGCAAGGTACTCATACATTAGATCAATTCTTTCTCTGGTTGTGCCGATGAGGTGGAAGATTCACCAGATGGATGTGTTGAAGCCTAGAAATGTCTCTTTTTGACAATCCTTTTTTCCATTACATTTCACCTTTGGCTTACTATTCTACAAAAACCTCAACATATTAAGGTCAAGATGAACTTCTATAAGGTATTAATCAACCGTATTTAAATTATATGTTTCTTAGTGAAATTATGGCAAAGGTATTCTTGTAGTGACCGAATTTTGAACATTCTACAATTGATATCTATTTCTACAACATAATCCATTGTTAGACAGGTTGCAACACTCCAATGAAAGAAAGAACATTATCAAAATATGAAAATTGGATTCTGAATGGATAACCACATACTGTCATATCTTGGAAAGCTACATGAGATGGGAGATCCTGAATTAAAAGGAAAAGTCAAACATGGAAATTCTGTGTAGAAATAAAAAACAGGAAGGGGAGAATCAAGTGAGTGAGACTAAAGGATTTATTTAGTTGTCAATATTATAGATCGAAATAAAATCTTTTATGAATTGATTTTCCAATATCAATTCATAAATATATTGGACTCTAGGTATTATCGGAAACGTAGCTATCAAAATCACTTGTAGTATATCGTCTTAAAACTCTTTCAAGTCCTTTTTACAATTTATATCAATTTTGTAAGCAAAACAAGAAACATAGAAGTTTTTATTAATAATTTTATAGTTCTTTTGTGGAGGAAAATGATACTCATTTTTCATAATACAAATCATTGTTATTTTCAAATGCGTGCCTGAAGACTATTGGTTATTAATCAACCCTACACTCTCGGAGTGCCCCCTCTGAGCTGTGACTTCCTGCTTTTAAGCTTTTTGCTGTTTTGAACATTAATGTTCTTCCTAGAGTTTACTTTCATTACAATTACATTTCTATTTTTTTTATTTTATTGTAGAGTACTCATAAACAAAGAACACCAAAAAGAGTTTACTAATTCGATGCATTTTTAATTATTATTTAGTCTTTTATCATTCAAATTAAATTTCTTATATGCTAAATAGAGTACAATTTATAGGTTAATGGCACACATTAGTAACCGTTCTTGAGTTATGATTTTACCTTTTATACATTAGGTTCATTTCCATTCTCTTTCGAACCAATTTTATCTTTTTGCAAACTAGATTTCATTATCATTTTCTCTCACAACATTTAAAAAAGGATTTTCTTCTTTTCAAATTAGCTTAAACATTTCCTTTAAGAAACTAGTGGAGATTCAGTTCAATTCCACAGCAGTAGAATTAAATCATTTTCTTTCATGTTCAATTTTCGAGCATTTCCTTTTGATAGTTATAATTAAGTATAGATTTCTGAAATTTAGATAGATATTTTATTTTGAAAATTTCAACTTATTTAGTTAGGACTTTGGATTTAAATAACATGTGCTTCATTATTTTCCAAATTGTATGAAGAGAAATAATCCATATTTATAACTAGTTTCATTTTTAAAAATTACTTAATTTACATAATAAATCATAGCATATATAGTGCACATACATTTCACAAGTACATGAACCGTGTTTGAAAATTAATGAAGTAAATTAAGGAAAATTAATTTACCAAAAATTATGGTGTTCTTGTTGGGGAATTCTATATAGGATTTATTCTTGTAAATTATTTAGGATCCTTTTAAATTTCAATAAAATTGAAAAATGATTAAAATATATTTATGCATGGAGAAAGAGATTATAGGGGTAGGTTTGTAAGTAGAGGTAAAAATTTGATTCCAACATCACCACTCACTCCACCTAGACCTCATAGTGCCACACCACCCACCGAGACTTGTATTCCATCATTTGCAGGTGAACATAAGCTTCCCAAGTTGCAAAGATTCGAAATCCAACCTAGAAATTCACCAACTTCCTCTACTAAATTTTTAGTTGAAGAACCTACATCCCCAATAGGAGTAATATTTATTTCTTCAACTAGAGAAAAAATTCTAGGACACGAATGAGAAGTTCCTAGTGAAGAATAAGAAGAAACTAATTTTAATATTCCATTATTATAAGAACAAGAAGAATAGATAGATAATCCAATCATAGTAGCTCTGAAAAATCTAAATGGCAGGGGAAGGAGAAGGAGAAGTACATAATGTGAATGGTGAAATTTGTATTGGAGGTGGAAGAGGCAGAGAAGGAAATAGAGGAAGAGTTGGAGGAAGAGGTGGAAGAGGTGGTAGAGGGGAACCAAAACCTTTTGGATTTCCCATCTTGGATGATGATACCACAACCACAATGAAGAATAACTCACCCTCCATCCTCCCTCATTTTCATGGACTAAGACATGAGGACCCTGAAAAAATTATTTTTTTATTTTGAAGTCTTGTGTAGATCTTATGATCATTTACTTGATTCTCAAAAATTAAAATTGTCTTCGTCCACTCCTAAAAATGGAGCATTTAAACGGTTTATGGGATTAGGAACACATACTATCATAACGTGGGAATAAATGTAAAAATTATTCTTATGCAAATATAAAGACTATTGTATGCCACATAACCTTAAATATGAACTCTTTAAAATGATGCAAAAAGAGGATTAAAATATTGAAGACTTAGCTGAAATATTTTCCTATAATGTTAAAAGGGCTAAGATGCATAATCTAGATGATGAAACTTTGAAAGCTATTTTGTTAAAAGCTACTAGAGATTTTTCGATTTATCTCCTCAATTTAATGGGAAATGGAGATGTTTCTCGGCTTTCATTTAGAGAAATTTATGAACTATGTACACACATTTCAAGGGGTAAGGATAGAACTGGGAAATATCCAAGAGACCCTATGACGACCAGAATTAATAAAGCTGCAACTGGGACGGTAAGTAGATTCGAAATAGGAAATTTTCTTGAAAATTTTAAAATTGATGTTTTAGGGAGTCTTAGTGAACAACTCTATACCTTTAAGATACAAAATAAGCAAAAAGGTGGAAATGTTTCATTATCTATCTTTCATCCCAAGTGTAGAAAGAAGAATTTATTGAGAGAATGTCCCCTTGATATTGTAGAAATTTGTGTCATGTGTCATGAGAATCATAATAGTCAGGAGTTTCCTTCGATACATAGTCTCAGATTTGTCTTTCAAGATGAAGTTGGTACAATACAATCTTAATTACTTTCTTTTGTTCCTAAAATACCATGGCAAAATACAAAGCCAAATATGACTCAAGGATTTAATACACAATCATATGCACAACCACAGAATAATTGAACTTCACCTATTCCTTGGCAACCTTGGCCTCCACAATCTCAAAATCCAACTTGGGAACAAGATTGGAAAAAATCTTCTAGTAAATATCCTCAATATACTCAATTCCAACAACCTTATTCTTCTTTTCCACCTCTGTATTTTCCTCAACCCACTCAAATTTCTCAATTTAAAAATCAAAACCAAAAAAAATCATTACCATTTCCTCAAAATCCAAATCAATTTCCTACTCAACCACTTCCTGACCAAAATAATAAAAATCAAAAAGTTGTTTATAATGTTGAAGGATAAAGAATTCAATCTTGTATGGTAACACCACTAGGTATAAATGATGCTCAACTTAGATCTGGTATATTTTTGCAAAATAAGTCACCAACAATTACCATTAAAGAATATAAAGAGGATGAGACTGATGAAAAATATGAAATTCTTTATCAGTAAAGTATTCCTAAAAGGGAAGATGTTCCTATAGAATCAAAGGATGATCAAATAAAACAAGCTCCTACAGTTCCTTGAATATGAATTTCGAAGTAATCGGGCTCATTATGAATTTTTGGTCATGGATTTTGGCCTTACCAATTCACCTTCTACATTTCAAGGTTTGATGAATTCCATTTTCAAAACCTTCCTTATAATTTTGTTTTAGTAGTTTTTCATGATATAATAATCTACGACAGGTCTTGGAAGGATCATATTCAACATGTTAACAGGGTGCTCAAACTATTGGAGGAGAAACAATTATATGCAAAAACCTCCAATTTTTTCTTTGGTATAGAAGAGGTGGAATATCTGGGTCATATTGTATCTCACGAGGGTGTTAAGGTAGACCCTAAAAAAATTAAAGCCATTAAGGAATGAAAACTCCCCACAAACATAAATAAGTTACAAGGATTTCTTTGGTTAACAAGTTATTATCGCAAGTTTGTTAAGAATTATGGGAGAATAGAAACACCTATAACAACATTATTGAAGAAAGATTCATTTTCATGGACTCGTGAAGCAGGTAAGGCCTTTGAACATATTAAAGAGGAAATATGCCTAGCACCAGTCTTAGGTACACCAGACTTCACAAAAACATTTATTGTGGAATGTGATGCCTCGGGAAATGGAATTGGTGGTTTTTTAATGCAAGAAGGAATACCCATTTCTTTTGAGAGTCTTCTAATCAAAGGAAAGTATTTACAGAAAGCTATTTATGAGAAGTAAATGTTGGAAATACTACATGCACTAAAGAAATGGTGACCTTAGCTAACGGGAAGACACTTCAAGGTAAAAATTGATCATGATAGTCTTAAACACTTTTTGGAACCAAAACTATCTTCAAAAGAGTAGCAAAAATGGGTCACAAAGATGTTGGGTTATGACTTTCAAATCATATACAAAAAAGGGAAGCTAAATGTTGTTGCAGATTCACTCTCAAGAAAGTATGAAGAGGTGGAATCATTTCTTTGTTCCATTTCTATTATCCAAACAGATTGGATAACTGAAGAAAGGGATGAATGGAAGAAGGACGAAGAAGTGTGGACACTCATTCAAAAGTTGCAGCAATATCCTAGTAAATCTAATACATTTAGTTGGAAAAATGATTCCTTATGGTAAAAATATCACATATATCTTTGTAAGAATTCCCAACTAAAACAAAATATTCTTTTGGAATTGCAAACTTCTCCTTTAGGAGCACACTCACAATTTTTAAAAAATTACCACAAGGTGAAGAAAGAATTTTTTTGGGATGGCCTTAAATATAATATTCAAAATTTTCTCTCAGAATGTTTGGTTTTCGAGCAAAATATAGTTGAGAAAATTAAGCCCTCGAGTCTTCTACAACCTTTATCCATTCCAAGTCAATGTTGGGAGGAGATTTTAACGGATTTTATTATAGGTTTACCTAAGTCCGAAGGAAAGAGTGTCATCATGGTGGTAGTTGATAGACTTACCAAGTATGCACACTTTTCTGCATTATCTCATCCATTTAAAGAAAGTACAGTTGCTACTACATTTATGGAAATAATTCAAAAGCTACATGGAAACCCAACGATTATGGTAAGCGAAAAAGATCCCATTTTACTGGAAATTTTTGAATGGTGTTATTTTCTTGATTGGGTACTCAACTAGCTCATAACTCATCATATCATCCTCAATCCGATGGTCAAATTGAGATAGTGAACAAATGTTTGGAAGCATATCTTCATTGTTTTGTATATGATAAAAAGAACAATGGGTCAAGTGGATACCTCTGGCTGAATGGTTGTATAACACTTCCTTCCATACCGTAGCAAAAATGATCCCATTTATGGCACTTTATGGATATCATCCATCATTCATCACATCATCTTTAAGAGAAAATTCTAAGGTTCAAGTATTGGAAGATCACATCAACAAACAACAACAAGTTCTCCAACTATTAAAGGATAACCTAAATTTGGCACAAAAGCGAATGAAACAACAGGCAGATGAACATCGCAGCGAGAAAATTTTTGATGTAGGAGACTGGGTATTTTTATGGCTACAACCATACAAACAAATGTCCCTCAAGAAATCTAAGGAAGATAATAAATTATCCCCAAAGTATTATGGTCCTTACAAGGTGTTGCAAAAGACTGGTACTATGGCATACAAATTGGAGCTTCCTTCTTCTTCGCAAGTGCGTTCAGTTTTCCATGTTTCATTCTTAAAGAAGCTTATAGGTTACAAACTTCCAGTTCAAACAATATTGCCAGATCTTGATATGGAAGGAAAAATCATATTGGAACTTGAAGCAGTCACGAAAACAAGAACTCAACAGCTATGAAATCGATCAATTTAAGAGTATCTCATCAAGTGAAAGAACTTACCCACTGAGGACTGTACATGGGAGGATGAGAATTTTATACAGAAGTATCTAGAGCTACTCAAGGGTTGAGGACAACACTTTTTCAAAGGAGAGGGGCATGTTAGGTCCCTATATTGTTAGTGTATACCCCTTATTGTTATTGTTGTACCCTTGTAACCACCATATGATTATTTTTTTACCCCTATAACCCCGATATTGTTATTATTTTTCCCTTACAGTATTATTGTTAGGTTAACTAGGATCATATTGTAACCCCATGGTATCCTATATATAGAAGGAGGTTTTTTCATTTGTATCTAAGAATTGTTCATGTATGTAATGTGAAGGAGGTTTCCCCCTCGAAGTGGATTATTTATAAAGAGTTGATCTCTCTTTTCTTCTATTTTTGGAGTTGGTTTCATAACAAAATATGTCGAGATAAAAAATTAAATATTAAAAATAACCTAGAAGAACTTAAAGAGATAAATTTAATAATTATGCTATAGAAACACACTTCTTCTTATGCATGGGAAAATGTTAATATGAAAGGAATTGATCCTAAAACTTGTATTGATCACATTTATATTCAATAAATTTTCAAACCAATCAGACAAACCCAAAGGAGAATGCATCAAAATTTAAGGGAAATTGTTAAAGAGGAATTACAAAAATAGTTGAATTTGAATTTCATTTATCCAATATCAAGTAGTCAATGGGTATCACCTCTAGCTATTGTTCCAAAGAAGAATGGGAAATGGAGAGTATTTATTGGTTAGAGAGAATTAAACAAATCCACTTTGAAATATCATTTTCTACTACCCTTTATAGATCAAGTATTAGATACCTTGGCATGAAAGAAGTATTTTTCATTCTTAGATGGTTTTAGTGGATACAATAAAATCCAACTAGCACTAGAAGATCAAGACAAAACTACTATTACATGTCCTTGGGAAACATACGCCTATAGGTTACTTCCTTTTGGATAATGTAATGCACCTGCCACATTTCAGAGAGAAATACTGGGTATTTTTTCTGATCTAATTCATGATTGTGTGGAAGTATACATGGATGATTTTACTGTGTATGGAGATTCCTTCAAAGAATTTGTGGTAAATTTAGAAAACTTTGTTATTAGATGTAAAGAAACAAACCTTTCATTAAGCCATTAATTTTTTTTTATGATATTTAATGAAGGTATTTTTTTGGGTCGCCATATTTCAGGTGATGGAATTAAGGTGGTGTAATATCGCTATTTTTCTACTATTATTTAAGGAATTTAATGATCCTAAAGGTTAAACGGACCTATGGGAAAGTTATGTGTGGACATAAATTAAGGCTAAATTAAATAAATATGAAAATTAATTATTGTGCAAAGACTAGAGTAAATGGAGACCAGGGTTCCTTATCCATGAGGATGGATAAGAATCCAAAGAATGTCCTAGATTCTCCAAAAATCCTTGCATAAAATAAATTAAAAAATGAATATTAGATTGGAGATGAAAATTAAAAAATACCTGAGTAAAGTGGAAAATTACTAACAAGAGATGAAATAAAATTGGAAAGAGGAAAAATCTAGTTTTAATGTACTTTTGTGGAAAAAACAAAAGTAAAGCCTAGGCAAAAAGGATTTAAGAGCATCCTCATTAATTGGACGCAGTTATGGAAACATGTTTAAGGGAAAGAAATCTTAAATAAGCCATTATTGGGTAGACAAGAGGTTGTCTACACTTTGGAGGAATTGGTCTCTGCTCGGGGGGAGCTATGGAGAGAAAGCTCAAGGTTGAGTGGAAAATAGTCTTACCAAAATTGGTATGCACAAAGTAATTCAATTATGTGTTATGAATTTTAGTATGGAAATTTTTTTGAGATTATCTATTTGTATTGAATTATGATTTAATTATGTTAGATGGAATTGTGTAAGAAAGTTAATTTTATGCATGATTAAATACGGTATAAAATGATTATTTTTGGAATAAAAATTAATTAGATTGTCTGATGTATTTAATAGACAACATTCATAGAAATGGTAGTTGACCTATATGGTTACACAGACAATTATAATTTATAAACCAACTCTTAGAATGTCTAAACCCCATTAATAGGTTTAAATCTAATGTTAGGTGGTAAATAATATTACTGTAAAGACATAAAATATAGATAAATACATTAGAAAGAAGTAAAGTTAGTGTATTTATCAGTAAAGTAATATTGACATGGATATGTTAATTCCAAACAATATATGTTATAATAAAACAAGTTTGGATACAAATTATTGCATTATCCCAGAAATAGCATAAAAGACTAAAGTGAAGAAAACACAAAGTGAAGAAAACACGTACATGAAAGTAAATATGAGTTAAATTTCTGAGAATGAGTATGTATTATGATACTACAATAATTTAAGTCATGATATTGTATTCTATAATATTAAAATTTAATTTTTTCATAAATTATAAACAGAATTCATAGTCCCAAATAAACAGTACAATAGGATTATAAATTTGAACATATTTCATAATAATATGGATTGGATTATTCAAAGTGATAGAGACCAACCTGTATAGAATAAATAATAATATATTCTCAATTAATGATTGACAAAATTACTCATGCATTTATAGAGGATCAATTAAATTGTAAGAATGTACATGGAATTATGTAGAGTACCTGTACATACAAAAATATAAGTGAGTTAAAATGAGTACAAATTGTCTTTAAGAATAATTAAAGACAAAAATATTTAACTCAAGGAAAATAGAATTTAAATATGAGATTATTTCCTTAATTTTCTTAGTTAGACATTTGTATTAAATCTGCAAATAAAAATGCGGAAAATCATCAGTGAAGAACGTTAACGAAAATAGAGGAGGAATAGGAAAGTAAACTGATGAAATAGAAAGAACTGTACCTTTCATCTCGTTGATAGAGTTTAAATGAGAAAATCTGAGAATATGGTAATAAAGGAAAGTATTCCTATACAAAAGAGAATTTTATTAATTGAGGGAATTAATAAAATTCTAAAAAAATTAAATCCATATTATTTTAACTTGATCTATAAGTATAATATGAGAAGTTAATGCAGAAAGTGAATCTGTAAAACCAGAAAATAAAATACCTCAACCAAAACAATAAGTTATTGAACAATAACATGTTAGGAATATTATTAAACACAGAATAATTGTATGTGTGAATAAGGGTTGTCAATTAAATTCAAAAATAGAACTCAAATCAGATCCATATAACAATTTATTTATATAAGAGTTTCATGAAAACTTGGATTACTTTATGAATGAGGATTCATAAACTTCAATAGAGTCTCAAGTAGAAATTATTAAAGCAAAACTATATAATATATATACTTAAATATTAAAATTCATAGTACAAAAATAGAAATAATGGAATTTGAGGAAGGATTCTGTAGAAATAAAAACTTTAAAGGATTTACCACAATTTCCTGAAGATAAAATAAAAAATAGAGATGACATAACCAATTTAATAAACAATTTTTTTCTATTGTGGAATAGGTCAGGCATAATTAATCTGTGGTAAATTGAGCTTGTAAATGAATAAATCCCCAAATTTATCGGTGATAAATTCAAAAGGGACTCTATGGATATTATATCCAACAGAGAAAATGATAGAGCCAAAATCATAAACAGAGGAAATGCAATAAGTGCAAAAAAAAATTAATAACTCAGATGGAAATAAACATTTGATGCATTAAGAAAATCTTCATTATGATGAGTATGAGTTGAAAAGACCACCATAATTACAAACACCAGTATTCCAAAGTTGAGTTACCGAAACTGATATGTCGGAATAAGTCACGGCTATACCCATATATTATAACAACTATAGGGTATTGTAAATAAAAAATAAAACTTACATAGATACATTAATATTAATGTATGTGTAAGAAGGAAAAATCACAGTATAATTGTAATTGAAGTTCCAGCATAGTATTCGTAAGAGTACGAAGATTCTTATAGTATATAAATAGTGTTAAGGTCCATACCTTTTGCGTGATGAGGAAAATTACCGACATAGGAAAAAACATTGAAGTCAAATGACTTCAAAACTGTCAGAGAGGACAACAACCCTGCAACAACAAAAAATGAAATTCAGAAGTTACAAAGAATATAATGATGGAGAGAGTAAATGAATTAAGGTTCAGAGGAAAGACACATTAACAATACTAATCAAACGTAAATATTACCTGAATATTAAAAATTCCTTGTAAGCTTACGTAGGTTTGTCTAGGAAAATATTTGAATGCATATCAAGAGTGTTCAACTATATGAACGTAGAGATAATTATTCCTAAGGTCACAGTTTCCTACTGGATCAACGAGGGTTTGCAGAACCAAAGCCAAAGGTAGAGAATTTCCAGATGAACAATGACAAGTCTGGGTCAGGTTAAGTTGTCGTAAAAAACCACAATGGATACGATATGATCTGAGCCATACACGTGCCTTCAATCCAATACAATAAACGATAGCTAGCCCATGTGAAGTCATTTAAATCAGAAGTACTGTAATAAGGGTGAAATCCATAAAAATATCAATCACATAATAGCTATAATAGGTACTAATTATAAATGTTAAATTCTGAATTGCCAAACTAGTATATGCTTATCGTTACATTTAATAATTGATAGAGATATTAATCAATGGAGGGTTTAATATAATAGATATGTCAAGTCAGAAATCAAGAACTTTATTAACAATGTATAAGTTGGAACCTTATCAATTAACAAAATAATGTTAAAATGAAGTAAGGTTGAATTTTAATAAATTTTAATAATAGTGGATTGACCATGTTGGTAAAACCAAACTTTATGTTATATCTTCGTACCTATATGTGTTCTAGATTTCAAATTTATTAAAGCGGAATATAAATCAATATCACAAAGGTTGAAATAGATTTATTAATATAGTTTTATATTATGCTAAAAAGGGATTAAATCAATTCGATATACCTTTGACTGTAGCATAAGAGAATATATGTATTATCTTAAGAATGGTACTTTGGACATAGAGTACTATAATACATATATTTTAGAAGTTAAAATAAATGGGTTGGAAGGACCATAAAAATGGTTAAGATAGAATGGAAGGTATAACGTAAATGGATTATACTAAAGTTAATGTAAATATTATAATTATATCTACGATAGATTAAGATAATGATGAAGTATCGTCAAGTGGAATTGTCAAGGAAAACAATTATGAATTAGATAAGTAAGACAAGTATAATCAATAGCAGAAAAATGTTATACCTGAGTTCATCAATTATGAATGAAAGAATAACAATAGAATAGATAATCATAGAGGTCATCTAATAGGGACAAATTAAGAATTACAATGGAAAATATAATTACAGAATTTGTCAAATAGTGATGAATTAGTTGAAAGTAGTGGACGACAATTTTAGTACTTATGCTATATATAGAAAAAAAATTGTGGTAAGTGGAGTTGTTACAGATGGTATCAGAGCCCATGTTGAAACTCTGGGTATATGTTTCCCAACGCGGAAAAATATTCTGCTCTGAAAATAAGAATTTTTTTTGTTTTCAAAAATTTAAATACTAATTCTGTGTAAAGCAGATGATTCAATGTGAATTAGACACATCAGTTACAATTAGTAATGAATTAAACTTCTATTTAGATCTCGCTGGTGAAGGAAATTTACCAAATAAAAAATTTCAACTGTTGGATATGTTCCAAGAAATGAAACAAGAATTGGTTCATCTAAGAACCAGTAATGAATGATTATTGCAAGCCAACGAAGATCAAGAGAGGTTGATTAAGGAATTAACCTCAAGGTATAGTCATGAAAGTGAAGACCCTAGAAGAAAGAGAAAAGAAGATGAAACCCACTCAGAAGGGTCTGACAATGGTGAAGTAGCTAGACAACAGTCCAGAAAGAAAAAGGAATTGCAAGGAGAATTTTGAAAAATTTAACCTCCCTCTTAAGATGGTGAAAAGGAGGAAGATGCTAAAACTTGGCTTATAAATATGGTAAAATACTTTCAAGTATATGAATATGGAAGTAACATGAAAGCTAGATTGGTTATTTACCAACTACAAGGTAAGGCTACCTTTTGGTGGGAATAAACCAAAATGGTGCATGTACTATATGAGAAAACTATGACCTGGGAAGACTTCCAAACTAAATTTCAATATAGATATCTGAATGAAAGATACTAAGATGAAAAAGCCAAAGATTTTCATGAGCTGAGATTGGGACATCTCACTATAGATGATTTTGTTACCAAATTCAATAACCTACTTCGCTATGTACCTTATATTAGAGAAGATAAGGCCAAGGCACAACGATTTTTAAACTTCCTACCAACCTTTTACAAGGAGAGAATATAATTTGGCAATCGTAAGACAATGGATGAAGCGGTGCACAAGGAAAGACTGTGTTACCAGTAGTTCAAAGATAAATATGATTAGCTGAAAATTTGGAAAAACAAAGAGAAAGGGAAAGGTGACTCTAGTGGGAAAAGAGTAAAATCAGCATACTTGAAAAATTTTGACAAAACTAATCAAAGGAAGAAGTTTAGCAAAACTGGATAAAATCAGCAAGCCCAATCACAAACTAGATCTAAACAGATGGATGTAAACGAAAAGAAAGAAAGGAATGTGAAAATGAAGGAGTCATTAAAGTGTTGGGGTTGTAGAGAACCTCATATGTTAAGTGACTGTCCTCATCGAACAATTCAAAATATTCAAGTATTGAGAGAAGCAACTACTCTAAATGATTTTTCTAGAAACATTCCAAGAATCATTGCTGCACTAAAGGATCGCCAAGATGAACACCAATCAACCATGATCGAAATCGAAGGTATGATTGTTGAACAACCTCTTTCTGTTTTCATAAATCCAAGAGAAAATTTAAACTATATATGTCCACATATGGTGAAAAAGTGCAAATAAAAATCAGAAAAAATTCAGCGAGCATGGTTAGTTAAATTAGCCATTGGAACAAAAAGAAAATTTACCCATAAATTACCAAATATTGCTGTAAATTTAAATGGGTATGAAACATAACTTAATTTTAATATTTTACCTCTAGGTTCATATGATGTGTTAGTGGGAAGGACAGGTTAGAAAAACATAAAGCAATAGCTAATTTCTTAGATAAAACTATTCACTGTGTAGATGGAGAGGGAAAACCTATACCAATATCAATAACACAGATTTCAACGTTAAGGGACATCAAGGAAAGGTTTTCAAGTGTATGTTGTGCAAGTGGAGTAATTAGGATAGCAAACCGAAAAATAAGTTGTAAAACATTTACCAGTAATTAAAGAATTCAGAGATGTATTTCCAGATGAATTTCCTCATTTACCTGCTAAAAGAGAAATTAATTTTTCAATCAAATTGGTACCTGGAGCTACACTTGTATGTAGAGCACCCTACAGAATTATTACTCCTGAGTTGTTAGAATTAAAACTACAACTGCAAGAGTTGTTGGACTGAGGTTATATCAAGCCAAGTGTGTCTCCATGGGGAGCACCTATATGGTTTGTTAAAAATAAATATGACACGTTCAGAATGTGTATAGACTATAGAAAACTAAATAAACTGACTATAAAGGATAGATATCCTCTACCCATAATAGATTACTTATTTGATCAAGTGAGAGGATCTACTATCTTTTCAAATATTGATTTAAGAATAGACTATCATCAAATGAGAATTAAGGATGAAGACATAAACAAGACTTCTTTTAGAACTAGATATGGGCACTATGAGTTTGTAGTTCTACCATTTGGGTTGACTAATGCACCTACTACATTCATGTGTCTAATGAACAGTGTGTTACATAAGTATCTAGAAAAATTTGTTTTGGTGTTTATTGATGAAATTCTGGTATATTCCAAGAATGAAGCAGAACATAAAGGCCGTCTCAGAATTGTCTTGCAAACACTTAGAGAACATAAGTTATATGCCAAACTTAGCGAATGTGAATTTTACAAGGATAAAATTCAGTATTTGGGTCATGTAATTTTAGAAGAAGGATTGGCAATAGACCCAGAGAAGATACAAGCTATTATCGATTGGTTTGTACCTACTGATATCCTAGCCATAAGAATCGGCATCGTTGAATACTACTGGAGAGTTGTAGAGGGATTTTCAACCTTACCATATCCTATTACTTCTTTACAGAAACAAGATGTAAATTCTGTGTGGACAACTAAGTGTCAACATAGTATTGAAGAGTAAAAAAACTTAAACTAAAAACTGCTACTATTTTGTGGAGACATTAGCTATTAGGAAAAAATATTATATTGATGACAGATCATATAAGTTTGAATTATTTTTTCATGGATTTAAAGGCTAGACAAGCTAGATGATTGTCTTTCCATAGTGAGTTTGACATGAAAATCAAACATATGAATAAAATTCCAAATACTTGAGTAGGAATGCTCATCAAATATTGAATAATGTTGTAAATAGTGTGAAAATTATCATAAATGGGTTTATACAAGAAGTGGTGAGTCAAGACCCAAACTATGAATAAATACAAGAAAATTGGCATAACACTAAAATGTTAGGATACACTCAAAATTAGAACGGGTTGATTATTATTAAAAAAAAATTGTATATTCCAAATGTGATCTCATTAAAACAGAAAATTTTAGATGAGTATCATAAACATCCTTGTGCGGGACATACTAGTGGTCAAACCTGAATTCAGGATTAAAGAAGAACATGTTTTGGCCTAGTATGGGAAAATATGTAGCAGATTTTTTGGCCAAAAATGTCAGTAAATGGGATTGGAATATAAGCATCCAACAAAACTTTTGGATTATCTCCCTATTCCAGAATGGAAGTAGGAAGTTGTTTAAATAGATTTCATTACCAGATTGCCTTGAACAAGGCACTAACAAAGTCAGTACATTTTTACATGTACAAGCTATTTTTGTCACATCTCAAAGTAGGCAACGTGTCCAAAAAAGAAATTGTGAAATATTATGGAGTTCCAAAATTGATTATATCTGACAAAGTGGACAAGGTTAATTTCAATTGGGTTTTTGAAAATGTTGTTTGTGGGAAAAAGAGTACCAAGTTGAACTTTAGTACTACTTAATATCGTCATCAACTGGATAGATTGAAAGAATCAATCAAATTTTGAGTACATTTTGGGCGTGTATGTGATGAACAAGTGGATAGAACCACAAGTGAGAAGACTGCATATGACAGAATTATTTTTAATAAAAATTATTAGGCCCATAATTAAAATGTATCATTTTGAAGCTTTGTATGACAGGAAAAGCTAAACTCCATTTACCTGGAGTCCATCAGAGAGGTTTTGCAGAGGGGAAGAGAATTCACAGAGAATTCCAAATGGGTGACCATATGTACTTTAGGATTAAGCCTCACAAAAGTACATTATACGATGACAATTGTGCTAAATATTAGCATTATACTACTATGAACCATTAGAAGTAATGCTACAGATTAGCTTTACCGAGACATATTAAGGTTCACAATATTATCATAATTCCTTATTGAAAATGTATATATGTGAACCTACTCATGTAAATTGATGTGATGTGTGAACAGGTGGAAAAAGGAATGAAATTTCTTCCCGAAAATACTTCTTATACTGAAGCAAGAATAAATCAAGCTCTAGAGTATAACAGTAAGTGGGGTAGAATTTTCATGGATACACTTTATCTCTGATGAAGCTTATGGGAGAAATAGGATGAGATGAAGGAGAAACATCCATCTCTAATTGAGGAATCAACAAAGAAATCGCAATACCGAGGGTAGCGTTTTATTTTAGAGGGGGAATATGTAATATCCCTATTTGTTTTCTTTTATTTTCGATAGTTAATGATCCTAAAGGTTAAATGTACCTATAGGAAAGCTATATGTGGACATAAATTAAGGATTAATTAAATAAATATGAAAATTAATTACCGTTCTAAGACTATAGTAAATGGAGACCAGGGTTCCTTATCCACGAGGATGGATAATAATCCAAAGACTTTCCTAGATTCTCTAAAAATTCTTGGAGAAAATAAACTAAAAATTGAATATTAAATAAGAGATCGAAATCTAAAGAGATACCTCGGTAAAGTGGAAAGTTACTAAGAATAGTTTAAATAAAACTAGAAAGAGGAAAAAGCTAGTTTAAAGTACATTTGTGGAAAAAAACAAAAGGAAAGCCTAGGCAAAGAGGAAAACAACATCCTAATTAATTGGATGTAGTTATGGAGACATGCTAAAGGGAAAAAAATCCTAAATAAGCCATTCCTACATAGAGAATAAGTTGTTTACACTTTGGAGGAATTGGTCTCTGCTCGGGGGCAGTTGTAGAGAGAAATCTTAAAGTTGGGTGGAAAATAGTCTTACCAAAATTGGTATGCACAAAGTAATTCAATTCTGTGTTATGAATTTTAGTATGGCATAAGGCTTGAGATTATCTATTTGTATTGAATTATGATTTAATTATGTTAGATTTAAGTGTGTAAGAAAGTTAATTTTATGCATGATTAAATACTGTATAAAATGATTAATTTATGTATAAAATTTAATTAGATAGTCTGATGTATTTAACAGAGAACATCTATAGAAATATTAGTTGATGTATGGTTACACAGACAATTACAGTTTATAAACCAACTCTCGGAATGTTTAAACCCCATTAATAGGTTTAAATATGGGGTTAGGTGGTAAATAATATTATTGTAAAGACATAAAATGTAGACAAATGCATTACAAAGAAGTAAACTTAGTGTATTTATCAGTAAAGTAGTATCGACATGAATATGTCAATTCCAAACAATATTTTTTATCATAAAACAAGTTTGATACAAATAAAAATTATTGCATTATCTCAGAAATGGCATAAAAGACTAAAGTGAAGAAAACACATACATGAAAGTAAATATAAGTTAAATTTCTGAGAATGAGTATATATTATGATATTGCAATAATTTAAGCTACGATATTGTATTCTACATATATTAAAATTTAATTCTATCATAAATTATACAAAGAATTCATAGTCCCAAATAAACAATACAATGGGATTATTAATTTGAACACAGTTCAGAATAATATGGGTTGGATTCTTCAAAGTGATAGAGACTAACCTGTATAGAAGAAATAATAATATACTGTCAATGAATGAGTGACAGAAGTACTCATGAATTTACAAAGGATCAATTAAATTGTAAGCATGTACATGGAATTATGTGGAGTACCTGTACATACAAAAATATGAGTTAAAATGAGTAAAAAATGTCTTTAAAAATAATTAAAGAGAGAAATATTTCACTCAAGGAAAATAGAATTTAAATATGAGTTTGTACCTTACTGTTGTTAATTATACAGTGATCTTAAATCTGTAAATAAAAATGCGGAAAATCATTACTGAAGAAAGTTGACGAAAATAGAAGAGGAATAGGAAAGTAAACTGATGAAATAGAAATAATTGTATCTTTCCTCTCGTTGACAGAGTGTAAATGAGGAACTCCGAGAATCTAGGAATAAAGGAAATTATTCCTCTACAAAAGAGAATTTTATTAGTTGAGGGATTTAATAAAATTCTATAAAAAAAAAATCCATATTATTTTAACCTGATCTATTAGTATAATATGAGAAGTTAATGCAGAAAGTGAATCTGTAAAACTAGAAAATAAAATACCTCAACTGAAAGGATAAATTCATGAACAATAATATGTTAGGAATATTATTAAACATAGATTAATTGCATATGTAAATAAGGGTTCTGAATTAAATTCAAAAAATCAAACTCATATGAGATCCATATAGCAACTTATTTATATAAGAGTTTGATGACAACTAGGATTACATTATGAAAGAAGATTCATAAACTTCAATAGAGTCTCAAGTAGAATTTATTCAAACAGAGCTATAGAATATATATACCTAAGTATTCAAAGTCATAGTACGAAAATAGTAATAAAGGAATTCGAGGAAGGATTCTATAGAAAGAAAAACATTAAAGGATTTACCACAACAGCCAGAAGATAAAATCGAAAACAGAGATTACATGGCCAATTTAATAAATAAAAAAACTATTGTGGAATAGGTAAGGCATAATTTATCTATGCTAAAATGAGTTTGTAAATGAGCAAGAAATCCCCAAATGTATCGGTGATAAATTTGAAAGGGACTCTATGGATATTATATCCAATGCAGCAAACAATAGAGTCCAAATCATAAACTGAGGAAACGTAATAAGTGCAATGAAAATTAAATAACTTAGATGGAAATAAACATTTGATGCATTTTTATGAGGATAAAATCCTTCTTGCGGACAAGAACGATCTCCCTAGTATCCTAAGGATATCTAGAAATAAACAAACCAAATGAAAACCATTTTATCTAGATCATTTATGATTCAGAATTATTAATTAACAAAATATGAGGAAATGCCCCTACCTGGAATCCAACGCTTGATGTAATATTCAATCCAGTCACTCCAAAAGAGGTCAATTTAGCATGTAAGACCTGCAACCAAAGACAGGACAAAAGATTAAAAGCACCTGCAAGATATAATAATTTAGAAACACTAATCTATCTCATTGATCAAGGAATCCAAGAATTAAATTACCCAAATAGATACACGAACAACTTAATGAGAAAATAGAGTCCATTTGTATTAAATTGTATGATAAGAAGTAACCTTACAACCTTGTCGCCTTGATGTCATACAAGTTCTTCCGGGGTCCTGAACACCTGTTTTCCATCGGTTTGACAAGCCTTTGTATCTCTGAACTAGCATGAATATGGACATGAGTATGTAATCATTCTCATGTCAATGATGCCAAGTGAAGAGAGTATGATTTCTTCGGCAATTCACCTCAAAACAACCAATTTCTAAGTACCCTTGAGACTGAAACATGATCTCAATTTATAGCAGAAGGGAGGTAGTTTCAGTTCTAATAAGAAAGTGATAAATTCCTTTCATGAAGGGATTAAGCTCCAAATACAAAGGTATAGACTCCTTTAATTAATGGATAGAGGTTCATGAATGGAGGGATTGAAGCTCAACCAGATTACGCTTCTAGAAGCCTCCAGCTGGGAGAATATTCGACCAACTGGGCTTCTAGAACTTACTTTTTCTTTTATTTTACCTTTTACGGGGGTCCGCAGTTTTAGTAAATTGAACGTGCAGGATGTGCCACAGGTTATAGAGTAAGAAACCTTGGTACTGCAGGTAAAGGCTAGGAAAAGTGCGTAGTTAGGATTTTTAGGGTTTTAATGAGCTTTTCTCCAATTCCAAGACTTGGTTTAGGAAATTTATAATTTTGGATTACTAAGGGAGAATAATATAGGTAATGATGAACCCATATAGATAGCTAAATGTCATGGCGATAATTTTTAGTGTAACAGATTGCCCCTAAAGCGCAAAGTCTGAAGTAGTTCTAAAGAGTGAAGTGCTTTATCATTCTGAGGATTGGGTTGTAGGCGTACCAGTTGAAACCTATAAAAACATTCAATGCAAACATATATATGTATATCATCGCTGAGGTAGGAATTCCCATTCTCAGATCAAAACTAACCACATTTTATGATAGAGAAATGGTTTTAGAATTAAATCAATAGTAGACACAGCATGGACGCAGCCATCTGTCATAAGTAGTTTATTGTATTATGAATAATAAAATTCCTCGCAGCCTAGATGGTGGAAACTAGATCCAGGGTCTTAATTTTCTCTTCCTGAACTAGTACGATTCTGTCCATGCGATTGATTGTGTCGAAGTCGAACATGGTAGAAACCACTTGATTACCAATCAATGATGTGAATTGTTAATGTGTGAGAGAAACCACCAATAATGATAATGGCTCTCAAAGTACTCAGTACAATCCATGAAGTGTGAATGAATAATTTACAGTCGAACATTTCACATAGTCATTCGATCGAAGGTCAATGATGCAACCTGTCGTCGAAGGTGAGAAATCTGCCATTAGGGAATGTAGATCCCAAGGTACTGATAGGATTCTAGACCAACTTTCTAGATGGTGAGTTGTCATCGATAGAAAGTGACCCGTTGTAGGAAATCCCATGACACAAAACCACTATATAAAGTTTTGAAGAAATTTTAGCAAGGAATGACTCAGGGATGGTCAACGCAAATGGAGACAAATTTTTACAATGAATGGTTTATTTGAACTGTCCCTTGAACACATAACGACACTGCAGATGGTTTGGTGACAATTGACCTAAAGCTAATACCCAGAAATCAACTAAAGACTTTCAATGTGGTTTGATTAACTGTTAGCTAAAGGATTTTCCCAACCCAAGTATAAGTGTGACAAAAGTGTCATGTTAAAGAGTGGTATATTACTTTTTTGAAACAAAGTGTGACAACTGGATTCATTTTCTCTCTTTTTCCCCCACCATTTCTGGCAAGTACCTCTTTATCTTTGACAAGCTTGAGGAGGATAACATTTTCTTGTTGTATAAGCTCATCCTTCGGATGAGTCCAATTTAGTATTAACATCGAACCCTAAGAAGGAGTGGTTCTTTCCTATTTGTAATCGACAAGTCCTTTACTATTGAGTTTTAACGAGTCCAATATAGGTGAAACTCGGTGTTTTTCAATTTTAGGGAGTGAGTAGAAAAACTTAAGAAAACTCCGTGGGTGTAATTTTTCGTAAGTTTAGTCTCTCAATCTCGAAAAAGGATAAAATAATGCAAGAGATAACTCTATTGACCATGATTAGTCAATGTATACATTTTTCGTAAATCGTCCATTTCAGTCCGGAAAAGGGGTAAACTTATACTGAAAGGACGACTGTTCATTTCCTCTAACAAGTTCGAATAGTCAAGTACTCAACAATATTTTCATGTTTAGAGAGTCTAAAAAGGGCTTAAAAGAGAACTTTAGGGTTTCACTTTCTCGTAATTTTCAAGAGCCAGAAAAAGTGATAAAAGTATACTCATCATCAAAATAATTCTTTTCACTCGAAAAACCTATTTTCTGCACATAAACTCGAAAAATTAAACATATATGTTTCCAATCAGTAAAAACTTTTGAAAAATAACATTTTAAAGTGGAAAAAAAATAAAATAAAATTTAATTCATTCAAAAAATACTATAAAAAGTAGTTCAACAAATTCATTTTCACCTTTTGCATTCAGAGTTGAAAGTTGAGAGCTCTTGGCAGAAAATGTTCCGGAGGTGATAACAGGAGAACCGACTCCTCAAATCGAAAATCATGGAATCTAGGTAATCCACAACACTCTTCTCTTCATTTTCATCCATTCTAATTCACTTTTTAAGTTTTAAAATAATTTTTTAAGAAGAAAATAGGTTTAAAATTCCGCTTTCGGGGGTCTGCGGGTCATGCATTGCTTACCTGCAGACCCCGATAATTTTCCAAAAGGAAAATTATTGGGATACCACAGTTTTTATGAAGATCACATGCGGGGGTTCACACTTTCTCTATATAAAAACTATGGAGGTGCCGTGAGAAAAGGAAATTTATTAAGTTCTCTCAAAAATGGTTAAAAAATCTCACTCTAAAAGCTTCTAACCTTCAAATGTGTCCATTTGCAGATTATTCCACAATGTTGGAGAGGAGATAATGTGAGCACGAAGAGGTAGACGATGTGGCTATGAATTATCCGGCCACAATGTGTGTGTTGAGAAATTGTGGATTGTACAAATTCTGGGAAATTCAGGGCATGAGGGGACAAGTGGAACTAATGACCTGGCTGGTGAACAAATGGGACGTTCAAGAACAATGTTTTATCATCGGTGATCACAAGTTATAACTTGAGCTTGAAGACATTTACTTTCTCACTGGTTTTTCCAAAAGAGGTGAACATTTTTCTTTGTTCGAAGCTAGGCAAGGTGGATTGCCTATTGCTAGCTATAAACAAGAATTTTGCAGTGAAGAAGCTGATCCGAAAGATAACTATATAGATATAAATACTATCCTACGTCTTGATCTTAAATGCATTGCATTCACCGTGACCAGGTTTTGTGGAAGCACAACTCCACATGTGGTGACCAAGTCTCAGACGCAAACAACAGTCGACTGTTATAGAGGTACCATTTTCAATTGGAGTGAAGGGGTATTGGCCAATATGAAAGGCCAATTGACTAGAGAAAAAAATTCAAAGTTCAAAAACTTTGGGTATGGTGCCATCTTGGTTTCTTTTTCTTTGGAACGGATTCCATCCCTCACCCCTCAACTGATCTTTTTTGATCTTGGCGAAACTAGAGAGCCTCGCATGGTACATTGGTTTGTAGTGATATCCCGCCATGGTAGTGATGGTTGTGTGGTAGTTCGATTCACTCTAGGATATTTTCATTGGCTTCAGAACCAAATCTTTACTATTGAGGATTTCCAGTATGCAGGCATAGATTTCCGAGGTGATCCCGAGATGTCCTTACCTCCAGGGGCATAATGGGATGAATTAGGTAAATGAATCATTTTGATGTGTTTTAACTCTAATTTTTATTTTGTTTTTTGATCGCCCAATACTAATAACAAAATTTTAAATGCATATGTTGGTCCACGAAGGCCAGCCACTCTATATCGCTTCAAAAGGAAGCCAACTGAGTCTGTTTCACAGCCACAAAATCAGGCAGCAGAAATCCTTAATGACTTGGAGCACAACCTAGAGAGGTTGACTATAGATATCCCAGAAACATCGATAGATGATATTCCTCTTCGTCTCCAGAGACATGTTACTAGTGTTCCTGACCAGTTTAGGAGGATCCTGCGCAGGGTGGCGTGGGAGATAGTTTACTACCATGATCATCACAACGGATAGTGGATGATCATTGCGGACTATTGTATTTTGTTTTTTGTATCACTATCTTTCAGATCATAAGGCATTTTAAACCTATGATTGAAAATGATGTAATATTTTTTGAAAAAAAAACTCCTATCTATGATATTACTACTTTCTCTAGCTATCTTGTTCAACACATATCAAATGTTATTTTGGTTTACTATTTTAATGTTGCAAATGTCTATTTATAACACTTTTAGCTAATGCATAAACCAATGTATTTAAATTTCTTGGAATTTGTTGATATTCGATGTAATCAAATTGTCTTTCCAAGAGACGAACCTTCAAAAATAATCTCAATAACACTGGATTTTAATTATGTATATTCTATTTAAATTTAATGAAATGAGTTCTGAATCTAGCCTAATGATCAAATGTCAAATGCTAAATGAAATGGAACTAGATAATAACTCAATCACTGCACTATATTCTACAACATTATTTGTTGTTTGAACAAGGGTTACCCTATGCATATAATCTAACTCATCAATGGGTGAATAAATAAAACAGGCTATGAAAGAAATAGTCCATGTATTATGATAGGCACCATCAGCAAAAATGTATGTTTGAAGGGATATCGACATCTGCAATATCAAGAGTAATCAATATAAGTAGTGATAGTATTAAAAGCAAACTTTAACTAGACACACTCATCTAACCTAAGGCATCTAAATTGAAAAATAACTAATGTACAAGTGAGATCTTCACACAATAATTAAGCATAATATCTCTTCAGATCAAGTCCATTTCTGGGTTTATCTAAAGAGAACCCATCATAATTAGTTAATTCATAAGCCCCTTTTACAATCACTCTCTTGACAATGTAAGGACCATGCCACATTGGTTCGAATTTCCCAGCTCCTATCTTATCGTTAGCTTGATTTTATACCAATACTAGGTCACCTTCTAAAAAAATACGAGGTGTAACACTTCAATCATATTGAGCTTTAACGCGATTTTTATGAGCTTTGGCTACTAATGCAGTGGTGTGTCGAGTCTCATCTAATTGTACTAAGTACAAAAATCATTTTTCCTCTACAGAGGTAGCTGGTCGTAACTCTATGGCTAATTACAGTGACAGTATTTCGCATTCAATAGGTAGCACAGGTTCTAAACTGTAAACTAGTTTAAAAGGAGTGAATCATGTTGCAGTTTTCGCTGAGGTTAGATATGCCCATAGGGGTGAAAAATCATGGCATGCAACCTTTATTTATGAATTTCAACTATCCTTTTAATCATGGTGGTTAAAATTTTATTAACGGCTTCAAACTAACCATTAGCCTATGGGTAATATGGAGTAGAGTTATCATGGCATAGGCCAAGTTGATCAGAAAGTTAGGTCATCATGATATTTCAAAAATGACTCCCATGGTCAGTAATAATAGCTTAGGGTACACCGAAATGAGAAATTACATGATTAAATACAAACATAGTTGTATTTTTTCCATCTGCTGCAAATGTAGGCATCGCCTTGACCCATTTGGTAAAATAATCTACTATGATAATAATATACCAATGCCCCCCGGCCAAGTAAGGGTTACATGTAATGAAATTAATGCCCCATTTTGCAAAAGGACTCACAGCAATTATTGGGTGAAGAGTATCTGGTCGTGCACACATCTTTCGATGAAATATCTGACAATTATGGCATTTTCAGACTACGAGAATGCAATCTTTGAATAACGACGGCCAAAAATAATTAGCGCGCAATATCTTTTGGGTTGTGGCATACCCAATCATATGACCACCACACACTCCAAAGTGGAAGTCATTCAAAAGAAATTCAGCCTCTTCATGAGATAAACATCGTCGAAATACAGAATATGCACCACAACGATAAAGTGTGTCCCCAACAATATTGTATTGCTGAGATTGGTAATGGATCTTTCATCGATTTGAATGGGAGATTTCAGGCTGAAAGTTTTGGGTTTGGAGATAAATGATGATATCTCCATACCATGGATCTAATGTAGTGATAAGAAACAGAGATTCATCAGCAATGGGATGCTCTACCATAGTTTTTGTCTCAGTATTTCGGAAGTCACACATAATTTCGGCGAACACCATTGATTTCTTTGATTTGGATTTTTCAAATTCTAAATCAAACTACTGAAGGATAATAATCCAGTTAGAGTATTTTCCCTTGAGTAACTATTTAGTCAAAATGTACATCATCGGGTTGCAATTAGATGTCACAGTTGTTTTTCGTAACAATATGTAATGACGGAATATTTGGACAACTTGAAATCCTACCAAGACCAATTTCTCCACATGAAAATATTTAATTTCATTCGGATTGATATTTCGACTGAGATAGTAAATCACATGTTCATTGTAGAATTCATCCTCTTGAAGTAATACCATTCCTATGGTGGAATCAGAGGTTTCTAGGTATACAAAGTAATCCTGGCTATAATTTGGTGGATGTAATAACAATGCATGGGTCAACACGTGTTTCAAAGCATCAAAAGATAAATTAGCAATCTCATCCCAAATAAAAGGAACATTCGGTTTCAACAGCCTGGTAAAACCTTTTTTTAACTCAGCATAGTTTTGGATAAATTTAAGTAGAAAGTTTTCTTTCCCTTGCAAACTTTGGAGTTGGCGAAGTGTGGAAGGAGGAGGTAAATTTAGAATAGCCTCAACCTTCGATGGGTCGACACGAATGCCTTCTTTGGAAACAACAAATCCCAGCAATCGACCAGATTGCACAGAAAAAACACATTTGTGGGGATTCAACCGAATCTTATAATGCATACATCTCATAAAAATAGCTCTTAAATGGATAGGATGATCTTCTTTGTGCAATGAATGAGTAGGTAAATCATCGAGAAAAGGTTGCACAATGTGTTTAATGTCACGAAAAGCATAAGACATTGCCCTTTGAAAAGTTGCACCAGCATTATTTAATCCGAACGGTAGTTTACAATAAGAAAAATTTCCCCAAGGATAAATGAATGTTGCTTTTGGTTGATCAGTAGGGAATATGTTTATTTGATTGTACCCAGAAAATCCATCCATAAACGAGTACATTTCATTTCCGGCAAAATCATCGATGATTTGATCGATATAGGGAGTTAGATAATTTTCTTTTGGACAAGCTTCATTAATATCCCTATAGTCTACACATACTCATATGGTTCCTTGTTTTTTAGTAACAGGAAAAATATTAGATACCCAATCTGTTAAAAGAATTGTATAAATAAAACCTACTTTTAGTAATTTCTCAACTTCGGCTTTAATAGCAGCAACTTTTTGTGGATGTATCGGACATAATATTTTCCTGATAGGTTTAGCATCCGGGTAATTCTTTATTTCATGAATGAAAATGTTGGGATAAATTCCTGGCATTTCTTCATAAGACCAGGAAAATATGTCACAGAATTCTTGAAATAGGGCTTTATATGTAGAAATTTCATCTAATGTACAAGAAGCACCTATATGAATGTTTTCAATAATTCCTAGTTTAACTGATATGTCAATGGGAATCGTGGAAGAAATATTTCCCAAATTAACTTCAGAATCCGAATTTGTAATTGATATCAGACTCTGTGGTTCCTTGACATAGTCAATTGTAAAAATAGATGAAAAATTATTTTCAAATATATCAAGCTCAGGTAAAAATGATGACCTATGATGAAGATCATCCCATGGTAATTCATCTATGGACAAGAATTCACGAATGCTTTCATCAGTATGAAACACTTGTTGAAAAGGATGAGGAATTGGTGTTATAGTTGAGATTGATGGTGAAAATTATTATTCATTGATCACATTCATTGGATGAGAATCAGTTGATGAAGGATCGGAAAATGACTATACTGCCTGATATTCTATCTCAAAAGGACTCAAAGGCATCGCGCCATTGAAAGAATCAAGTTTTGACTCTAAAGGCACTATCCAAGGGTCATCAAATGGAATAGTGCTTGATGTTATCATTTTGATATTAGCAATAGTACGCAGTACGTTAGGTGGAGGCATAGAAAAAGTTCTCATTAAGGAAGAATATTTGATTAAACCTACTCCAACATCCTCATAAGGGATAGTCGATTTTCCAACATGTTGAATACTATCTGTAGAAGCTGGGTGAGACAAATAATATGAGAGTTGAACGATTTTCACAATATTTCCATGATGAGGAAAAATGATTAATCAAAAGACTGATGACACGACAATAGTCATAGCATACGACCAACTTTGACCCAGAAGAAGGTTGTAATCTAGAGGGGCATCAATGACTTCCACATCTAAATTAACATTTTTACCTTTGACCTCTATAGGTAGAGCCTTCAAAATTCCATATGGATGGTATCTTCTTCCATCAAAAGATTTGATAATTGTCTGAGATTTGTTAAGTGTCAAAGAACCAAGTGATTTCCAACAGTTTAATGACATAATACACGTAGATGCTCCTTCATCAATTACAGTATGAAAGTAATGCATGTTTTTTACTAGTACTAGAATCTGAAAAGCCATTTGATGAGGGAGCCGCGGTGTAAAATTTTCTAAATCGAAGAACATGAGGTTCAAATATTGAAGATATACAGCTCCAATAGCTGATAAGAGTAATTTTCTTTGTGTCGGACATGATTGTAGCACTTCTAAGGCCAACATCGCTGAAGGAGATATTGCTAAATCCTCAACATTTTTGTAGTTCTAAGCAGCTCTCGCATGTGGATTAAAAGTTGATTTCTGAAGTACACCTTTAGTAGGCAGTTTAATTACTAAATCAATATTGGGTTTCTCGTTATGAAGTGGATCATAAACCAAAGGAGATGTAGCTAGTACTGAATTAGAATTTTCTACTTATTTACCAGTAACAAGATTTTTACTTCCATAGTCTTGCGATCGTGTCGCAACCATTACTTGAGACATCATCAAAATATCAGTTGATGTATTAGAAGAATATCCAATCATTTTTCCATCTTGAATAGGAAAAGGATGCTTCAAGACAGTCGGTGTAGGTGAACCTTTGACAATCTTAGATACCTCAAACCTATGCGAGCATTCCTTGGTGAAATGGTCCTCATCACAAATAAGACAAGGATAATGAGGTTTTCATTTCTCATCAAACGCCTCAATTTTCGCTGTTTTTTCTTTGGGAGATGAATTTTGTTTACTTTTATTCTTCCCTTTATTCTTATTTCCAGATTTATACTTAGTTGTAGAGGAATCTACAATGTGAATGTCGACAGAAGATTCGAGGGAGGAATATCCTTTTGGTGATTCAGTTAAAATTATTATAGGAGAATTAATCCTGGAAGGTTTATCCTTACTCTTGTTAGTACTAACTGAACCAATTACACCATCAACGGCATGAGAGCCTGAGGGAGTTGTTGTTATCTGACCAGGACGCGGTAAATTTGGAATTTTCTCATACAAAGTACCTGACTGTGTATATACTAGGTCAAGGTATTGAGCTTGAGCAATGACTTGCTCTTCTGTAACAACTCCTCCTTTAGCTACATCTTTAGTAATTTTTAATAGTAATGATTTTATAAACCATTCTGCCAAAATTTGATTCAGAATAAAAACTTTCACCAAATGTCTTCTACGTCTCCATTCATGTTTGTGATCTTATATGTACGTAAACGTAGATTGTTTTAGTGAAGTTAATAATTCCATGCCATTGCCATATCTAACTGGCAACTGAAAACAAGTTAAGAAGGCGGTTGCTAAGGCATTGAAATTGTTAAACAAGCCACATGGTAATTCAATATACCATTTGGCTGCTAATCCTATGAGAGTTCTCTTAAAAAGTCTTAATCGAATCGAATCGTCAATCAAAGAGTTGGAGGCACACCAAAGGTGATAAGTCATGACATGGTTAGAAGTGTCCTCTCCTGATTTACCTTCAAATTTTGGGATATCACTGCGCAACTTATTTGGCATTGGCGGCCAATACGGAAGATAATAAATTGGATCATTCATAGGGCGCGATAAATCAGGTAAATCCAAAGTTGCTATGAATGGTAACCGGCGGTTAGGGTATTGTTCATTAAATGAATAAGCTTGTGGAACTATACCAGTTCTAGGAGGAGGATATCTAGGATATCCTTGAATAGCCTATGCATTTGGAATCTGAAAGCCCCCTGGATAACCAGGATTAACCGGACCATACTGGGGTTGAGTAGGCATCTAATACGTGTACCCAGGGTATGGTTGATATGCTATATTTTGTGCTACAAGTCCATATTGATATGGCCCTTGGTATGGTTGATAGGTAAACTGAGGTTGGCTTGTTATAACTGTACTTGTACCAAGTTTTCCTGCGGGCATCTGAACAATAGTCCTGAGTGTAGGTCTAGACTATGGGGTAGAAACCTGAGGAATAGGTACTGATACCTGACGAGTTGTAGAAATAGGAGCTGCAGATACTCCAAGAATAGGTGTGGTAGCTTCAATAGAAATTGGCGCAATAGTTTTTGTTGGAGTTTTAGGTGTACTCGGACCAGGCTGCTAAACTATACCTGAACAGTAGGTTGAACAAGTTGGATAGGTTTTTGGACATGAGTATAACCAAAGGTTGTCCAGGTTGATAATAAGGTACTTGCATATTAGGTTGCAAATTGTGTTGAACTTGGGATGGATCCCACACTGTATTAGCTCCGGGATACGAAGGTCCCATTGAAGGTTGTGGATAGGAAGGACCATAACCAGGTTGATAATTTGGAACAAATTTTGGATAATTAACTGGATAATTCCCACCTCGATGATACAATTGTTGTTCCAGGTAGAAATGCTGCCCTAAAGGAGGTTGTGGACCCTGATTTGAATACTTTCATTGAGTTTGATATTGACCCTGAGGTATGTACTGACCTTGAGGCATGCATTTCCCTTGAGGTTGATATTGACCTTGAGGCATGTATTGACCTTGAGGTTGCCCCCCAGGCTGTAAATTACTACCTTGAGGTTTCCTCCCAAGTTGTAAATTACTACCTTGAGGATCAGGGTTTGGAATGTTTCTAGACATCATTTAAATTTGTTCCGCAATTATAGTTTCGGTATTTGATTAATTTGGACCAAATGATGATATACGTTTATTGGGAAAAGGAGATGCCCCTGAGAAAGTACCAGAGAGAGACTTGTATCTTACAGGAACAGATGGACCACCATACAAATATGTTTCTGGAGATTCATAAAACATGGATGACTCACCAGACATGTTTAATGGAGGTCTATAACCTCTTGGTGTAGAAGGAAAAGGAATTCAGGGTGGCGAATAATTCATACCAATGTTCTGTAGAAAGTTTTTCAATGAAGAATACCAAGCATCTTGTCTAAAAGGACTATAAAAATTTGATTCGCGTTCTCTAAGATTTAAATATTCCTGAGTTGAAGGAAGAACAACTTCTTTAGTGTTAGTAACTTCTCCAATACTAATGAGACAAGGACAAAGACCTTCTGTGATCCGATTCTTCACTCTAGGTGAATTAGGACGACGAGGGGTTGGAGTAACAAACTATAAAGTAGTTTCAGACGTAGCAAGCTCAGTTTCAGGGTCAGAAATTTCAAGTTTAGTAGATGATATTTCACTTGTTGTACAAGCAAGTTCAGCTATTTCGAAAATTGAAATTTTCTGAGGAGTATAAAATGTTGTTTGTGGATGATCTACTTCGTAATCAAGATGGATAATTATGGATGTTTCTGCCTATTCTGTTGATCCAGTTCGTGATGCTTGTCCTTTTTTAGATTTAAGTCTTTCTAATTGGCTTGGTGTATATTCAGGGGATTTCCCCTACATTCTACGTGATTGTATCAATAATTTAGCCACGATTAAAACTTTTAATCACACACAATCAAAGAAAATTTGAATAAAAAAATCCTAAAGTCCCTAAGGAAACAACCAAATTGATCACACACCTAGAAAATCTAAGAGATCAAACCACACACAAAAATTAATTTCCCACACTAAAAATACTAGTTGCTGATGAAATCGAACATCATAGAATTTTAATGCAAAAATGGTGGTTGGAATAGTTACCCCGACAACCTGCTTAATGAAATAGACCAGTGAAATTTTCTCCACTTAATCCATATCAAGTGAAGAGAACCCTCCGGAGAGTCCAAATGAGTCTAGCTGACGTCTGTTCTAGGTACAGTGGGACCTTCCCTCCATCATCACCTTGGGAAAGAATCCTAAATTTTATGGCCACTAAGGTCACCAACGGGAACACATATACCTGGGGGGACAGTCTATGATCTGATATACACAAAAGGGTAGAGTAACAAGCTCAATCACCTTGAAGGGTCCTTGACATAATCCAAGGTTTACCGATAAGTGACCCCATGCTCCTCGACAATGGTCTATCCGAGGTTTACCGTTTTTAATACATGCACATATTCTATCTTTCCCAATGAGATAGGTATGATTACCTCACTGGTTTGGACATGATCTCGTGCTTAACTCCATTAGCAAGAGCTTCCTAGAGCATACATGCTAAAATTGGATTTTCCTACCGCAAGATTTACTACTTGTTTTTTTTTAATTTCCTTGGAATGTTAACTACAACCTTTTCCAAGACACTAGCCTGAGCTATGTTGGTGGAAAAGAGCCCTAGAAAACACAAAACTTTCTAGATTTATTTTAATTAAGTGTTACTTTTAGTTTGGTTGTTTCTTAGGTCAAAAGGTATGGAAGTGAAACTTCGATGAAGTTTAATGACCCGACTCAAAAATACATTAAAATGCATCTATATGAAAAGCAACTCATTTGTTTTCAATGGAACCTATTTAGAGGAAAAACCTAGTTAGAGGAAAGATTTGAGAGATTTCAATAACTTTCAAAACATCAATTCTTTCTTTGATAAACAAGAAACTTTGAAAAGAAGACAATTCATTGAGAACTCAATTTCACAGAAGAAAAATCACTTGTTTAAAATGAAATCCCTTATATCATTCAAATCAGAAACTAGAATCAAACTTCTTCCAAAATAAAACTAAAACTCTTAAAAACACAAAATTCAAAACTAAAAGAAAACTCTAATTTTGAACCCTATCTAGAAATTTTTGAGGATGTTTATGCTTAGTTTGTAATCTAACCAAGAAATTTCTGCTTATCTCAACAAGAAATCAAAAGCATCCGATAATGGTTTTAAAGTGAAATTTAGACCTTATCAAGCTAAAAGGATTTCTAAATTTGCAAATGAAATAAAATCTAATTTTGATAAAAGCAAGATTTGCATCAATTTAAATGGCTCAACAAGAAAATGATGAAAGACCAATTAGCTGAGGTATATAAAGGTTTCTGATTCAGAGCAACAAGAAGACAGGGCAAACACCCACTCATAAAATGCAAATCATTTGAAAAGATCACTTCAAAAACAGAAATTGTTGAAAGAAATTCACACAGAAGACTTTTGACAGTCAAGACAAGTTGGGGTAATTATATAGAATCATGTAATTACTCTCCTGAAAACAAAATTTTTATTTTTTCAAAAAATTTCTAGAAGTCCATAATTTTTAATGGAAAAAGGTGCAGTACCGCACTAATTTTCACTAAAATCTGTGGAGTCTGTCGCTCTGTTATTAAACAAAAGGTGCAGAATCCAGAAAAACAAAGAAAAAATAAAAATAAAAATTTATAGTCAGGGATTCTAATGATTTATTTACCCAACCCAGTATTTAACTAATCAAACTCAAAAAATTAATTAAAAAATAAAACCGAAAAAAAAAAACTAAGTTCAAGAATTCCCCAGTGGAGACGCCATTTTTTTATGCAGATAAAATCCTTCTTGTAGACAAGAACGATCTCCATAGTATCCTAAGGACATCTAGAAACAAACAAACCAAATGCAAACCATTTTCTCTAGATCATTTATGATTCAGAATTATTATTTAACAAAGTATGAGGACATGCCCCTACCTAAAATCCAACGCTTTCTGTAATCTTCAATCCAGTCGGTCCAAAAGAGGTCAATTGAGCATGTAAGACCTGCAACCAAAGATAGGAAAAAATATTAAAAGCACCTGCAAGATATAATAATTCAAAAACACCAATCTATCTCATTGATCAAGGAATCCAAGAATTAAATTATCCAAATAGATACATGAACAACTTAATGAGAGAATAAATTCCATTTGTATTAACCTGTATGATAAAGTAACCCTCCACGACCTTGTCACCTTGCTCTCTCTGAGTTCTTACTGAGGATAACCATTTTCCATCAGTTTGACGAAGCCTTTGTCTCTATAAGCTAGCATGAATCTAGACATGAGTATGTAATCGTTCTCTGTTTGATAATGATGCAAAGTAAGAAATTATGATTTCTTCGGCAATTCACCTCAAAACAACAAATTTCTATGTACCCTTGAAATTTGAAACTATGATCTCAATTTATAGCGAAGGGAGGTAGTTCAGTTCAACATTAGGATTCCTTTCATGAAGGGATTAAGCTCAAATGCAATGGATAGACTCCTTTAATGAAGGGATAAAGGTTCATGAATGGATATATTGAAGCTTCCGGCTTAGAGGGATAAGTTAAGAAGCCTCAGTACAGGAGAATGTCGAGCTTGTTGGGCTTCTAGAACTTACTTTTTATTTTATTTTACCTTTCACAGGGGTCCACAATTTTATTAAACAGAACGTGCAAGATGTGTCGCAGGTTATAGAGCAAGAAACCATGGTACCACAGGTAAAGGGTAGGAAAAGTGCAGAGTTAGGCTTTTTAGGGTTTTAATGACATTTTGTTCAATTCTCAGACTTGGTTTAGGAACTTTATAATTTTGGACCTCTAAGGGAGCATAATATAGGTAATTATGAATCCATATATACAGCTAAATGTCATGGTGACCATTTTTAGTGTAACATGCATGAAGAAAATCTTCATTGTGATGAGTATGAGTTACAGATACCACCATAATTAGAGAGACCACTATTCCAAAGTTGAGTTACAGAAACTTATATGCCGGAATAAATCACGGTTATACCCATATATTATAACATCTATAGGGTATTATAAATACAAATCAAACTTACATAGATACATTAATATTAACAAATGCGTAAGAAGGAAGAATCACAGTATAATTGTAATTGAAGCTACAACATAGTATTCGTAACAATACGAAGATACTTACGGCATCTAAATATTTTTAAGCTCCATACGTTTTGCGTGATGAGTAAAATTATCGACATAGGAAAAAACGTTAAAGACGAATGACTTCAAAACCCTCAAAGAAGACAACAACTCTACAACAACATAAAACAAAATTCTGAAGTTGCATAGAATATAATGATTGAGAAAGTAAACAAATTAAAGTTCAGAGGAAAGATGTATTAACAATAATAATCAAATGTAAATAGTACCTGAATATTAAAAATTCCTTGTAAGCTTACGCAGGTTTGTTCAGGAAAAAATTTGAATGCATAAGAGGAGTGTTCACCTGCGTGAACGTAGAGATGATCGTTCCTAAGGTAATGGCTTCCTCGTGGATCAACGAGGGTTTGAAAAACCAAAGCCGAAGGTAGAGAATTTCCAAATTAACAATGACAAGTCTGGGTAGGGTTAGTTTGTTGTAAAATCCCAGAAGGGATACGATATGATCTGAGCCATACACATGTCTTCAATCCAATACAATAAATGATAACTAGCCCATGTGAAGTCATTTAACTCGGAAGTACTATAATAAGGGTTAAATCCCGAAAAATGTAAATCACATAAAATCTATAAGAGGTACTAATTATGTATGTTAAATTTTGAATCACCAAACAAGTATACGCTTATCCTTACATTTAATAATTGATAGAGATATTAATCAATGGAGGGATTAATATAAAATATATGTCAATTCAGAAATCAAGAATTGTATTAACAACATATAGGTTGAAACCTTATCAGTTAACAAAATAATTTTAAAATGAAATAATGTTGAATAATATGAATAGTGGATTGACCACGTTGGTAAAACCAGACTTTATGTTATACCTTCCTACCTATATGTATTTGAGATTTTGAATTGATTAATGTGGCATATAAATCAATATCACAAAGGTTAAAATATATTTATTAACATAATTGTATATTATGCTAAACAAGGATTAAATAAATTCAACATACCTTTGATTGTAGCATAAGAGGATATATGTATTATATTAAGAATGGTACTTTGGACATAGAGTATTATAATACATATAGTTTAGAAGTTAAAATAAATGGGTTGAAAAGACCATAAAAATGGTTAAGATAAAATGGAAGGTATAATGTAAATGAACTATACTAAAGTTAATGTAAATATTATAATTACAGTTATGATAGAATAAGATAATGACGAAGTATCGTCAACTGGAATTGTCAAGGAAAACTAATTATGAATTAGATAAGTAAGACAAGTAAAATCAATAGCAGAAAAATGCTATACCTTATTTCATCAATTATGAATGAAAGAATGACAATAGAACAAATAATGATAGAGTTCCTCTAATAGGGACGAATTAAGAATAATAATAGAAAATATAATGATAGAATTCATTTTATAGTGACAAATTAGCTGAAAGTAGTGGACGACAATTTTAGTAGTTATGTTATAAATAGAAAAAAAAAAGTGGTAAGTGGAGTAGTTACACGTGGATACATCTAAAGTAGAAGTTCTTTCTAAAATCTCAATTCATGTTTGTTAAAGAGATGTTAGAAGTTTTCTAGGATTTACTGGATATTATAGGATGTTCATAGAAAAATTCACAAAAATAGCCTCTCCACTTTTCAAACTTCTCACAAAATATTGTGAATTTGCATGGAACTTGTCATTGAAACACATTTGAAACATTGAAACAAACAATCGAAGCACCAATTTTAATACCTAACTATTATCTCCATTTTTCACATATCTACCTAATGCTTCAAGTACATATTTAGGGGTTGTATTAGGAAAAATATTTAAATCCTTATCCCATTTATTATATAAGTAAAAATTTGACCCCAACACGAGTTAAATTATCTTATGCTGTAAATACATTTTTAGCTGTTGTACATGCCATTAACAAATTTCATCACTACATTACTGGTTATGAAACTTTTATTCATACAAATCATTCTGCCATTAGATATTTAGTGAATAAATCAATTACTAATGGAATAATTACAAGATGGTTGTTACTATTACAAGAATTGAAGATTACTATTCTTGATAGACTAGGGAAAGAAAACACAGGTGTTGATTTCATTTCCAGAATACATAGTAATAATATTCATGTTCTTGTAAAATATAATTTTCCTAGGGAATACTTTGCCATATCTACTAAATTGTTTTGGTTTTCTCCATGACATAAAATATTTTTTTTTA